>QRFJ01000016.1:1177322-1331316 GCA_006176705.1 Cocos nucifera
TTAGATGAGATGAAGGAAGAACCTGACAATGGTTCTTATGTGCCTTTACAGTCCGTTAGGAATAGAAGAAGAACCCATCCATAACGTTGGCACAAGTTTGAACTCGTTCATTTAATGAGATGCAGGAGAACCCTGACACCGGCTTATCGTGCTCCTTACAGCTGTTAGAAAAGAAAAAGAACCTCATTCCTAATGTGCAGCAAGTCCGAAGGCTTCGTTCATTTTTAGATGGAAGATAAGAAAAAGAAGGCCTGGACAACGCCTTATAATTGCCCCTAAAGTCCCTTAGAAAACAGGAGGAGAACCTCGTCCTAATGTGGAGCAAAGTCGAGGCCTCACTTCATTTTAGACGAGATGAGCGGAGAGATCACCTCAAGACCATCGGCTAAGAGATAAGGATCTCTTCCGAGCCTCAACGTCAATTCAATAGGAAGTAAGATCTCCTTCAACCTCGACTGAAGATAATTGTCTATCCAAGCTTCAACCTTCAACGTCAACCTCGGACTTGGAACGAAGAATCTTCTCCGAGCTTCAATTTAACTTCCACCTCGGCTGAGATAAGAGTCTTCGAGCTTCAAACTTGCCAATGCCAATCTCAATAGGAGGATAAGATCTCCTTCAACTTGGGCTGAGATAGAGTCTGTTCCAAGCTCTAATCCTTCAATAAGGAGATAAGATCTCCTCCCTTGAGTTTTCAAACTTCAGATCTCGGGCTGGAGAATATAGATCTCCCCCGAAGCCTTCAACTTCAACGTCAACTTCAATATGGAGATAAGATCTCCTTCAACCTCAAGTGGAGATAAGATTCTCCTCCGATCTCTAATCCTTCAACATGGAGATAAGATCTCCTTCAGTTAAACCTTGATTTTTCATATATTTCAACAAATATCTACCATTTTAAAGCCTCCTAAGTTTTTTGTGTTGGGATGGTCTCATCATAATCAGACTTTTCCTTTGTAGTTGGACCTTTTCGAGCCCTTTCTAGCTAGACTTTTATAACTCGGTGCAACCACAAGAATGAAGGGAAAACCACTCCACATGGAAGGATGAAGGACCCAGCTAGTCACTCTTCATGCACCACGTGCCTAGTGATGAAATTTCAGCCATTTTTCTTGCTTTCTCCGTGCACACGCCAAATATTAGTTATAATAAAAGAGGAATGGATCCTCTACGGTACTTAAAAAGTACCACGGTGCATGCTTCAGAGATGTCCATCAAAAAATGGATGGCTGTGCACTCGCCCGGGCATGTTAAAATACTAAGAAAAAACTAATGGATAAATCTCATGGATATTTGAACAGTTTAAATAAGGATCACATAATCATCCATTTTTTAATAAACATTTCGAAATATATACTGCATCCTACATCCTACGGTACTTTTAAGTACCATAGAAAATCCCGTTCTGATTCATCATTGCATGTCATCATGTGCTATTCCTCCGACTTAGTTTAATAATAAGAGAGGAGTGGAGAGAATCTAGCAACAATCAGATACATATATGGTATACTAAAGAGGTCAAAAACACACACAAAAACCAAAAAAAAAAGAAAAAAATAATTAGAAAAAAATACAATTAGAGTTCATCAAGTTAATATGACATGTCAACATGAAGTTTAATTAAAGGCCAAGAGATACTCTGAGTTTTGCCATAATTAAAATTAGTTTGATCATTATTTATATTTGCAAATCATATTCCATATATATATATTGTTGCTTTGCTTGAAATATTCTTAGAGCGTGCACTGATGTCACATTGAAAAACAGTTGTAGAAATCTAGTATGTCCTTGAAGTGGGCCTTCAGAAGTTAGACTAATGCTCCATAGCCAGGTTCACTTTGATGGAAACGGACTTTGATGATGATGACGATCGCAATATTTTCTTTTCCTCTATCAGGTTGCTTTTGGTTGCCTTTTCTAAATACTTTGAGAGCGTGAAAGACCGTGACAAACCGCATTAGATTCATTGCATCAAAAAAACAACAAGCAGCATCAGACGTGAAATCAAAACCATCCAGGCTTCGCAAGCTTGCATCATCCAGTTGTCATTACAAAGAAAAAGATATAGTTATGATTTAGGCCCCAAATAAAGTCTTCTATCTGCCGTCACCTTTCTTTATCTTACAACTTTATGGCAGCACATGATAAAACTGCCCTGGCATCCTTATCATTACCATACGGGAAAAGACGAGCTTCCAACGCTCACCTTAGCATGCAAGCGTTGCAAGTTGCAGTCTCTTTACAACAACCGATCAGGCGAAAGCTGATGGTTTTATCATTGATGGATTTCTTAGCTATATATCCTAAAGAATGTGCCCTCTCAATTATTAACTTGAATGCTATATGCCACTTACGTAAAGTTTCAACATGGGTTAAGTTTATTCACCTGTGTACAAAAACTAACTCCCCCCCGGCGCTTCCCTCCTCCTCGCCTTCTTCTTTTTCAGTCTTCTTCTTGTGCATGCAATCAAAAAGAAGGATACTTTGATCCACTTAAGGAAGATAGGAAGTCCCACCAGCATGTACAGCGAAGTTGGGTATCAAATGAGGGGAGTTTGCTCTATTGTGACCACCTTGATTATAGTTGATTAGCGATGAATTATAGTAATCCACAATGCTGGCATCCTTGAGGATGGGATGATCGTCCCCATCTAGACTTTTAGATTTTCCTTGAACTGTATCCTTTGCAACGGAGCCACATTGTCTTGGTTGCGTCTGGTAGAATACCTTCGATACCACTAACTCACCATCCTTTTCTTCTTCGTCAGAGCCCAAGTGATATTGGTGCATCACCCAATTAGTTTTCTCGGGTTTTCGCTGTTTGCCGTAGTTGGTGTAGAGGACCAGTATCTTCTTGTACCCCTTCAGCTTCCCGCCTACGAGCACTGGTCTTGTCTTGCCGGTTTTGTGCCACCGTGTCTCACCTCCATGCGCGTCTGTATGCACTTTTCTTCGCTTCCTAGTCCCTGTTGTGTATGCCTTGGAAGGGCGATGGAAGAAGTGTCGAATTAGACCATCCCTGCTCACTCCTATGCAATAATATGATGCAAATAATAGCTTCAGAATCTAGTTATGGAAGATCATAAATATCTACAACATAGATACGTTATGAATTTTTTTTTTTTTTTTAAAAGAAGAAATTAATTAATGAGAAAACGTTATGAAGATCTATATCATTTATTGACCATCATGACAAAGCTAAATTTAGATTAAATTGCACGATGTTTTCTCTTGGATATTCTCCTCTCAGAGAATGAACCCACGCCTGGATTCCACTCCTGTATCTTCTCTTTATGAGAGAAAAAGATCCGAGTCCTTTCCTCACCTTAACAAAAAGTAGCTGCATTTCTGCATCTAACCCATTCTAAGCATTCAAAAAAAAAAAAAGTTCTGCAAATTAAAATATTGCACATCAGAAAAGTTTATAGTCTCATGTCTGGATTATAAAAAGTTTTTATAGATAATATTAGAAAAATCAGAGAGCCAAACTCTTTAAATTTTGATGTTGCAAGACACTTGATTCCTAAACTTTCCATCGGATATTATGACTAGTTGTCAAAGCTTTATTTGTTTGCTCGTTTGTTTATTCACATGAACGGATGAAGGCCAGTCCAACTGCCAATTTATATGTACATGCTTATCATTATTTTATTTTATTCTATTCTTCTTTTTTTAAAAAAAAAAAAAGGGGAGAAAAGGATCTGACCCAGATTTTTGGAGATAACACTATCCTAGAATTGAATCCAAAACATCTAAATGCTACCAGAAGGGTATGACCATAATTAGGAGTAAGCCTCAATAAAACTTTATTTTGTTGCTTTATAAAATTTTTTTTGGACATGGTGATACTTCGTATAACTTTAAAATGTTTTTTCATAAAACCAAGAATGATCTGATTTCGTCGATCACATACTTAATTTCAGGAAACTATAAGCAAGTCCAAAGTCTAAATAGTTTTATGATAATAAAATATGATTCCTCTCGTGGCAAGGACTTCTAGCGATCACAATTTATGCAACTAATTAAGTTCGATCGATTCACAATTTATGCAAGGAGTTCTGGTTATGCTCTAGTGAGAAATATACCATAGAATTTGAAGCTTGTGCTATTTTACAAAATTTTGAGGATCATAAATGCCAAAATTTGATTATTCAGGTTGGATGTTATTCATTCATAAAGACAATGTTCATCTTTGAAAACTTCTCGCACACAACACAATAAGTAAAGATCTTATCTTATAAAACATGACTATGGGCATCGACTCCAGATTTTTCATTACACCACCATGCATTTTTGGCACCAAGGCATTATTATGGCGTTATTACACATGGTAACACCAGCGAGGAATAAATTATTTCTCTTGATCGCATGCATCACTGCTCAAGGATATTTTTGGAGTAGTCCTTTCGCGAGCTTTTTGGAGCATGTATGGACATGAACATATCTGTTAGTTATGCCCATGCTTTTCAAATATTTAAAATGGAAAAATATGATCACTAACTTAAGAATTAACATATGAAAATGTCCACCAAAAGATCTTGAAAGATTTCTTTGATAGGCTTATGAAGATAGCAAAGAGATCATTACCGGGGAGTTTCTCTGGGTGGGTGTAACAGATCCCGTTCTCGCCTTCGATCGTAGGAATAAACTCATCGATGAGAGGGTGAAGCTTTTGCGAATCTGGCCTCGCCTTCCCCTCCAAGTGCTCGAGGAGCTCCTGGTCGGTTGGATCGAACTTCACACCAGCAGGTAGCCCAGGCAAATCTTGGATGGCAGCAGCCGCAGCCTGAGCTCATCCATACCCATATTACTCTACATATATATGATTATTTTTGTTGTTCTTGTTCCTTTATATCTAGGTTTTTCCTCATGCACAGTGACAACAATATAATTGTTAATTTTATTTTATTTGTTTGTTTTGAGAAACTAACAAGAGGATATTATCATATGGTTCCATTTATATTATAGCATAACTTATGAACAAAAGTGATTTGAATCATGATATGCATCAGCTCCATGCAGCAACTTGTGTAGAAACAAAATATCAAAAAGTTACCAAAATTATGAAAAAGCGAGGAAGGAGAAGGGAAGTATCACCTGTTCCTCATATTGGATGCGGTGGCCGCATGAAGGGCACGTCTTGATCACGTTTGCATAAGATTTCTTGCTGATCAACGGGGCAGAAGAAGCCAAGCTCCTGTCGATTACACGATCATCATCACAGCTGTTGCACCATGTCATCTTTCTTGCTTTATCTCTCATACCCTCACAGCGTAAAACCTCCTCAGAGGACAGGCCTCACCCACCTCGCCAGTGGAGGCAAAAGACTGAGAGGGGAATGATAAGCAAAGAAGGGGGAAGAGGGAAAGAAAAGGATAAAATAAAAGAAAAGAATGGAAAAGGAAAAGAAAGAAAGAAGCTTGTCTCTCTTATATATTAAAGCTCTGGACGTTCTCCTCCCCCTCTCCCTTAGCTCTCCTTGATCTTTGGGAAGGAATAAAATTCTCCTCCACTTTTGCTCATCATTCCCCAGGGTGAGATGGATGGAGGAAAAAGAGGAGAAGAGAACCCCCTCCTGGTATCTCTCCTACCGTCTAAGAAAACAAAGAAAAAAAGAAGGAAAGGACAAAGCAAGTCTTATATGCGTGTGAGAGAGAAGTTGGCAAATACGAATAGGTTGCTTGACCCTCAAGTATGGTCTTGCTATGTATACGCGTAAGACGAGGCATAACGTAACCTCTCTATCTCTCTCCTTTCCCTTTCCAGACCCCAAGTTAATAAAAACCAACTGGGAGGATGGGGGAAGAATAGCAGAAATACTAGGAAAACAGGTGCTACAATTAGGTTGAGTGGAGATGAGGCAACCTGATTCGTAAGAGACATTCCACCACCCCGAGAGAGACGGTTAGATAGAGAGGAGAGAGAGAGAGGGTGAGCCTTTTAGCTCCGAGGTCGCCCTAGAGTGTCTTGGAAGATATATGGCGCCAATAATATAACATCCTCTCTCTAAAATCTTAGTATATATATTTCTCTCTTTAATATATTTCTTCATGCATGATATGTATGAATCTCTTTCCATTCATACTAGAGATTTACGGTGGTGCACGCCACCAAAAACCGCTGAGACGTTGAGATCATTTTTGTCAAATATGCGTGGATGATGTTGGTCTTCCGAACATTTATGATAGAAATTAATTATTTGTGTTCTTCTTCTCTTTGGTAACTTTGTGGGGTGTAGAATTAATTAAACGAGTGTTGTAGCTTGTAAAGAAAGCCATGCCAGCATGTTTGTTACTCCCAGAAGGAAATAGCTTGTTGTTGGAGACCTGTATACGTGGGAGGATCAGGTGTGAATTTGATTGGACGAAGTTGGTCAAACTGGGGTTGGAAGTGGGCAAGGCTGTGTATTGGTATGACAAAGAAAGGGAAGGGGACAGGTGTAGGAAGTAGACTGGGTTGTTGAAATTTAACGGTACAATTAGTTTCGTCGCAATTGGTTAGGGGCAGCGGGAATCTGGTGGGGGAGTTGGCTTGAAGCATGCTAAAGAGGACCACAACCCTCGTTTCTGTGACCGAGACGTATCACTTAACGTTGTGTATACTGGCGTACCTAAAAAAAAAAAAATCAAGTTTTCTAGGTTTAAAAGTAATTCTATAGAAATGTTACTCAATTATTGATTTTTTTCTAAAAAAGGAAAGGATCCTTCGGAAAAAAAGCACAAAAAGCCTGACAATTTTGAATTTTAGTGGACCATTGTGACATTGCCTTTAAACTATTTTTCACATTTGCAATTGTTAATCAACTTATATCATGTTTGCATGTATTAACAACATGTGGGCATCAACTCTACCAAGAAAAAAAAAAAAAGGAGACAAATTTCTATAACTATATGAGGCAAGAGTGCGATTGTCCAATAAAGTCCTAAGTGGACCATTTTAACCCAAAAAAAATGAAAAAAGTTGACCTGCGTCTATAAACTTGATAATTATTTGAAAAATTCCCACCGAATCACATAAACTAAACGATGGTATTGCTAAGTGGACTTATTGTTGATAAGTCAAAATTCTGAACTGCTCCCTCAAGAGACGGGAACAGCTTTGTAAGTTGCTGTGTCAAGGCCAAATTGGTCCATCAAGAAAGGCTTTTCAAACTTTAAATGAGTGATATCGTGATGTAGTACCAAAAATTTTAATCCATTATGTATATAGAATATGATTGGATCATACTCAAGCTAAAACCCATGCAAGTATGTAAGTCTTTAGGTCTATTTGGGGCTGAGGTGGGGGTTGAGGTTATAGCATGGAAGATCCTCAAAAGATTGAGGCTTATGGACTGATTTTGACAAAAATAAATCAAATGTCAAGATCTTATTTAGTTGCTTGGATGGTTTTCTAATTCTATATAACAATAAAAGGAAAATTATTGGTGGATTGTCATGAAAGCAAAGGCAAACTAAATTGCTTTGTCTAAGCAACATATGTTTAGAAAAAAATCAAAATAAATACATCCAAGAAACCCGGGCCCACCATTTGGCACCCTTGTTCCTGCTGCATCAATTGGAGACATGTCCGGGGTTAGAACATTGAGAGGTGGCATTTTATAAAAATTAATATCAAAATGAGTGAAAGCAGTTGGAAATTTTGAGCAAAGTCAATTTGAGCAGTGCAGGACACTTATTTGCAAAGTGCACGATCTATATGGGTGATTTTTAGCTGCACATATATGTAAAGCGGCCCTTGAGGCAGAATAATATCGAAAAATTTCGTAGGAGTTAGAGCCAGGGAAGGGGATGGGGGAAAAAATTCTGGAAAACAACACGGAACATGGATCTTTTTTTTGGGAAACCTTAGCTAGGTAGTCAAATTGAAGAATGTTGCCTCCATTGGGAGGATGTAAATTGGAATATAATGATACCGATTCAATCCTTCAAGGGCTATGGTTAGTGAACATCGAAACAATAAAATTATGAATTCATTATTTTATTTGAAATAACCTTTTATTTAATGGAAATAAGCCGAGTTAATCAAGTCATTTTCTTGGGTTGGCGATGGTTCCAGAGGATTAATCCAATCCATCTGCAGCCACTGAACTCATTGCTTTGCAAGTCACATCAGAAACCGGTTACTTAGGAAGTGAAGAAGAGAATTCAATCCAAAAACATTAATTAGAATGACATCTACATCACCCTAGTCGAGTTGGCTCTTCTGTTGTCCCTTCTTCTTTGATCTCGTGTTTCTTCTTTTTTCATGCATCTCCACGAGCTGCGATCGTAGATCGAACATTGAAGGTTAATGAATTCCAAAGCCCCACAATAACTGTTTCCTGTCAGACTCTCACAATACGTACTCTCCACGCTTCCAAATCCCGTCCGGTAACCCTTGGCAATTGGAGACCAAGATGCGGTTCAAATCAGTATCTGTTGTTGTTGCTGTGAATTTGAGCGGTTGACAAGCTATACTTGACATAGAAAACTCTCTTATGTGGCCCATTATTTGCAAGAACTAAGTACTGTCCTCTAATAAAGTCTGGCGCTTTGCTTTTAGCGATATCAAACTTTCGAGAACGGATTAGGGAAACATAACGTGCGTCTCCTAGCCCCGTAGAATGATCTCCATTCAGTACTTTGGATATCCTAAGATCTGGCCTGGACTATTTCATTCCATAGATTTTATTTATGCACAGAGCACATGTGACGCAGTTCTGGCCAAGTGGAGAAATTCATTTGAAGGTCTAACTAGAGCCCATCTAGATGGTTGAAACCTCTAGTTGGACAATCCGGACTGTTTTTGAGCCATCAAGCAGCAAATCTTAACTGTAGAAAGTTGCGATGTGGGTGTCTGCACAACCTGCTTGTGGTTGATCTCAATGGTTAACATGTGTCAAAGGCTCTTCAATTGCTCTGAGGCCCGGTCTAGCTTTTACTAATATGGGCCTGTGAGAAGTCGCCGAGAATTCCAGCGGCATTAATCGGCTAGCTTGAAGAATCCCCGGCCGCCGGTCTTGTGGAGACCCAATTTAATTCGACATCAAAATCCCTGTTATATAGTATGTAGCCTGGGAACAAGAAGAAGAAAGGAAGAAAACTACTACCACCATTACTAAAATCAAGTACCCATATCATGTGCATCATAGATTTGGTTAAAAATTAATTCCCAATATTCTGAGAATATGAATGCCCATGAAGAGCCTCTCTCGAAGGACAAGGGTTGCATCTCTGGTGAACAAGAAGGATCCACCTTCGTTCATGTGAATGGTCACTTTTGAGATCCGTGCAGATGGATGAATAAAAGAGTTTGTAGTGTTTTGATATCTGTGCGGAGCGTGATCCAATGGTGCAAAAGGAGATCAACTATTCTTCCGTGCGAAAGATACCATCCGAGCCTCTTTGAAGTAGTATTCAAGATCATGGCGATTAATGCAACAATCTATTTGAAGCCCATTTGCTCTCGGGCCAACTAAACAGACCCGATGCATCATCTCCAAGCTGCAAAAAAATTATGGATGCTGACGCAGCCTTCGCTATGGTTGCCGAAAGCTCCGTGTCCTGGCACCCGTACTCTCTCTTGTACGACTCCTCCCCCACCCACCATTCCCTTATCAAAAGCGATGCCCACTCAACCACCATCCCCGGCCTCTTCGCGCCACCCACTCGACAACTCCGTGACTCCCCCTCCAAATGCATGCACATCATTTCCCTGCGCACACCCCATCCACATGCCCGACCATCCCTCTCCAATATATCGTGAGGCGCCATAAAGGTCATAGCCACAAACCTAGCACAAAAAAGTTGTTAAGAATCATGACGTTGCGAGGCTTAATTGTACCCATGCATCATGCTAGGTGCGTTCCTCTCGTGGAGGTGTTCAATTCAGGATGACAAACATGTCGGACTGGATCTGATTGATATCCCAAACATGAACCATATGTGTCAAAAATCTAGAACTGGGCCCAACATTTGTGTTGTTCATGTCGAAAGTCAAGCAGTCAGTCTCGTACAAAAATATTAGAGTGACTTACAAAACAAATCCAAAATGAAGAATTATACTTCGATAATGATCCTCCGAAGTCAGCAGAGAACAATGAAGCAATAATGAGTTCTTTGAAAAAAATTTCTTGTTTACCTCCATCTTAAAACTTTTAGTATTTGTAGAGGATAAATATTGTGAGAACGTATAGTTTCGCAAATTTTAGATCGTTAATCGTACCGTTGTGGATCAGATATTCGCTCCGCAAGATCAGAAATTTTGAATATCCATTTTTACCTTCACATTGATGAGTGGTGTCATCTCATGATGCATGAGAATCCCATCTATTAATTATATGGGCTATCATACCTTCTTAAGGTAGATGAGTGGTTGCCATATGAGTCAGAAGATTATTAATTGAGATATCAGAGTGGACCATATGATAGGTGGAATCCAACTAGAATCTCAGCTCAACACATATATGACTAAGTCTTTGCTTGGATAGCTCCTCTCAGATAGCTTTTTCTATAGCTCGGATAACTCATCCCATAGCTCGGATAGCTCATAACAATGGAGTATAGCTTATATCAGCATGAATATGGCTCTTTCAAAGCTCTTCCCAATAGAGTATGAATCCGAGGCATCGAAAATACCTCCACAACATAATTTATATTATATAGATGATCTAATCCAATTTGCATAACCTATTTGGTAAGTGGATAGAATCAAATTACATGGATATCATTGAAAATTCTAGAGGATTTATGGATTGAGCTGCCCATTTAAATATGGCTCCACAACCAAACACCCTCCAACTTAAATCTCCTGCAACCAAAAAAAAAAAAAAAAAGAGAAAAAGATCTCTATAGATTTTTTTTTTTGCTCTTTCTATAGCTTGAAGGCTGCAATTTGGATAGATTCTTAAAAAATGCAAGTTAGATGGACCAATAAATCTTATCCAAATATGCAATAAGTTTTTAAAAAGTTAGGCAGTTCTTAAATCAGATTACAATCCAACTTAACTCGTAAATTGGATCAAAGATCTAAATCTATACCCAGACTCCTGGTGATAAAACTACAGGGTCTATGACCCGGATCCGTTTATGTGAAATTTAAACCTACTTAGCGGATCCATTGCATATGGTATTGATAGCTTGCGTCCTAGCTCCCGTATGTTGGATGCGTTTCATCGCGGAAACATCGCCCATCGCTGAGAACGGCCCTGTGCGCGGCCCCTAGGGGGCCTTCGCCGAACAATTTGGCCTCAATGTCACCTAGTGGATGCGAGGGTGTTATTGGGATTCATCGCGGAAACATCGCCCATCGCCGCCTTGTGCGCGGCCCCTAGGTGGCCTTCGCCGAACAATTTGGCCTCAAAGTCACCTAGTGGATGGAGGGTGTCATCGGGATCCATGGCGTGGCGCTTCTTGCAGACGAGGAGAGCGACGCGGATGATTGCAGCGAGGACGTCTTCGCCAACGGTGGAGCTTCGGAAGTTCATGGTAGATACGGAGAAAGAAGGAAGAGGTTCACATTTAAAAAAAATTTTGATTCGTAGAAGAAATTTTTTTTTAAAAAAAAGTATTTTTTAATTAATTTTTTAAAATTATAATTTTAATATATTTGATTGACGATGAAAAATGACTTATATTTAATTCAACATTCACCTTCCTAAAAAAACTATAATAAATATCTATTATACCCATAATAGATATAATATCATACATTTTTAGTCGTAAACTATACATAAATAATAATATTATATTTATATTCATATAAATATTATATTAATATATTATAATATTTACATAATAATAATTTATAACATTAATATAATATTAATATATGTATTAATATTATATTTATATAATACTAATATCTTAATATTATTAAAATAGATATAATATAATATTAAATATAGTATTATATTAATATGAATATATATATATATATATATGCTATATTAATATTAGTAAAAATATTAAATTAGTATAAATATTAAAATAATATTAATATATTATATATTATATTATTTATATTAATATAAATATTAGGATACTATTAATATAAATTTATATTAATATTTATAAAAATAATATTTAAATAGTATTTTCATGAATTTATATGCTCCAGAATCTTATAAAAACTTTGGCATATGCCATTATTCAATTTCATCTTAACCATCGATTCATATATTATAGATTTTTAGCCGTTGGTCTTTGGAAAGAAAAGATAGTCATCAATTTTTATTCTATGAAAAGATTTAAAACTCATCTTTTCGATGGATTTTCATTTTTTATGAAAAATAAAAAATATTTTTTCATTAAAATAATATTTTTCAGTCTCTTTTCTCTTGAAACTCTAATCAAATAAGAGAATTTTTTTTTATTTTTCAAAAACTCTATTTTCTCCCTTTATTTTCCACGAAGCAAACGAGTCTTAAAAGAGTATAAAGAGGAACCTAGGCAAAATGCGAGGAATTTGTGTACGGTTTGGGCGAGGGATGTTGGGCTTTGAATCATGAACTTTTTATCGGGTCCTAAAAGGGAGAATAAAGAGGAAGCTTATTTTCTCTGGGCCGAATGCGGGAATTTGTGTACGGTTTGGGTGAGGGGTGTTGGGCTTCGAATCAAGGGTTATTTTGGTTGGTTATGACTAATATGGTTTGGGGAAAGAGAAATTCTTTGCTCACCACCAACGGTGGTGATTGGCTTGCTTGAAAAAAAAAAAATTTTTTTTGGACGCCATGCCTTTTTTTTTTTTTTGGATCCATGCATGAGCCAATCATCGTATTCGTAGGCTTTGCCGTAGTGATTGGTTGAAGATTTTTTTTTTTTTTTTTTCGGATGCCGCATTCCAATCCCGAGTCAATCACCGCGGACGGTTCATACGGGCTGCATCGCCCACGGTTCACAAAGAATTTCCCTATGACATGCTTTTGTTGAGGGTAGGCAGAGTAGAGACTGGAGAGTGTGAGGGTATTGTGTACGTCTAGTGCTGGACTGGTGCACCAACTCACTGAACGGCGACATTGTTGGCGAGCACCTTTGGACCGATGGATACAGAACGACAGGCCTCATGGCATTCCAAACCATGCAATATCCGGATCGATGACTCCTATAACAACTCCCGTGACAAACTCAAAAACGCTTGTGAGAGCTCCCCATTACCAGGAGTTTAAATCCAACCTGACAAGCAAGCTGTTTTGAATTGCATGTAATATGCATCCAAACACAAATATGTTTTGGTCCAACACCATTCAAGCAGAGAAGAGGGAGAAGACCAGATTTAGAGTCGTCTGAAGCTGAGATCTTTCTTTATTTTGAAACATGCTAATTTAGGGATGGCATGAGTTTGTTACGCCTTAACCCATAATAATAATTGAACATTTGCATGCTCAGGAGGGCGTAAAAGTCCGGCACTTCAAAATCCAACTTGCAAGTCACCTAAACTTCTACATGTTAAAAGATCAAATGACCGTTGATCCCAAAATATCAACTAGTGGTGAAATAATAGAGCTTCTGGAGGTAACACCAATTAAGCGGAAATTTTGCTATGTTTTGTTTTGTTTTGTTTATTGCATGATTAGGTTCTCGATCCCATTGAGTGCCCATGTGGATTTGTGAAGCATGACATTCCTGCTAGCTTTGTTCATCCAGAAAGATAGTGAACATGGTAACCAAAGTAGTAGATTAAAAGTATCCTTTAGACAGCTCAAATTAAGGAAAACTCAACAGAGCACTATATCAGTTGCATCAGTAAATTCGGTTTAATTTGCCCACCTAGAAGCCCCTGATATGTTAAAAGGGAGACAGCAAGTCCCTTAGAAATTAATATTGGCAGTCATCACGTCAGACAAAATGTACCCTATTTTTCCAGTGTGGCAGTGATCGCAGAGAACGCTACTTTGCCTCCTTTCAAGTCACCCAAATGAGATGTACGAAAGGTGGATAACCTCACACCACCATCATCCACTGGTGACAGAATTCTTTGTCCTGATAGCAACCGGTTCTTAGCGAGCAATAAGCATATTACCAATAGATAGAAAAAGACTCAACAGTATCAGCAAGATGCTTTTATCTTCCTGCTTCTTGCTGAGACATGGTACTGGAATGACAAAAGCATTCCCAGTAGAAGCCAGCACAGCATGCCTGCTTCAAAATTTCCCACAAAATGCCATGGATCAAACCTTCTTCATAGATCAAGGAAAGAAGAGTTCCCCATTCATCTCTCCAACCAGGATCACCGACCATCAATTTAGACAATGCAACCCTGATCAGAGTTGCCTTGGTGGTAATAAGGAGACGGCTTCCCATCCTTCATCACAGGCTTGGGCTTGGTCTTCTCCTCAGGTCTCACCCCAAGCAGCATTTTTACAACCTGCCTCATCGATGGCCGGTTGATTGGGAGGGCGCTGGTGCAAAGGAGACCAATGTTGAGGACCCTGCATATCTCATCTCTAAAGCAGATACTGAGCTTGGGGTCGATCACATGGTCCACCCCTTTCTGCTCCATTATGCTGCAGACCCACCTCACTAGGTCCTTCTCTCCAAACTCAGGATCTACGGGGAGCTTCCCAGTGACCAGCTCAAGAATGACCACACCAAAGCTGTATATGTCGCTCTTCTCATTCACCCGAAGAGTGTATGCATATTCTGTGGCAAATGGAGAATCAAAGATTATAATTTGAAAACTAAACCTCCCTATCATAAGTGCATCAAATAGCGAATATATTCAACCAATTCATCAAGAAACTCTGAATGCATTAGCAAGTATGGTCACAAAGATCATAATAAAAAGCATGATAGGAAAGGACAACAAATGGATGCGAGACCCTCTGCAAGAAGATAATGATCACACCATAAAAAATAAAAAATAAGAAATAAAATTAAAAAGAAGACTAACGATCATGGCAAGCTTAACCTAATACGATGTCTGGTATTCAAGATAAAACCACAGGCTAAAAGATTATACCCAATGGAGATGAGAAAATAAGAAACCCAGTTACCAGGCGAAGAAGAGAAAAAAAATGAACCAACGAAATAAAACATGATGAACATAACCAAGCAGCATCTCTCAGCACCAGAAAACCAACAGATATATTAAGCAATAACAAACCAAAAGAATAAAAGGCTGCGATCCATGAAAACAAACAAGAATATGGGGTGGGGGGGGGGGGGGAATCTTAAAGTCGACAAGAGCGAAAACTAAAGGATGGGTCAAACGAACCTGGGGCAATGTATCCGCACGAGCCAGCAATGGCAGACATGGATTTCGAGCCCTTTCCAATGGTCTTTGCGACCCCAAAATCCGACACTTTTGCACCGAACTCCCCATCCAACAATATATTGTTTGATTTAACATCTCTGTGGACGATTGGTGGCACGCAGTCATGGTGTAGGTATGAAAGTCCCTCAGCCGAATCTAATGCAATCTTATACCTAATCGGCCAATCCAATAGACCCCCCTTGTTGCTATGAAGCAAGTCTCCTAAACTCCCATTTGGCATGTATTCATAAACTAGAAGCTTGCAGTCCTTATGGTCGCAGCAACACCACAACTTGACGATGTTCTTGTGTCTAATCTTCCCCAACGTTGTGACCTCCGCTTCAAAACCATGGTCCGGACTTTGATCCGTGTCATCATTCTCTTTCTTCGGCATACACCAAAGCTTCTTCACGGCGACAGTCTCTCCATTGCAGAGCACTGCCTTGTACACCTTCCCAGAAGCTCCTCTCCCGATCACGTTGTCTTCATCGAGACAATCCAAGACCTCATACTCGCTGAAACCCAGTTTGTAGAATGATGTTAAGATCCATTTGGACTTGTCCAGTCCAAGATTTCCCTTCCTGTAATCCCTATACTTCCGGTAGGACCATGCCACCCCGGCAACAAAGATAACAGAGGAGAGTATGAAGATTGCACGAAGCAACCAAACGAAACCATGGTGCTTCTCGGTCGCATTATGATGGCTTCGGCAGAGCTTAGTCAAGTCGTTGCACAGGCCCGGATTGCCCAAGAAGCTATTTTTATAGGCGCCGCTCAAGAACAGGGGAGGGATGGCTCCAGAGAGCTTGTTATTGGAGAGGTTCAATTGGTTGAGCTTGAGGTTCTGCAACTGGGTCGGAATCGCTCCAGTGAGAGCATTGCCAGAAAGGTCGAGGTAATTGAGTACCGGCAGATTCCCGAGCTGCGGCGGGATCCCACCGGTGAAGTAATTATCGGCGAGGTTCAGCTGGCTGAGCTTCCTCCACGACTGAATTCCCGCGGGAAGCTCGCCGGAGAGTGAGTTGTTGTGAAGATCGATTTTCCACAGCTGTGCCAAGCTCCCAAGCGATGCGGGGAGTGGCCCTGTCAGCCGGTTGTTGGCGGCCGAGAATGCAGACAGATTTGACAGAGCTCCAAACTCCACTGGAATGGGGCCGCTGAACTGGTTGTCGGATATCAGTAGCTGGGAGAGATTGCCGGCACCAGAGATGGCCGGAGAAATACCACCAGATAGAAAGTTTCCGGCGAGCTCGAGAAGATAAACATGGGGCAGCCCCCAGAGTGCATCGGGCACGTCGCCGGACAGCCGGTTGTTCTTAAGCCGGACTCGCGTCAGCATCCGGCACCGGCCGAGGGTATCCGGAATACTCCCAGAGAACAAATTATTCAACAACAAAAGCTGTTCGAGTTTCCCCTGTGCACAAATTCCGGCGGGAATCTCCCCGGAGAAGGAATTATCCGAAATGTCGATAAAAACAAGCGGAAAATTCTTGCCAAAATCCGCAGGAAGAGGCCCCGAGAGCCGGTTCGAGAACAGCCGGATATCAGCAATATTCCGGCAGCGGGAAATGGTGGAAGGAATCGGTCCGGTGAGGTTATTCTCATAAAGGTTGAGATTTTCGAGCTCGGGAGCAAGGAAGATGTCCTCGGGGATGGGGCCGGAGAGCTGGTTCATGGAGGCATCGAAGAACCGAAGGTTGGTGAGGTTAGATAGACCGCCGGGGATGGGACCGGAGAGCGAGTTCGAGTACAACTCGATCTGGACAACAGAGGAGAGTCCGGCGAGGGAGGCGGGGATCGTACCGTCGAGGGAATTGTAGGAGAGGTCGAGGTCGATGAGATTGGCGAGGCGGCCGATGGCGGGGAGGATGCGGCCGACAAGGTTGCAGCCGGCGAGCCAGAGGACGCGGAGGCTGGCAAGGTCGGCGAAGGAGTGGGGGAGGGGGGAGGGGGAGAAGGGATTGTAGGAGAGGTTGAGTTCCTGGAGGGAGGAAAGGTTGGATAGGAAATGGGGGAGGGGGCCGGAGAGGAGGTTGTAGACGAGGGAGAGAGTTTGGAGCCGAGGAAAGGTGGCGAAGGACGGGGGGATATCGCCGGAGAAGTTGTTGCTGGAGAGGTCGAGATAGGAGAGGAAAGGCAGGAGAGGGAGAGAGGTTGGGAGAGGGCCGACGAGGAGGTTTTCGGATAGGTCGAGGTGGGAGAGGGAGGAGCAGGGGAGGAGGGAGGAGGACGGGAGGGACGAGTTGATGGAGTTCAAGGCGAGGGAGAGGACGGAGAGGTTGGGGAGGAGGCAGAGAGCGGAGGGGAAGGGGCCGGAGAGGCCCAGGGCGGGGAGGGAGACGGCGTATACGGTGGCGGCGCCGCCGCCGGAGGAGGGGCGGCAGGAGACGCCGGTCCAGTTGCATGGGGTGGGGTCGCGTGGGTCCCAGTCGGAGAGGGAGTTGAGGGGGTCGTCGAGGCCGCGCTTGGCTCGGAGTAGGAGGAGGCCTTCTTGGTTGAGAGCAAGGGAGGCATGGAAGAGAAGTGGGAGGAGGAAGAGGAGGGGGATGGTGGTGGTAAGCATGATGGTGGGTGAGGTTTGGGTTGAGGTTTTTTTGCGGAGTTTCAGGGGAGGTGGTGAGAAGGGACAGGGCGGGTGGGGGGTTTTGTAGTGGAAAGTATATATTTGGTTTTCTAGTTCCGGGTGTTTAATGGTGAAGCATTCTTGGGTTTGTTGCATTGGATGTGGCAGGGAATGGAATTTGATTTCCTAATCGCACCGGAGCTTTCAGGGCATGCATGGGAAGTTGTTCCGTGGTTATCTTCCTGGGGTTTTGAGAGATGAAATCCGAACCATTTACCGTGGGGGTGGGTGGGAGTTACTGAACCTCCTCCACCTTGCGTGGTTGGGGTGAACAGTGGATGCTATACCCGCACTTGGTAGCATAGCTTGTAGGGCACACACAAGGCCAGCAACAATGGGAAGTTCTTGTTTTTTTTATAAATATTATTTATTTTATCGGAGATGTATTTTTTTTTGGTAAAGTATCGGAGATGTATTTAGTACGTCAGACATGAATTATCTTCGATAGACAGATACTTTAGCAGCTGAAATGATATTAACAAAAAAAAGTTTACTCTGGATATGTAAACAAGACGACGCGGCTGCTTATGAATTGTTATTATAGCATGTGTCCTCTTATGAAGTTTTCAACAACAAATGAATTAAGTTCCTTGAAGCCCTCAGACCTGCTTGCACCATGCCAGTATCTAGAAGGTCTTGTTGCCGCTCAACTCCAGCAAGAAGCTCAGTTTGATAACCGAGGATGTTGCTGAGCTGCATCTTGGAGATGAAGATGCATGCTCCTATTAAAAAAAAAAAAAAAAATTATTTATCAAAAATTATTTGGTGAAAATTTTTTTGATATCTAAATTAGCTAGAGATTAAAAAATAGATAAGCCAAAAAAAAATAGTTACCTGGATTGCTTGGAACAGCTTAAAATAGCTGCAGATAGCTTACTAGATCCTCCTACTTATTTTTTATTAATGCCGATTTCTGTGAGGCACCGAGATAGCTGGAGTTGACAGGGCTCCGATGTATCTTGAGAAATCTGCAAAAAAAAAGTTTTCATCGAAGATGACTCCGATAGGAATTCTCTAACATCCAAATCAAAAAAATAGTACAATAGATAGAAAAGCAAGAGGGTGAGAGAGAGATTTTTTCATACTTCATCTAGAGTTCTCTTTTTCCTCTCCTTTTATATATGTAGTTAGGAGCATCACGTGGTGTGATACTAATGCAACCCCCGAGGATCCTATCTCTTATGATCAGGCGATCAAGTTATCACGTGTGGGCTTGAGAATTGAGATGGTGCTTGAGCAGTGATTTATTCATTATAAATGCATGTCAGAAAATCATTTTATTCAGACACCTCATCTGTTGACTGTCAAATCTTCTTGTCCAAGTCCTAGGTGACAAATGCAACCACACATACTTGACGTAGCCAGCATCTACTTTCTCGACCAGGTGTAGGCTCGGACGACCAGAGGTCGATGCATGAAATCATCTCTCGAAGGAGGACCATGAGGGATGGAGAGGGCGTGCAAAGATCCTGTCGACCGTCATGTCAGTCCTCTTAATCAAATCTTACCAATGCTCGCTACGATGATCATTTATTACCTGTGAGTGGGGTATTTAATGGTCTCACGACGTGAGAAGTGGTTGTCAGGATGATTTGACATGATGTACCTTTTTACTATGGTGTGTAGCTTGGCCATTAAATATGCCTGAAGCGACGTGTCGATTAAGGGTTAAAGGCCTCGAATGGGAGGGGCCCTTGGAACTTGTCCGATGAGTCTTCAGCGGTGCAAAGAGATGGACCGTCATGGGTGATCGCAGGATTCGGGTCGGCTTCTTTCAATCCAAGAGGTGGTCGGTCCTTTATACCCTAAGAAATAGTCGGTTTGAAAGACCGACCATAAAGTTAGGGGCGACAAGGCAACAACTTTTTGGGCCTGGGCCTTTCAAGCCTTGGATTTCACCCGCATTATTAGGTCGTATAGATTTCCCCCAACACCTCTCTTTAAATAGAGATGGATCATGTCATCGGGAGTAACATCCATCCCTTAAAGTACAGAACATGGATGTTACCAAATTAGTGGGTAGTTAATAGCCCATGATATCTTGATAATAACAGTTAATGCCTTGTTCTGAGTATTATAATGGTTCCATTAACTCCAAATGTCGTGGGTTGTGGGTCTTGATTTAATTGAAGATTCTCAATCTACGTCTGAATAATGTAATCGACATCTTGTTCAACAAGCAATTGAATATATATCGTTATGGTGTTACTTGGTTATAATGCAAATAACATCTTTGTTTGTCTAATCGTCGATTGTTTGATGATTCCATTTTAGTCGGTTGTTACCCATTTATCTTCGTTATCCTATAAAGACTGATGATTGATCATTCTAAGATACTCAGAAGAATGTCGAGTAATCCTTCAATCGATTGACATTATACTCGGCCTATTGAGCATCTAAATATTTCCCCCAATACTTTCCCCCCAACTCTTGTGTCCAAGTGTCTGTACTATCTCGAGCATCGAGAGTTTTCTCAAATGAAAGTCATACATACCGTCACTTCTCGGATATTTATTATTGCCTTGAAAAGGGGTATTTGTCGGTTAGTCACTTAGAGAAATATGTACCTTAATCTCCACGAGTCGTGACGTCGATTTATCATTTCAAAAGATAGGCGATAGTTATGGTAAAAAATCATCCGTATTGATGGTAGGATTAACATTTAACTTATGCACAATTATGTCAGAAGGAATACCTGGCATATCTGGTACCAACTATGCAAAAATATTGGTATTATGCCAGAGGAAAGTCATCAATTTATCCCAAAGATCTGGACTCAATGAAGATCCAACCTGAACAATCTTGGTCGGATCTTCTTCTCTAAATGGTATTGAGATTAATTGTTCGGCAGGTTCTCCTCTGCTTTCTTCTTCCTGTTGATTAAGTCTATCAATGGAAAGAGTCTCCATGGGCATTTTTCTTTTATTATTATCATGTAATATTATCGGGCTAACTGTTGATCTTCTTGCATTTCACTAACATCTATATTATTGTTCGTCGGGAATCAGATGAGAAGGTGATATGTAGAAATAATTGCCCATAGTTTATTAAAGCCAGGTCGCCCAAGTATAACGTTGTATGTTAATGGGACTCGGACTACCAAAAAATTTAGCATAACTATACTTTATCGGGGATACCATCCAATATTAACTGGTAAAGTTATTTCACCTTCTACTTTAATAAAGTCGCTAAAAAATCCAACTAAAGGAGCAATTACTTGCCTTAATTGGTCGGTAGTAAGTTTCATTCGAGAGAAAACATCATAAAATAAAATGTCTGCTAAACTTTCATTATCTACAAGTACTATTTTTACATCATAATTAGTTATAGTCATCAAAACAATTACAGCATCATCATGGAGAGTTTAAATCCCCTGAAGGTCTTCATTAGAAAAAAAATTAATTGTCTTCCTCGCTATCGCTTAGAGGGGCTCAATTTTTGAGTATTCTGCCCCCTCAGTCGGTACTTCTCTAGAAATCATGTTGATAATTTCCACCATCGATTAAGCATGAGTTTCTGCATTGGGTCGTGGCCAAGTTTGTTCGTCGATGGAAAGTTGAGCCAGATGATCAAATAGATATTTTTCGAGATAGCCCCTGCAGATGAGGACCTCTATCTTTCCCTTGAGTTAGATGCACTGCTCGGTGTTGTGAGCATGATCGCGATAGAATCGGCGATACTTTTTATTTTGGCTCGTCGGTGGTGACCACATGGGTGGCAATCATCAGAGGTAGCCCTCTTTTTCTATTTTCATTGATACTTGTGCACGAGGAATGGAGAGAGGGGTATAGGAGTCATACTCGTAGTCAAGGATATTTAGCGTTTGACTCCATTGGCGAGGTAGAATTTTCTTATCGGTTGAAAATCGACCAGGTTCTGCTAGAGCTCCATTCCTTTTTTATTTTTTTCTAATCTTTTTTCTCTGTCAGGCACCAGTCAGTAGTGCTCTCATCCACGCGGATATATTTATGCGCGCATTCAAAAAGTTCAAGATAAGTTCGAGGGAGCTTCTTGTCCAAAAAGCAAAAAAACTTAGAATTTCAAAGCTCTCTCTTCATAGCCAAAAAAGCTATATCTCCATTGAGGTCCCAAACCTTAAGTATGGTGGCATTGAATCATACCACAAAATCTCTAAGCGTTTCTCCCTCTTGCTGCCTGATGAAGAAGAGACTGTCAGACATTCATGGCATTTTCCTGCTACTACTGAAGTGGGCCATGAATGATTGTTCCAATTGCTCAAATGAATGAATGCTTCTTGGTTGGAGCTCGGTATACCAGGCCCGAGCATCTTTCCGGATTGTAGCCGAAAAATCGAGATATAAGAGGACATCAGATGCCTCCCGCATCATCATCAGAGACTTATAGCTTTGTAGATGGTCGACAGGGTCGGTTGAGCTATCATAAGACTCTACCTATGGCATCTTGAATCGAGTCGAGATGGGCTTGTCCAAAATGCATTGAAAAAAAGGTGGGGCAATGTGGATATCGAGATTATCATGAGATTCTCAGTTATCCACTTGTAGGCAAGTGAGTCACCGGTTGATTTCTTTAAACTTTTGCTCGTAGTCATCAAGCCGTCATTGTTATGAGATTTCAGGGATAGAATCTTTCCCTAAAGAATTTGAAGGAGAGAAATTGGAAGATGGGCGGGATCTCTTCCCCTGCTTGATGCTATGGTAGAGAGAAAAAGAAAGGGACCGCTGCTATGAACGGGCGGTGCGATGGGAGTGCCAGGAAGGTTGTGACTCGATACAACGAGAATGTCGATTGAGTCGTCATTCTAGAGGCAAAAAAGGTGATCACTGCAGCACGGCAACTGTGTCTAGATGGCACTAGATGCAACACTGGCTCTTCTACCACGGGATGCTACTATTGCTGTTGCTATTGCTGGAGACTATGCATTGCCTCCATAAGATGTTGTATAAGGGTAGCAAACTATTGCTGGTCCGCGATCATTGGTGGTCGTGAAATACTAGGTTCTCCATGATTGATTGGCGGTGCTTCACGCTACGATGAGCATCGAGCGGAACTTGTCGAAGCATTTTGCGCTCTCATTTTGACCATTGAAACTATTGAAAAAACTCTCATCCCCTACTTGGCATGCCAATCCGTTACCGTTAAGCTCTGGCAAGATGTTTGGTTTGAGACCGAGTATGTTGCTGAGATACGCCTTAAAGATGAAGATGTAGAATCCTGCAAAACGAAATTCACTTGCTGGAGATTATCCAGCAGGAGACCCTCCGATACCTAAGTCAGTTGGAGATTAGAAAATAGATAAATCAAAAGAGAGTGGTAGCCTAAATTGCTTAGAAAAGCTTAAGATAGCTACAGATATCTTACCGGATCTTCCTGCTTACCTCTTTTTAAATAGAGGCGAATCATGTCATCAGGAGTAATGTCCATCCCTTAAAGTGCAGGAACGTAGGCGTTACCTAATTAGTGGTTAGTTAATAGCCCATGATATCTTGATAATGATGGTTAATGCCATGTTCTTAGTATTGTAACCATCTCGTTAACTCCAAACGTTACGGGTTGTGGGTCTCGGTTTAATTGATGATTCTCGATTTATGTTCAAATAATATGGTTGACATCTTGTTCGACTAGCTGTTGAATATATATCGTTGTGGTGTTATTCGGTTATAATTCGAATAACTTCTTTGTCCGTCTAAGCGACGGCTATTTGATGATTTCATTTTAGTCGATTGTTATTTATTTATCTTTATTATTTTATAAAAATTGATGATCAATCATTTTAAAATAGTCAAGGAAACATCGAATAATTCTTCAGTGGATTGACATTATACTTGTCCATTTGAATATTTTTCCCCCAACAGGTCTCAATCCTGCCAACGAACCAACAGAATAAAAATGAAAAGAAAATGTTATGAGTTTTTGCTCACCTGCATTTTGTCCTTTGGGCTTCCTTGCTTTTTCGGATGTTCTTCGTTCTCACTTTTCCAATGCATTGTTTGTAGTCATTACCTCACCCTGTCACGCGCCCCATATGGATTTATTTTTTGTGTTCATCCCTCCAGGTCGTATGTATCATTTTATTGGTATTACCAGCTACCCCTTTCAGCTCTGCACATCCTCGCCATTGGAAGCCGCTATGGTTTGTATTCATTCATAGGGTGAAGTGATCGGACGAATTGGAGTCAGCGGATATTGAATGCCAAGAGAATAGTTCCGAGGGAGGGAACGGCCGTCCCGTCCATCTCTACAACCCCAGAGGGGTTCACGTGAGAGTGACCAACCGGTGGGTGAGGGCTGTTCTTTTGCGTGAGGGGACCGTGACTACTTAAAAAAGGCATAACGGAATTTATCTGTGCTGTTACTTCGATCTCTTTTTACTTTTCACCGTTGCTTTTCCTTCAGGATAACCGGGGTGTTGGTGCTCTTTTGTCTATATATATATATATATATATATATATATATATATATATATATATATATATATATGTGGGTGTTGTGTTTTACCGTTTTAGTCACTCTTTTTCACCGTATCCAGCCACTTCGATGCCCAGCAACTTTCAGATTATAGCTCATGCTTTTATGATGGCATCTTTTATTTAGTTAATGTATATATGATAGGGATGACAATTTATCTGGTTTGAATAGTATAATTTTATCTGATCCATTTAAAATAGATATTTTAGATAAAATATCTCAGATCAAATGCGGACAATGATATTTCCTACAACGAACCTAATCAATATAATCTTAATTTAAATCTATATTTTTAAAATTATATTTATTTTAAAATATTTATATATAAATTTCTTATTCATTTCAACATAATTCATTTATCTATCCGATTCCAGATGAATATGGAATAGATATGTATATATAATTTTTAATTACAGAATAGATATAGATATTAGCCATCTATTGCCATCTTTAATATTTATTATGTGTTAAATAAATTGCGGACCCTGCTAAAAAGTGAAGTCTAAAAAGTTATTAGAGGAAAATCTAGTACATGATCTTTTTTTATTTATTTATTTTTGATGGTAAGGAAGGCACGGTTGTTATATTCAGTTTTGTTGTTTGTAGTTTTTACTCCACTTTACTTGTGGCAAGCAAAATTCTGTCCTTTATGCTACTGCCACACCGCTAGCAAAGTCATGTGGAACGTGGAAGGAACTGAGGTTACTTCCATTTGGGAGGTTACCCATATCATATTAGAGGGACACTTTAGAGCTGTGATCATTGGACGGCTAGACTAGTGACTATTTCCACTTTGTGGACATTTAGAAAATCACTACTTCCTTGATGTTTTTTAAAGCAACAAAGTTTTGTAAAGAGGCAAACTCTATTGCTGACTGGGTAGCCTCTTGTGTTGCAAATCACTCTACTAGTTTTGTTTGGCATTCCAACGCCTCTACGCTCAAACAACTTTATGAGATTCTGCGTATCCTGATGCCAAAAGTTGTATGTATGAATCGCCCGTCTTGGAGGGAAAAAAAAGTATAAAAGGAATCATGACTCATTCATGAGTTAGATTAGTTGACGGTCACCCTTCCTAAAAAAATCATTTGGTTGGAAATAATCTAATATAAAAAAATAATTTTTATATTAAATTATTATATTTATTATAAAAAATAAAAGAAAAAGATAGTAAAAAAAATTGATGGGTTTCATGCTTATTTTTTAAAAAAATAAGTAAAATAAATACCATGAAAGATTGGTATTTGATAAATTTTTGAATTATGATAATTCATATTTGACAAAAATATCCTCAATAAAACTACATATGTAATCATTGACTTTATTCTAATGTCCTTCAAAATTCATTCAATAAAGAACTTTATAAAAAAATTAAGATGGAGATACATTATATAAATGGTTATATGATTATAATCATCATATAAAATCTAATTGGAGATGATAATTTTATCTTGATATTAAAAAATTATTTTATATTAAAAAGTATATTTATAAAATTTATCATATTCTCATATAGGATTACCTCCAATCAAATGTAATAATTTTTTTTCAGTATTATTGTTAGGAGTAACTTTCTCTCCAACCAAACATAATAAAAATTATTTTTCTTCACAATCATTTTTTTAGAAAAATAATTTTTAAAAAATATTAGATTATTCCATAATCTTATATATCCCAACTAAATGGACCTAAGGATCACGAGAAATATTTGATAGTTTTCTCTTAAGGAAAAGAAAATTTTGGTAGGCACATCAAACCAAATAGTTGGATTTGGATTGTTATCTTTTGTGTGAAAGGAGGATTCGCCTTTGTTGCAGTAGGACTTCAGATGGTCGAAGAGATTTATACTGGAGAGCTGGTTCAATGCGGATCGTGAGTCAACCTGCAAGATAAAGTTCAAGAATCGGTAGGATATCTTCTGATTTAGAACTCTCCGATGCCTAAGTTAGCTGAAGCCTTATCAACAGATAATGAAAATGAAAAAATGAAAAGCATAATGGAAGAGTTTGGGTAGAGAAAGGTTTGTTCTTCCTTCAATGAAAAAGTCAAAAGTCAATTTCAGAAGAATTTTGGCTCTATGAACTTGTGCTTACCCTGGAGGGATGCCCTACTCCCCTATTTATAAAAAAATTTGCTTAAGCCTTAAGAAAAGTTTGTTAGACCGTTAGTTTGTTATAACCAGCTGGATTGTAGCTGTTAGTCGTTGGCCTCGTTGGCAATTAGCTGGAGGAGGGTCACAATCTGATTGGAGTGCAGTTGGCGTTTGGTCAGCTATCGAAATATGTCGAGGTTGGTAAATCACCGATCTGGATTGTACGCTAAGGTCAGTGATTTATCAATCTCAATATGAGTTAGGTTTACTATATCAAACCACGTCAGTATTTTATCGATCTCGTATATTAGGCAGGTCATTTTGGCAAGCTGCTTATCAGTTGGCGAAGTCAGTGCAAACCCGATCTCCGATCACTTGGTCAATTTAGTTCTGGCTAATATCCCAGCTTTCAGGTTGGTATTTTACCGACCTGACATCAATCTAGCTGATTGCCCATTATCTGATATGGCAACTCCTTCATATGGTGCCACGTATCCTACAGGGGGTGTTCGTACCAACAGTTGCCCTCCACTTTTCAGACTTGGAGCAGAACTCCTCTAGTGACAGGTATGGAAAGTCATCTCAACGGTCATTCATTGCATTAAGGATCGTGCTATATGGCTGTCAAACTTGCTTTTTTAAATAATTCAAAAATACAGGCCGCTTAGTTCGCCAGGATCGTCGTCCCCAAGCATTTAAGAAAGCATGGAAGAAAGTGAAGCCATTATTGGTTGCGCCACTGTAGCCTAGGCGATGTGGGGCATGTGGCGCTCATCCAAGGACCAATCAAATCGCCATACGGAATAATCCTACATGGCGTGATCTGGACCGGTGCATCAAAATATTTTTTCTATAATTTTTTTGAATGATCGACAGGTGGCTGAAATCCAACGGTAAGTGGATTGATCTAGACCGTCGCTCTCCCCTATATATTGGATACTTGTCCGTTCTTCTTTCATTTTTATTACCTTTCACCTAGAGCGAAGATTTTACTATGAAGGAAGCTTCCAGGTGTTCTGTCTATTGGAGAAGAAGATGATCTCAGTGATCGTCAAAGTTTTTAGAGAGAGTTTTTGGAAGCAGTGGAGGAGGCTTCTTATCCCCCTTGGTAGGGTTCTCTTTTCTCCTTCTAGGTTTTTTATTTCTTAGGACTTCCCCTCTTTGGTTTCATCTGCTTTCTTTTCTTCGAACCTCCCTTTTTATCTCCTTTGCCCCCCTCTTTCATGTCTTCTCAAGAGTGTACCTCTCCTGGTAGTGGTGAGAGGGGGAAATCCATCTCAAGAGGACATGATATCCGATCAATCCAACCCCTACTCACCATTAAGATGGGTAATCCATCTCAAGGTGCCATCAATGCCAGTAATTCTGGCAACGATAGTTCAGAATCTCCTATAAGAAGATTCTTGGACTATTTCGGCCTCAGCACTGAGCCCTCCATTTTGATAGAGGCTGATTTAGAGAAGCTCGTAAAGAAATATCTCATCCCTGACAGCTTTTAGCTCTCAACCCCTAGCCCCTCTGATCAGGTTACACGACCTCCTGAAGGTTGTGTAGCCTTCTATGATGAGTCCTTTCAGTCTGGGTTGTACTTTTTCTTGTATTCTTTCATTTGCAATGTATTGGATTACTATGTCCTTCAACTGAATCAAGTGACTTCCAACACCATTAGGATTATTTTAGTTTTTTATCATATGCCGTAGTTTTGCTACCATTAGCCTTAGAACTTCTCTTTTTAGGATTCTTTTTGTTCTGAAAAAATATCCTACTGAGAAAGGCTGATGGTATTTTTCACCTCGACCAAATTGTAAATTTGATCCTATCCTTCCTTCTTCAATTCATGACTAGAAGAGTCATTTCTTTTTTATTTCTTCCGACATTTTCTGAGGTTTCAACACTCACTGGGGTAGACCTCGGCTGAATTGAAACTCTAATAAGTTCGTCCTGCCAGGAGATAAGGAGGCCTTCATCGAGCTACTGGGTATGAAGGTGCCCAAGCTCAGTCAACTGGTGATGGATCAATCACTGTTCGACTCTAGTATCAGTCTTATCTTCCTCCAGGATGAGTCTGTTCTCTAACTTTCCCCGATCTTCTACGTATTTGTTCCTTGTCTAACCATGTTTCTCTTTTGATTATTCTAGTACTCATAAGGTTTGATCCCCGAAAGCTGGCGGACCAGAGAAAGAGGAAGTCGGAATTCTCTGATCCTCCACCGACAAAAAAGGGGAAGGAGAAGTCAGTCTTTGACTCCACCTTGGCATCTTCTCGACCTACACCTCCACGTACTGTAGGGGCAATAGTAATCCACACAGAGCTCGTCAGTGCTTGCCCTTCGCCAACATCTTCCTCAATGTCTAGAAGACATCAAGAATCAACTAAGGTGGCCCGACCACCCCTCAAACATACGACCACCCGTCAGAGATCAACTCCTACGGCTGTAGCATCGAAACCTAGTCCATCGAAACCTAATCCACCATCAATTGATTGTGTTATATATCTATATTTATCGGTAATAAATTATAATAAACTCATACCACTAGTGGAGTAGATGTCGGTGGTGGAGGTCCTTGAGCAGTCGATGTCGAGGTAGACGGAGTATACTCCGACTACTCCTCGGATGCTAAACTGTGCATAACCCGCCAAGGGACAGGGATGAAAGCTAGATGGAAATTCAATGCCATCATGATCTGCAACGTTAATAAACATTAATCAATATAACATGTTGAACAATAATATTAGTATAGCATCAATAAATAGTCTCTAATATATACACTAATCAATTGACAGATCTATCATTATGCAATGCAATAAATAAAAGCAACAAGATATAAACATCCAAAAAATGTTATGTAATAAATTCTACAACATAAATTACATTCATAAATAATTAAGGATGAGCAATAGTCGTAGATCCAATCTCTTGTGAGAATCTTGGTGTTAATCCAGAAATCTGAAAGAAAAATACAGTAGATGATGGTGGCACCTTAGGACTTAAAGTTGGAACCTTAGAGAGACATATCAAATTCTATTCGCTCAGAAGCCGAGCCAGCTCCGTGCCTGAGACAGCCAACTCCATGCTTGAGACATCCAGCTCGAGTCCTCCCTCAGCCAACTCGATCATGGTCTGAGCTAGCTCGGCTGCGTATCTGAGCCGATTCGGCTATGTGCCATCCCCTCAATCACTCTCTCTCACCGACGATGGTGGCAAGGCCGAACCCCTCCTTCCTAGCTTTTCCATCTCTCAATCTTTCTCTCTTCCTCTCTCGATCTCCCTCATCGGTAAGGCCAGATCCCATCCCTCCCTCTCTCACTCTCTCGATCTCCCTTGCCAGCAAGGTCGGACCCTATCCCTCCCAATGATGCCGACGAGGTCGGATCCTCTCTCTCCCTCTCTCGCTCTCTAGATCTCTCACTCTCCCTCTCTCGATCTCCCTCGTCGGCGAGGTCGGACCTCCTTCCTCCCAATGATGGCGACAAGGTCGGATCCCTCCTTCCTCTCTTCCTCTCTCGATCTTCCTCATCGATGATGGCAGCAAGGTCGGACCCCCTCCCTCCCTCCCTCCCTCCCACTCTCGATCTCCCTTGCCAACGGTCGGTGAGCGACCGGCCCTTCCTCTTTCAATCTATCGATCTTCCTCTTAATTTCTCTATTTCTTAATTTTGGATCCTAAAATCGGATCCGATCTTTTGGGATCCATTAGGATCCGGATCTGGTACTTCAAGTACAAACCCGTCAGGTATTTGGATTTAGATCCGGTATCAGTAATTAAAATTAGATCCGAATCTGAATATCTAGGTTTCGATTCGAACCTAATCTATTAATAGATCTAGTCCACAGCCGCCGATATGGCACAGCCCAAGGCTACCACCATGGCACGGTCCAAAAATTATGGCATGCAGATAATTATAATATTTATAATAAATATTTATAATATTTATTATAAATATTTTATAAATTATTATAAATATATATTATTAATAAATAATACTATAAAATTAAAAAAAATTATACCTGCGGCTATAGAGAATGGGTCACCGGCGATGATCCTAGAGGAGGACGATGGCATTAGAGGTAACCTGCGAAATAAAAGCAAGATAGTGAGATAGAGAAGAGAGAGAAAGAGAAAAAGAGAAAGAGAGAGCATGGATGGTCGAGGATGGGGGTCAGGGGGAGGGGCATAGTGACGAGGAGGTCCGGGAGGCACAGTGACGGGAGGGTTGGCGATCGAAAAGGAGAGTGTGGGGATGGAGGGGCCGGGTGGGGGTAACGGGGTGGAGCGGCCAGGGATGGGGGGTTGGGAGGTGGCAGGGTGGCGGAGAGGGACGGTCGAGGATGGGGAGGAGGGACGGTCGGGACGAGGGTGGGGGGGCCGGGTGGGGTGACAGGTGGCGGAGAGGAGTGGCCGAGGATGGGGGAAAGGAGGGGCAGCCAGGGGGAGGATGGGAGGGGCCGGGTGGGGGTGGTGGGGAGGGGCGGCTGGGGATGAGGGAGAAGGAGGGGCGGTCGAGGGGAGGGTGGGGGCGGGTGAGGGATGGTGGGGAGGAGCGATCGAGGATGGGGGGAAGAAGGGGCGATCGGGGGGAGGGTGGGGTGGTGGTGGTGGCGGAGGGGCGGCTGGAGATGAGGGGTCGGAGGAGGAGGGGGAAGGAGGGGCGGCGTCGGTCGAGGGGGAAGGAGGGCGACGTCGGTCGGGGGGGAAGAAGCCTCACCAGCGATGGAGAGGAGGAAAAAAGACAGAGAGAGATCGAGCGCACACGGAAAAAAAGCAGAAAAAATTTAAGAATTTTTAATCTAACCTACGGTAGCGATTATCAAACCGCTGTCATAGATCTACGACAGCGATTATCCAAAACTACTGCCATAGATCTACATCAATGGTTCTATAACCGCTGCCATAGATCTATAGCAGCGATTTTTGATAACCGCTGTCGTAGGTTGAAAATAATTTTTTTTATTTTTTTAAATATTATATAATTTTAAAATTAAATGCCCATCTTTACTATTCATTATCTAAATAATTATCATTAATGTATCATCACAAAAGATCGCCTCGATCCGATGGCCCTAGCTTCATCGATTAAAAAAATTCGATTTTGATAATCACGAATGATGATGCGATAATTTGATAGACGAAGATCTTCGATGGATCCGAAAACTTGCAATAATGATCTCGATGATATTTATAGCATACTATCAAAATTTTACTTCAATCAGATATCATTATCATGATCAATTTAGTACAGAAACCGCTGCCATAGGATCTATAGCAGTGGTTTCAAAAATTGCTACCATAGTATGCACTATCATAGGTCATTTTTGTAGTAGTGCTTGTTGATCCACCGTCAACTTTCGTCGATCGGATCGACATATCTCAAGCTTTCATGCGAGATACTCCGACTCTCAGTAAGGACCTCCTCTATGCTGTGATGCTGCAGCATGATCTGCATGCTCGGAGAAGGGACATGGGGCTTGATAAATTGCTGAACCAAGATTTCAACTATCTTCTTGATATAAGCAATATATATATATATATATATATATATATATATATATATATATATATATATATATATATATATATATATATATAATCGATTTTTTATCGACCTGGTTATCTCAATATCATTTTTGCACCGAGCTAACATTTCTCTCTCTTTTTCTTTGTCAGTCTGTCTCTTTTTTTAAACTATTTGTTGAGCACGTCAGTTGGCTTGGCAAAAACAAGAAGTCGCTAGAGTAGGCTCTACAGTCCATCAAGGACTATCAAAAAGTGGTAGAAGAAAAAGCCGTAAAGAAAGAAAAGCTTGCCACGGGGCTGAAGAAGCAGCTCCAGGAGAAGTTGAATGACATTACGGAGAAAAATAAATCTCTGCTGGACCTTCAAAGAAAGATCAATGAAGGAGAAGACAAGTTGCTGAAGCTACAGCAGAAGGTCTCTAGGATTCCAGAATTGGAGATGAAAATAAAGGAGTTGGAGGGGAAGGTGACTTTCCAAGATGAAATACTGGCCGCCCGAGACAAGGTGCTCCTGACCTACCAGAGAGAACTAGAATACTGAAAGGATGGAGATTCTATTCCGATGGAGATTCTGACCTCTGCTCCTAACCTCTCGAGATGAAATGCTGACCGCCCGAGATAAGGCAATGTCCCAGCTTCTATTCCAGCGTCAATTCTAACCTCTACTCCAGCATCTACTGAAGTTATCTTACTAAAGGATGATCCAATAGTCGCCGTTCCCACCAAAGCTCCTCAGGTAGATGCTTGATGTTATCTCTTTTTCATTTTATTCTTATATTTTTCCTCTTTGTATCGGCCCGATCTAGGTTTTTGTAAAAAATTGCTTAATGAAATGAGATTTTCTTTTCCAATTACTATGCTTGACATCGACTTTGTCCGATCTGTTGTAATTCATTGTAATATTTTCTTTACTCAGGATTCTAAGTAAAAACAACTGATTACATCTCGATAAAATTCTGATGTGGTGGCGTAGAATGGATAATTCAAATTAAGATCGGTATCAGACAGGAGTTCAATATTATAGTAACTTTGAGATTAGTAAAAAAAATCTAGTGTAGTATAAATCGATAATGAATAAGTCTAATGCAACATTGATCTGAAGATCGATAATAATAAAAAATTTATAATAACATTGATCCAAAGATTGCTAATATTGAAGATAAATCCCGCTCCCATCGAAATCCAGTCCGATGCTTAGCCTAATGCGATCGGTAATCATGAAAAAGCTTCGATTGAAAATTCTTCCTCTAGCAGCCAAATTTCGGTCGAACTCCTTCGATAGCCGAACTCCTCCCAGACTTCTCCTTCGATCAAACTTCTTCATCAGTCAAACTCCTTCTAGACTTCTTCTTTAATCGGATTTCTTCAGGAGCCAAACTCCATTCAGGACTTCTCCTTCAATCGGATTCCTTCAGGAGCCAAACTTCTTTCAGATCTCTACTTCAGTTGGATTCCTCCAGAAGTCCAACTTCCTCCAAACTTCTCCCTCAGTCGAATTTCTTCAGAAGCCGAACTCCTTCTGAACTTCTACTTCAGTTAGATTCCTTCAGGAGTTGAACTTTCTCCGGACTTCTCCTTCAGATGGATTCCTCCAGGAGTCGAACTCCTTCTAGACCTCTACTTCAGTCGGATTCCTCTAGGAGCCTAACTCCTTTCAGACTTCTCTTTCAATCAGATTTCTTCAGGAGCCAAACTCCTTCCAAGATTTCTTCTTCAATCAGATTCCTCCAAGAGTCCAACTCCTTTCAGACTTCTCTTTCAGTCAAATTCCTTCAGGAGTCGAACTTCTTTCGGACTTCTCCTTCATCCAAACTTCTCCATCAGTCGAACTTCTTATAGACTTTTCCATTAGTCAAACTCCATCCGAATTTCTCTAGTGGATTACTTTCAGATTTTAAGTAGCATTTCTTTCGGATGATTCCCTCTAGCCGTATTCTCTTTAAGAGTCCGAACTCCTTTGGAATTGACATACGTCAAAGCTCTTCACCCCTTCATGTGGTTTCGAGTGGCTCAGTATCGAACGACTATGATTGTCACTATCAGTCTGCTACAGACAGCGCCCCACTCATGCGACCCTAAGCGATCAGCTACCGGATGGCTACAGCCGTCACTATCAGTCTGCTATAAGCGATGCCCCTCTCATGCGGCTTTAAGTGATCAGCTATCAGACTGCTATGACTGTCACTATCAGTTTACTCTGGGCTCCATCTATAAAAGGAACACTCCAGATACGTTTTCTTTAAGCTCTGTTTTTCTTTTCGAAACTCTGTTGAACTCTTTTCTGAGCACTCCATTTCTGTTGGTCGGAAGAGCTGACTTGATCATCGGAGGATCCTACCAGAGCCACCACCATCAACTCTGGATGAAACTTTATTTTGCAGATCATCGATGGCGACCTCTTCTTCCTCAACTCCAGCTCTATCCGATGTTGACTAGATTCTGCACCAACAAAATTAGCATTAGAGGAAGGGCTCTCTATTTTTAAGTTATCCTTATTCTTAAAAGAGTGCTCAGTCGATCCTATGGATCTTCTTCTTCAAGGTCCATCTCCATTCTGTCCCTCGATCCTAAGAAATGCCTACAAAGAAGGTGACTACCTGGAGATCGATCGCTTCTACCATCAGATCCATCCATTTCTACTCTAGTGCTGATATTTCAACCTCCTCCTCCACCGACGATTATGGTAGATCCGAAGTAGTTTAATCTACTGATGCAGTGGATTCAGGACCTCAATGAGATGGTGCAGATCATGCAGCAGCCCTCGATGGTGATTCCACCAGAAAACCCACCATCAGGATGTCAGAAATCAGTCCCGAGGAAGAGCACTTAGGCTAGCATATCCATTGCCCCTAGAAAGGAGAAAAAGAGAATAGTGGATCCTTATTCGAATCATGATTCTTCTTTAGAAGAGATTTTCTCCATCTACAGTCGAAAGTCTTTCAAGATCTGCGATCGAGACGACGTTCTCGATCAAAAACTATGAAAGATGGACCGACGGATTGACCATAATGATGTCTGCATCGATCCTTCTTTCTCTTTCCGAATTATGCAAGAGCCCATTCTGTCGAACTTTTAGCTCCCCCAATTTGAAAGCTACGATGGAACTTCTGATCCGATCGATCATCTAGAGATCTTTCAGATCATGATGCTGCTCCATAGTGCACCAGATGTCATCTTATGTCGAGCTTTTCTATCTACCTTAAAGGAAGCAGCAAAAAATTGGTACTCAGTGTTGAAGCTGGGTACGATCTTCTTCTTTGATCAAATGAGCCATCAATTTGTAGCTCACTTCGTTAGCAACTGACGTCCCCATCGAGGTTTAGATTTTTTGATGAATATCAAGCAGAAGAAGGAGAAATCTATCCAGGCTTATGTCATCCAATTTAATGCTGCTGCATTGAAGGTCTAGAACTTGAACCAGTCTGTTCGATAGCCGCACTCAAGAGCGGCCTTTAGAAGAATGATTTATTGTTCTCCCTGAAGAAAAAGTACCTCAAAGACTTTACCGATCTGCTAGCTGGGGCTGAAAGATATGTCCGAATGGAAGAAGCCTTCAAATTGAAAGATGAGAAAGCCGTAGGAGAGCAGTAGGCGGGTGAGTCTAGTAAATCCGTAGCTGATAGAGAGCTAAATAAAGTTCGACCACGCTCATGGACCTCTCTCCCCCCCGAGCGCAAGCGAGTCCGAACTTTTTCTCGAGCTCGTCGTCAAAGAAGCCCCGATGGAAGGGCACGAAGAAGTTCTCCCTCCAAAAGATTTCATAACTATGCCTCCTCAATGCTCCAAAAATGCAAGTATTGATGGAGATCAAGAAGCAACTACCGAGATCTGAAAGTATGCGCACTCATCCCAACAAGCCCAATCCTAGTAAATACTGCCTCTACCATCATGATCATGACCACGATACTGAAGAATGCATTCAGCTTCAAGATGAGATCGAGGAGCTCATCAGGAGAGACCGGCTGGGTCGATTCCTCAGACATCGGTCTGAAGCAAGTGAAGGTCAGCCGAGAGCACTATCGCAGTCAGAACCATCAAGAAGAAAGGAACAATAAGAAGATCGACCACCTCTCGGCATCATCAATGCTATCTCTGGGAGGGCTTAGTACTTCTGCGAGCCGCCATCCCTCAGCCTCAAAGTCAGAAAAAGCTTGTCCCAAATTAAGAAGGCCAGTATGAAATAGAGAAGATCGTCCGATCCGAAACTTATCGTCTGAAGGAGCTCGGAAGAACAATGCTCCCACGATCTTGAAATTCAAAAAATTTGAGAATGTACTACCAATAATTTTTCTTCAATAAAACTCCTCCATTTTAATATTATTATTTTTTGGTACAAAAATTATGTGATGACAAGGAAGAAGCAATCAATAGTGGCCATGTTAGGAATAGGAGGAGAACCTCATCCTAACATGAGCAAGTCGGAGTCCTTCAACCTCGACTGAAGTAAGATCTTCTCCGAGCTTCAACATCAATACGAGATAAGATCTCCTTCAACCTCGATTGGAGATAAGATCTCCTCCAAGCTTCAACATCAACATCAATAGGAGATAAGATCTCCTTCAACCTCGACTAAAGATAAGATCCTCCTCGAGCTTCAACATCAATAAGAGATAAAATTTTCTTCAACCTCGATTGGAGATAAGATCTCTTTCGAGCTTCAACGTCAATGTCAACTAGAGATAAGATCTTCTTCAACCTTGGCTAGAGATAAGATCTTTTCCGAGCTTCAACGTCAACGTCAATAGGAGATAAGAACTTCTTCAACCTCAGCTGAAGATAAGATCTTCCTCGAGCTTCAATGTCAACTTCAATAGGAGATAAGATCTCCTTCAATCTCGACTGGAGATAAGATCTTTTCTAAGCTTCAATGTCGATATCAACAGGAGATAAGATCTCCTTCAACCTCGGTTAGAGATAAGATCTCCCCCAAGCTTCAACGTCAACAGGAGATAAGATCTCCTTCAACCTCGGCTGGAGATAAGATCTCCCCGAGCTTCAACGTCAATGTCAATAGGAGATAAGATCTCCTTCAACCTCGATTGAAGATAAGATCTCTTCTGAGCTTCAACGTCGACTTTAACAGGAGATAAGATCTTCTTCAATCTCGGTTGGAGATAAGATCTCTTCCGAACTTCAACATCAACATCAATAAGAGATAAGATCTTCTTCAATCTTGGCTGAAGATAAGATCTCCTCCGAGCTTCAACGTTAACTTTAATAGGAGATAAGATCTTCTTCAACCTCGGCTGGAGATAAGATCTCCCTCAAGCTTCAACATCAATGTCAATAGGAGATAAGATCTCCTTCAACCTCGACTGGAGATAAGATCTCCTTCGAGCTTCAACATCAATAGGAGATAAGATCTTCTTCAACCTCGATTGGAGATAAGATCTTTTCCAAGCTTCAACATCAACGTCAACTGGAGATAAGATCTCCTTCAATCTCGGTTAGAGATAAGATCTCCTCCGAGCTTTAATGTCAACTTCAATAGAAAATAAGATCTCCTTCAATCTTGGCAGGAGATAAGATCTCCTCCGAGTTTCAACCTCAACGGATGTAGAGCCCAAAAAAAAACTTCGACAGTCGCCTTTTTGTACTTTCTTTCTTTGAATTTCGAACTCGAAAGTGGGGAGACTATTATTGAGGATAAACCCCACTCCCATCGAAGTTCAGTCTGATGCTTAGTCTAATGCGACTGATAATCACGAAAGAGCTTCGATTGAAAATTCTTACTTCAGCAGTCGAACCCCGACCAAACTCCTCCGATGGTCGAACTCCTCTCAGACTTCTCCTTCAATTGGACTTCTCCATCAGTCGAACTTCTTCTTCAATTGGATTCCTCCAGGAGTCAAACTTCTTTCGAACCTCTACTTCAGTCAGATTCCTTCAGGAGCCAAACTCCTTCCAAGACTTCTCCTTCAATCGAATTTCTTTAGAAGTCAGAACTCCTTCCGGACCTCTACTTTAGTCGAATTCTTCAAGGAGCCCAACTTCCTCCGAACTTCCTCAGTCGAATTTCTCCAAGAGCCGAACTTTCTCCGAACTTCTACTTCAGTCGGATTCCTTTCGGAGCTGAACTTTCTCCAAACTTTTTCTTCAGATGGATTCCTTCAGGAGCCGAACTCCTTTCGAACCTCTACTTCAGTCAAATTTCTTCATGAGCCCAACTTCTTTCGGACTTCTCCTTCAATCAGATTTCTCCAGGAGCCAAACTCCTTCCGAACTTCTTCTTCAATTAGATTCCTTCAGGAGCCAAACTCCTTTCAGAACTTCTCCTTCAGTCGAATTCCTCCAGGAGTCCAACTCCTTCCGAACTTCTCCTTCAATCAAATTCTTCTAAGAGTTGAACTCCTTTCGAACTTCTCCTTTAGTCAAACTTCTCCATCAATCGGACTCTTTTTGAATTTTTTTATCAGTCGTACTCCATCCAAATTTCTTCAGTGGATTGCTTTCAGATTTTAAGTAGCATTTCTTTCGGATGATCCCCTCTAGCCATATTTTCTTTAAGAGTCTGAATTTCTCTGAAATTGACATACGTCAAAGCTCTTCACCCCTCCATATGGCCCCGAGCAGCTCAGTATCGGATGACTACGACTGTCACTATCAGTCTGCTGTAGGCGATGCCCCACTCATACAATCTTGAGCGGCCAGCTATCGGACGACTATGACTGTCACTATCAATCTGCTGTAGGTGGCGCCTCTCTCACGCAGTCCTGAGCAGCCAACTATCGGATAACTACGGCTGTCGCTATCAATCTACTCTAGACTTCATCTATAAAAGAAATTCTTCAGATACATTTTCTCTAAGCTCTCTTCTTCTTTCCGAAATTCTGCTAAACTCTTTTCTGAGCACTCCATTTCTGTTGGCCAAAAGAGCTAACTTGATCGTTGGAAAGTCTTACTAGAGCCATCACCATCGACTTCGAATGAGACTTTATTTTGTAGATTACCAATGCGACCTCTTCTTTCTCAACTCTAGCTCGATCCGACATCGAACAGATTCTACACCAATAGCTAATAATTGAAGATCCATGATAACATCGATCCAAAGATCGGTAATAATTAAAATTTTCTAATAATATCGATCCAAAAATTGATAATAATTAGAAATCTATAATAACATCAATTCGAAGATCGATAATAATCAAAAATTCATAATAACATCAATCCGAAGATCGATAATAATCAAAAATCTATAATAACATCGATCCGAGGATCGTTCTTTGAGAAAAGTGAAGATCTTATCTCCTATATCCGTCGAGGCTTTGTCGATCTGGAGATCGATCTTTAAGAAAAATGAAGATCTTATCTCTTATGACCATCGAGACTCTACCGATCTAGAGATTGATCTTTAAGAAAAGCGACTCCTATGCCCATCGGAGCTCTGCTAATCCGGAGATCGATCTTTTATCAAGGTGATCTAAAGAATTTCAATATTTTAAAGAAATCTCTAATGAGATAAAATTTTTAAGATCTTTATTCGAAATTCATTGATGGTACACTCTAAGATTTTCTGCGTTCCATGTTCTAAAAATGCTTGAACCATCCAGATTCTCGATTCTATAGGTTTTCGATCGAATTACCTCAGTAACTTGATATGGACCTTTTTAGTTTTAGGCGTACTTTTCTTGTTCGAAAAGTTTCTAAACTTCTGTTCGATGAAGGACAAAGTCACCTCCTTTGAAAATTTTTGGCTTCACCCTAGTATTATAGTATCTAGCTACTTTTTATTTGTAAGTTGTCATTCGAATTTAAGCAATTTCTCTAATTTTTTCTAGTAGGTGTAGGTCGGTTCTCAACCAATCTGCATTACTCTCTTCATGAAAATTCACTCTCAGTGAGGGGAGACCAATTTCCACAGGTATTACTGCCTCCGCTCCAAATGTGAGTTTGAAAGACATTTCTCCAGTCGGTCGCTTGGAAATAGTTCTATAGGCCCAGAGAATATTATATAGTTCATCAATCCAGAGGCCTTTGGCTTCGGTGAGCCTAATTTTCAGACATTGGAGAATTGTCCAGTTCATAACTTCTGCTTCTCCATTAGATTGTGGATGTTCCATTGAAATGAGCTTATGATTAATGTGCAACTTGGAACAGAATTCTTTGAACTTCATATTATCAAACTGCTTCCCGTTATCGATAATGATTATCCAAGAAAGACCAAAATGGTAGATGATTGACTTCCAAATGAAGTCTTGCATCTTCTTCCCGATAATTTGCACCAGGAGTTCCATGTTTATCCATTTGGTAAAATAGTCGATAGCAACCATCAAAAACTTTCTCTATCCTATTGCCATGGGGAAAGGCCATAGGATATCCATTCTCCAAATAGCGAAAGGCCAAGGAGCTATTATTGAAATGAGTTTCACAGCTGGCTGATACTAAATGTTAGCATACCTTTGATATTGGTCGTACTTATTGACAAGATCAGCCGCATCCTTTTGTATGGTTGGCCAATAATAGCCCTGGTGGATTATCATGTATGCCAAGGACCTGCCCCCCAGATGATTTCCATAAATTTTCTCATGAATTTTTCGAAGGATATAATCAGCCTCTGAGGGTCTTAGATACCAAAGTAATGGAAAAAAAAATGACCTCTTGTAAAGTCTTTCATCTAGGATGACGTACCAGGATGCTTGTCTTTTGATCTTTCTGGCATTTGCAGGATCACTGGGCAGTATTTCTTTGCTTAGATAATTCATTATTGGGTCTATCCAACTCAATTCATGATCTAGTTGAGCGACTATTTGGATCTCTATGCTGGATTTTTCAAGAATTTTGGTGAATGCTTTTTGATTGAGGTTGAAATATTCCGATGTCGTCAAGTGTGAAAATGCATCAGCTCAGGCATTCTCTATTCTTGGTATTTGGATAATTTCGAGATTGAAAAAACTTTAGGATAATTCCATTATATGATACAAATATTAGGATATAACAGAATTTTTGGCTTCATAATGATCTCGTACCTATCCAACGATAAGCTATGAATCTGTAAACACCTTGAGCCTCTTAATATTGAGCTTCTTAGCGATTTTGAGTCATACGATGAGGGCTTCATATTCAACTCCATTATTATAGGTTTTGAAATTGAACCTTAGTGCATGTTCAGTGATTGCTCTCTTAAGACTGGCTAAAATTAATCCAGCTCTGCTTTCTTGGGCATTAGAGGCCCCATCCACATGTAGAAGTCAATAAGATCCTTTAGTGGTTTCTTCTAAAATTTTTGGGATCTTTTCTTCTTCAGGTATCGAACATTCCACCATAAAATCAGCCAATATCTAAGCTTTCATAGAAGGCCTAGGCCAGTAGTGGATATCAAATTTGCTGAGTACAATGGTCCATTTGGCCAACCGATCAGAAGTGTCATGTCGTTGAAGAACCGATCTCAATGGTTGATCCATTAAGACGATGATAGAATGAGCCTGAAAATATAGCCAGAGCCATTTGGTGGTGGTGATCGGGGAGTAAATCATTTTTTTCTATTCTAAAGTATCGAGACTCCACATCTCGTAATAATTTGCTGGTATAATAGATAGGTCTATATGTCCCTACATCATCTTGGACTAAATTGAGCTAACAGCGTTAGGTGAAACAAATAGATATATGAATAAATACTCACCTTCAATGGGTTTTGATAACAGCGGTACTATGCTAAAATATGTTTTGAGCTTGTAGAAGGCAGACTAACATTCTTCTGTCCATTTAAAGTTTTTAATTTATTTCAAAATTTTGAAGAATGGGAGGTCACTTTTCAACAGATCTGACTATAAATCTGCTGAGTGATGCTACTCATCCAATGAGTCAATGTACTTCTTTTATGGAGTTGTGAGGCTTCATCTCGAGTAAGGCTTTGATCTTCTCAGGATTAGCTTCTATTCCTCTCTGGGTCAAGAGAAAATCAAGAAATTTTCTGGCTGTAACTATGAAAGCGCATTTATTAGGATTGAGTTTCATTTGATGCTTGCAGAGTTCTCCGAAGGCTTCTTCAAGGTTGGTAATATGTCGATCTATCTCTACGCTTTTGACCAGTATGTCATCAACATAAACTTTCATGTTGTGATCGATTTGGTGCCTAAAGACTTTGTTCACTAGGTGCTGGTAGATGGCATCTGCATTTTTTAAATCGAAAGGCATCATTTTATAACAGTACAAATCTTTGTCGATGATGAATACCATATTCTCCTCATCTTTAGAGACCATCCAGATTTGGTTGTAGCCAAAGAAGGTATCCATGAAGCTTAGCAGCTTGTGCCCTGATGTCGCATCGATCAGTTGATCAATTTTTAATAGAGAGAAGCTATCCTTTGGACAAGCCTTATTGAAATCGGTAAAATCAATGCAGATCCTTCATTTTTTGTTTGTCTTTTTAACCATGATAATATTAGCTATCCAGTTTGGATATTGTGTTTCTCTGATAAATCTTGTCTTCAGAAGTTTTTCGACCTCCTCATCTATAGCCCTTTGCCTTTCTAGAGTGAAGGTTCTCTTCTTTTACTTCACGGGCTTATATTTCGAATCAATATTCAATTTGTGCATGATGACATCAGCTAGAGTTTTAGGCATGTCTGAGACTGACCATGCAAACACATCAGTATTTTTCAAAAAAAAAAAAGATTAATTTTTTTTAGGTCGGTATTTAACCAAGCTCCAACATGGATGGTTCTTTTATGATCTCCGTCCAGCGGTACGGTAATAAGTGGTTCTGCTGATTCATCTTGAATTTTTTCGATCTCATCATCAAGATCTTGGTCGAAAGATTCGACAGATGAAATTCTGACCGATGCTTTTATTTTAGAAGCTATCAAAAAACACTGTCTAACCATTATTTGGTCTCTCTGCATCTCATCGATGTCTAATCTGGTTGAAAATCGAACAAAAAGATGGTAAGTTGAGACTATTGCCTTGAGAGCGTTAAGCCCAAGTCGGTCAAGAATGGCGTTATATGGTGTCATGACGACCAAAAATGTAAGTTGCACTATTGATTGATAGGACTCTTTTTTGACAGTGATTGGTAGTGTAATTTCTCCTTCAACTACCATAAAATCACCTGAAAAGCCAATCAGAGAGCTACCAACCTATCTTAGGCTATTGAGCAAATTCATTTTTGAGAGGGCATCATAGAACAATGCGTCTGCAGAACTTTCATTATCGATCAGAATTTTTTTATATCATAGTTTGCTATCATCATGGAAATGATGACAGCATCATTATGGGGTGTCTAAACCCCTTGGACATCATTTTCAGAAAAAGAAATAACATTTTCAACACACTACCTTTTGGGTGAAGGGCTCCTGGATGCCCTTTGGTCCTGGCCATCCTGTGAAATCGTATTTATGACTCCTACAGTTGGTTGGTTGTGTTCGACAGCATCTTCAGGCTTTAGGCGCGGCTCCAGGAGCTGGTTTGTCCGATCTCGAACATATTTATCGAGATAGCCCCAACGGATCAAAGCCTCAATCTCATCTCTGAGTTAACGGCATTCCTCGATATTGTGTCTATGATTTCGATGGAAGCGACAGTATTTGCTCTTATTTCTTTTGTCTGTAGGTGCCTTAATAGAAATAGGACGGCAGAGATATCTTTGATTCTCTATCTCTATCAGAATTTGCATTCTAGGAGCAGATAAAAAAGCATAGTTGTCAAATTTTTGAGGACTTTGGGACCTCGAATTTTTTTGAAGTGGTTCACTATTGTTCTTCTGATTCCCGCGTCCTTCCTCGTGAGATCGCTTCTTTCCCTCTTTATCATTTTTCTTTTCTTTTTTATTCAACTTTTCCTCCTCAACATGAACATACTTTCAGATCCGATCCAACATTGCTTCATAATTCTTCAAAAAGTTCTTATTGAGGAAGAAGGTCAGACGATAATTTCTGAACCCCCGCTATAAGATAGACATAGCGATAGACTCATTAAAATCTTTAACTTCTAGAATGACCACATTGAAACGGGCCATATATTCTCAGAGAGACTCATCCTCTTTCTTTACCATGGAGAAGAGACTATCCGAGTGCTTCAGGTGGAGACGGTTGCTTCCAAAATAGGTCACAAAGAGCTTGCTCAACTGATCGAAATAAAAAATAAATTTGGAATGGAGTCCAGAAAATCACACCCTTGCAAATTTTTTGAGGATGATGGGGAAGGCCATACAGAGAAGGGCGTCAGATGCATCTTGAAGCCTCATAACATCTCTATACCCTTCAAGATGATCTTGAGGATTGGTGGAACCATCGAATGGCTCCAAAGTAGGCATCTTGAATCGGGATGGAATCGATTCATTCAGAATTTTGATAGAAAAGGAGGAAGTGAGGTGGAAGTCCTTACTCTGGGGAGGTTTCTCGATCTACATCTTTTTTAGCTTCTTCTCAAGATCTTAAAGTTTTTGCTCAAGATCCACCTCTCGTAGTAGTCTTCTACTGCAGAAAATTGATTCTATTTCGTAGGAGCGGTCTTCTTGATCAAGAAGATGCTTCCGATGGAGTTTTTAGAGAGTTGGAGGATGGCTGATCGATGACGTAGCTTCTCGGAGAATAGATTCTTGCCGTTGCTCCATTGTTTGCTGAAGCTACTGTACGACATTGATGAGGACCTGGATTTACTGTACCAGAAGACTAAACTGCTGTGGATCGATCGCAGCTGGGAGATGGGACTGGACAATCTCCGAAGGGGCTCTTGGAGAAGACTGAATCGGATTCTATGCTTTCTTGATCATTTTCCACTAAATCTTGGACAAAGATTCTTCCTCTAGCACCAATCTATTGTAGCAGAGCTTCAGATGATCGAAAAGATTTGTGTCGGAGAGCTGGTTCGATATAGATCATGAGCCAACCTGCAAGATGAAGTTGAAGAATCGATGGAGTACCCTCCAATACCTAAGTTAGCTGAAGCCTTATCAATAGATAGTGGAAATGGAAGAACGAAAAGCAGAATGAGAGAGTTTAGGTAGAGAAAGGTTTGTTCTTCCTTCAATGAAAAAGTTAAGAGTTAATTTCAGCAGAGTTTTGGCTCTATGAACTTGTGTTTATCCTGGAGGGGTACCCTGCCCCCTATTTATAAAGAAATTTACTTAGGTCTTAAGAAAAATTTGTTAGGTCGTTAGTTTGTTATGGTCAGTTGGATTGTAACTGTTAGCCATTGGCCTCGCTGGCAATTAGCTGGAGTACAACTGAAGGAGAATCGCAATCTGATTGGAGTACAGTTGGCATTCGATCAGTCGGAATGTGTCGAGGTCGGTAAATCACCGATCTAGGTTGTACACTGAGGTCGGTGATTTACCGATTTCAATATGAGTTGGGTTTATTGTATCGAACCACGTCGGTATTTTATCGATCTCGTATACTAGACAGATCATTTTGGCAAGCTGCTGATCAGTTGGCAAAGTCAGTGCAAATCCGATCTCTGATCTAATCTGATTACTTGGTCAATTTAGTTTTGATTAATATCCGAGCTTTCAGGTTGGTATTTTACCGACCTAAAATCAATCTAGCTAATTGCCCATTATCTAAGATGACAACTTCTTCAGATGGTGCCACGTGTCTCGTAAGAGATGTCCATATCAATAGTCTTTTTTTACATGAATCTACCATTGGATCGTGCAATGGATGCTTTAAGGGTTATGCAAAAAGATGAATGAAGGAGTTCAAATCGCTTGAGATTCACATAAGGCACCATCCAACGGTTAACATTATGAAAAAAAATTAATTATTTTTTTATTCAAAAGATACAATCTAAACCTATATCAGTTGGCTTTATAACAATCTTGATTATTGTCATGTGCCACCTATATTTCCATAGTGTACGGAGCAGCTAGCCTCTTGAGCCTTATTAAATACATGATGATTTTTTTTAATAAAAATAGATCGATCATATTAGTATAAATATTTTAATAAAATTAAAAAATATTTTTAAAAAAAAAAATAATAGAAGCAGCCACCATCTTCATTCATAGGATGTCTGCACGAAACAGATGATCCAGTCTGCTGCATAATTATTTATGGTAGATATGTCTAACCACCAAGAAAGTGCATGATATCAAATTCCTTGGACGTCGCACGGGGGGAGGAGATGGATGTGAGTTGCCGCCATCCAACTATGAATCTATCCTACCATCGTTGCAAAGTACTCCCTGGTGATCAATCCTCGTGACTTTCAAAATGAATGCATGGGCCGCTGGTTGCAATTCCTTAGAATCTTTGCATGATGTCGGTTTATATATATATATATATATTAAGTTTTATATAATTAAATTTTAATTTATATATGATCAAATTTTTGATTATTAAATCAGTATATATCTATGCATCTAAAAAGATGTATTTAAAAAAAATTTAACTTTTTTAGATGCCTTCAAACGTTCATTTAGATTAAAAAAATTTTAAAACTAAAAAATTTTTGAAAAAAGTTATAAAAGAAAAGATGCATGCAGATGCTTTCAAACATCTTTTTCTTTTTTTTATTTTTTTAGATGTAAAATTTTTTTCTAATTTTTTTTGAATCTAAAGACATCTAAAAAAAATTTTAAAAATAAAATTCAAGCTCAGGTGCATGTCTATTATTTTTTTTCAAATGCATCGTTGCATTGCATGCATACACGCAGATGCATACTAATCTAAGTATTAAAAATTTAATTAAATATAAATTAAAATTTAATTGAGCAAAATTTAATCTATATATATATATATATATATATATATATCATCCATGCAACGCACGCAACCTCGGACGGGCTCGCAGGCCAAATGTAGGCCCCGTGATTTCGTCCTTGGCCCCGTGATTTCGTCTTTTGCCCTCTTCCCAATTACACATGTCAACAACGTACACCTCAAAAAATACGTATGTCAAAAATTTAAAAAAAAAAAGGAAAAGGGGATAGGGTCCAAAAGTGCACTAAAATATATGTTCTTATCGATTGCGGCCACTTTTGACAAAAAAGGTAAAGTACCAGCAACTATGCAGAGCGGGTGATAAAAATAAAATATCTGCCGTAGCATATATAGTATTACATCCTGAGATACTTTGTGGATATTGCGGCATCCTGCATTTGATATCACATAATCTTATCATTGCGATGACCAATGATCTATTTTATTTGATTTGACCTATCTCGTTTGTCCTTCAAGACGTATACGACGATACACGGGATATTATTATGATTTTGTTTCATGGACTGACAGCTTATGCACTTGGTGATCCATGCAATTGTCACCCATCTGTCTTGGTATCTACAAACGGCTAGCTGGCAAGAGAAGAGCAGTGTTACTTTTGGTTTTATATAATCATATAGTTTTTTTAAAAAAAAATTTGTCATATACAAAGCATCGTATATTCTATTCCGTGCAATATAGTTAGGCTAATGTTTTGGATCTTGATTGAAACATAAAGGCTTTATCGTGTGGACCAACCATCTGTAACATTTTTATGAGAAACATACCATTTTGAGCCGGTATGTCAATCTTAGATGCATACTTCAATATACACATATCAAATATCTAACCATATTTATTTTCTGATCTCGATCGATAGCCATGATATTTTTAAAATTAAAATTATCGATCACATTTATTTATATCTATTCTGTTTGATTAAAGTGTGCCGTATAAAGGCACCAGACTTTTGGATTAAACTTAAAATGCTCCCGAGAAACATGGAGCCGCAAACAATAGAACATGCCTTGGAAATAAATTAACATTAAAAAGTTACAATATATATATATATATATTAGATATTTGTCTTTATTTTGCTCTAGGGGAAAAAAATAATGGAATGGCTATTTAGAATATACGTATATTGAACATCGGGTGTAACCGATGCTCATCTCTAGATATTTTCCATATATCCACTCCGCAGACAAGTTGAGCAGAATCAATAGCTTTGGATCAGCTTATGATAAGACCTTTTTGGCATATTTGGGGGAAAAAAAATGCTGGGATTGTTCCATTCATACTGCTTTGCCAAAAAACCCTCCACACCTTCAGTCTTTGGGAGGACCTTGGATCGGCTAAAGTCATCCAAGCTCATACTTTATTCCTTAGCAGATCTCTTGTTAGATTTGCATCATTTCCTCGGTTTTACGCGTTGGAGAAACCGGCTGAACTCTTGTAGTTCCTTCTTCTCTCTTTCCTGGCATATGCCTCTTCGACTACATAAAAGACGGGGAAGTTCTCATGCCTCACCACCAATCCATCCAAAAAAGAAAAAAAATAAAGAGCTAAACTTATAGCCGGTGGAAACTCCGCTGGTGCTGCTGTCCAGCTAGAAAGCCAATCCAATTGTCATGTGATGCTTTAATTCTAGCAATTGGGATTGCAAATATCGCTTCCAAACAAGATTCCGAGGGACAAGAGCATGTGGCGAGGCCCAAGCACGAATGGTTCCGGGCAATTATTGTACCCCTTCTCGGCTTCGAGGTGGTAGGACCGGACATTTACCTGGCTTTAACTCTACTCGCCGACGGCAAGGTTCTCATCAGACGATGGTGACCCAAGTCTACCGACAAGTCCAGCCACCGGAAGGTCCACCGACAAGACCCTAGCGCTCCAGACAAAGGCGGGGGAATTCCCGTGCGAAGCACATTGGCGCCAATGGGTCCGTCGGGAGCCATATCTGGTTCGTCCAGGCCTCGTCCTCCAACCCCCACCAACTCAAAAAAAAAAAGAGCCATGCATGATTTGTATTTTTTATTGAGTGGTTGATGTAGTATTGGTAGCCATAGCTATTCTAGAGCACAATTTTAGTCTCTGTATGGACGTAAAAATCTCCGCAGGTTAACATCCTACGATGCCAAGTCCCCGCCTCAAGCCAATGGGTTGGACCATGTCCACGTTATATTTGCAACTAGTCAAGATGCACGTATTTCTCCGTTTCATGTGGAAATAATATGTATTGCTTCATGTCGATGGAGATGTCTTATCATTTTCTTCAGATAAACTATCCCTTGTCTTGCGCATTAATCGAACGGCAGCCGGATTGTCTCATTAGTCGCAGCTTTAATTGTATTAGAAAATTCCTTTAGCCAGCCTTGTAGAGGTATCAGACCATTTGAAGATTTGGGAGAGACGTGGAAGATTTTGATAGGGAGAGTTCTGCTACAACTTAAACATGGTAGTTTGGCATGGTCTAACTTCTCTTTAGGTTTGATAACCCGACGCCATTACAGCAGATAAATGCTTGGTACGTCGACAGGTCACGATGTAGTTATAATTAACAGCAAACCTGCGGTCCGGAGAATTTAAGAACGCAGCCGTTTTACATCATAACCTTTTAAATATATTAGTATATAATAACCCGCCCAATGGTACAGTTTTTTCTTATCTTAATAATAAAAATTTCATTAACTGAATTTTTATTAAATATTAAATAATAATTTTAATAACTATCATGTACATAAATACTAAGCTCATTATGCCAATAAATTTCAATGATACCAGCCCATTAACTCTAGCATCACGAACGAAGAACTTTCAAAGTCATCGGCACAAACATCCGCATGAAGTATCTATACAAACCAAGCTTCCATATATCAATTTGCATCATTAATATTAATATCACCGATCTTACTCTTATATGATAAAAAAAAATATATAATTTTTTATTCTTTTTTAAATCAAATATAATATAATAATATAACAAATTATAATAAATCGGGTCTCGATGCAAAAACTCCTACTATTAATACTAACATCATTAATCCTAATCTCGAACTATATAATGGAGTATAGTTTTTTTCTCACCTTTTCAACCGTTCATAAAATACAATATAACGAATGTTATGATTTATAATAAATAGAGTATCTTATATTAAACAATGAATGTTAAAAATGGATGAATGCATCAATCCCATTTTCATCAATATTCATGGTATATTAAGCAGTAAATTTTAGTAATAATCACTATATTGATATTAGTATCATTAACACCAATGTCCATGTGACAATGAAGAGCTGTGCCAAATTCTCTCTATCTCTCTCTCCCTATATATATATATTTATATAATAGATAATAGATATAATAGAATAGATATGAGGTGTGACTTATGAGCATCCATAGCAGTATTTTTCTACATAATATAAATTAAAAAAAAATTAAATATGAGGAAAATGAGGAGGGGGAGTTATGGTTCCGTGATCGTTCAAATTATGGTTGACACTATAAATAAATTTGCCCATTTTTAAATCGTGTTGATTATAATTCCTGTCACAAAGTTTAAATTAGAATGCCCATCCAAGCTTAATTACATTCTCCAACTTGCGATATTAAACGACTATTTAAATCACGGGTGTAATTAAACTTTTAGTGAAGAGAGATTAAACATCAAATAACCAATAATTAATGGACCGGACGTCAATTATCTCATTCCTAATCATTCCTAGACGAGTTGGGGTCCTCTCGACCTCATGCACGAATTGGAGAGGGCTGGCTCTTTAATCACGATGATTCGTGATTGATGTGACGACGGTGGTTGGATAAGCCCCTTCCGAATGCTACACCCTGAGGCCCACCCAATCAGGACCTTCGCACCGATTACGCACAACCATGATTGGAGAATATACCGTCTCCAATTCGTCTGCGAATCATAGCAGTCATATATGTATATGGCACCTTATAATAGTTTAATTTATTGTTTGCTCATTGAAGCTTGTAATGTTTTACCAAACACAAGAATTAATAGTAAATCATGTTGGTCGAAGCTTGTCTCAATGTCTGAGGGGAATTAATAGTTATTATGTCATTCCATCTTTCATGTTTGAGCTAGGAAGTTCAATGAAGAAATTGACCTCGTGCAAACCTACTAGAGTGACATAAATATTCTAATGGTCTTTTAAAGCACATACATGAGTTTAAGGAAATCCAAATCAACATATCTGAGAATATTTAAGTTTTAGCTGCTTTCTTATCTTTAGATTGTATGGATTTCATAACTTACATCCCATCTTGTCATTCATCATCTTAAGCAATTTACATCTGGTACTTCAAGATATTAGACATGTTTTTGCCACAGAGTCAGTTTTAATTGTATGCAGTCATTCCTAATCGAGAAAATTAAATATAAAATGCTCATCAAAATTAAGGATCAAATAAATTTCCAATTAGGGACCAGGCATAAAACAACAATCAAATATACCGGTGGACCTCATTTCCTCTCATATAAAAAGGGGTGAGTAGCCCCGCCATCTCATCTTCTCATCTACCATATAGTCTGAATAGTTTTAAATTAAAATTTTATCTTAATTTGAAGAAAAAAAAAATAATGTCATTTTAAAAACATAATGTAATCAGTAGTAATTCTGGAAACCTAGAGCAGGAGGAGGTGAATAAACAAGCAAAAATCAAAATAAAGATCCTGATCGGGTGATCATGTCCCATGTGAAGGTCCGGGCCCACTGATCTATCCTCGATGCACCCGATCCTCTCTTGTCATCATCTCGTGTTCCATCACAAAATGGGAGGAGAGAGAGAGAGAGAGAGAGAGAGAGAGAGAAGAAATAAAGGTGAAAGGCCAGAGCACTTAAGGAGGTTGCCCAGGGTGGGCCAGGACAGTCATTATCATGAGAACACATGGGCCCCACGGCCCATAGCCCATCAAAACTGAGGCAGGCCCCCGGTGCCCCCAACCCCATCATGAGAAAAAGATAAGGCAACCGACCAAGAATAATTTTATTTCCATCCAGAGAGAGAGAGGAGAGAGGAGAGAGGAGAGAGGAGAGAGGAGAGAGGAGGCTTTGTGGAGAATCTTGAGATCATGCTCGCTCCCAGTGGGGGAGGAGATAAGATGGGACAAGGGATTCTTGGCCGTGCTCGGCTCATTGCGTTCTTTTCTGCTGCCACTCACCACCACCACGAAGTTCACGTTTGCCTCTTTTTCATCATATCTTCCAAAGCTCAGTGTTCATCTATTGCAATCATCATTGGATGGCTTTAGAAGTGGGATGTCATTAGCAACTCAAAGTTACTGCTTGTAGATGTTTTTTTCACATATTAAAGTGGTATGGACGACCCACAACCAGAAAATTTGAGTTCGAAGTCTGACCTAATAATCATTCAGATCCAAAGTAATCATATCTCGAACTTGTCTTGTTTGGATTTCGGATTATGGCAAATCGGAATGTTAAAAGTTCATGCATTATCATTAATATCATCTGATGGTGTGCTGAAAAGAAACTGCGCTTTCCGGTATTGGGACCCAAAGTGGATTTAGATCTATGGATGGATCCACCTACTCATTTTTATCTTTGATTTCGAATCTAGATCTTGCAGTTTTTGTCGTTTCCGGAATTCATTTACATGCTAGGTCTTGGAATCAAGGAGTCGGGGTCATGATCAAATTAGAGAGGCCCAATCTTCCAATCATGGTGATCGATATATTGTGCAATATTTATATACATGGATCAGCACGCAATTTGATGTTGCATTCCACAGTCCTGATTGCGAGATGGACCATTCTAGTTAGGTTTGTGAGGATATGAACACCTGAATTAATGTTAAATTTAACGAAAACCTGGCTTATTTCCACTCGTAATTATACATATCTTACTATTATTAAAGAAGTATGTAACATCTCGCCAGCTCAAACTATGGCTAGTCTCAAGCTCGACTTCCATAGAACAATAATTGAACTCGCAGCCTTGCCCACTTGAGTCCAGCAAACCTTAGTTTTTTCGGTACAAGACAACAAAGCTTAGTGAGATCCGACCAAGACCAGATCCAACTAAAGCTCAAGCTTGGTCAAGATCCACCTCTGTAGTTCAGACTTCCGAATCAAGCATCCATCAAGCTCAACAGTACGCTGGGCTGGGCTAGAGCATCTATAACATTAAAATTGCATATTTAAATCTATCATGCCAAAAGCCAAGGATGGTTGATGCTAATTTAAAACAGATGCGATTGCTACCCTTGGGGCAAACTGCAAAGCCATCATGGTGGGAGAGATGGCAAGCAAATGCTTCCAGAATGTAAATTTGCTCTACCAAAGCATGTGTCTCGGTCTACATCGACCATTGGGACGGGGAGGAGCTGGTGTTTCTGTAGATTGTCTGCATGTAAAACAAGAAAAAAATAGGAGACATTGATGTTGGAAACCTCCCAGAGCATCCAAATTAGGGCTGCTCCTTTTTTTCTGTCTTTTTGAGCAAAGAACTACAAAAGGTACGCATCTTGCAGCGAGAACATAAATTTCTACCATTCACATATTTATTGAGAGATGGTGGTTTGGCAAATTCGCACATATATTTTAATCCACAATCTTAAGTGGGAAACCGATTTTTATTTTTATTTCTTAATTCAAGATCAAGGAAACCTCCCCTTCCCTGGGCTTGCTAGCTTTCTTCCACCCTTTGCTACTTATCTAAACTATAATATAAACAATTGTAGATCATCATCAAATTGAATACCAAATACCATGGTGTGCCGTCCGTGTATGGCATTATGAGACATGTATCTAGAATCATGGATAGCTTAACAACTTTGTTTAGAGACTACATCACCTATTTAAGCGATCGTGATGGATACTCTCTAGGCAATTTTGGAACCACGGGTACAACGTACACTTTCATACGAACCCTCTGTGGACATCACATCCTGCAGGGATGTTTGCTACCATCTCATTTATCCTAGGCGATGCACGAACTCCAGATCACGATCCGTTCGTTGCATATCACATAGCTAGCACAACAGCGGTTAGGATTATACCTATCCTAATCTTAAATGATTAATGCCGTGAAGTGATGGAACATGCACCTCATTGACCTCAATATAACTGCATCGTTTTCTATAGGAGACAAGACCACTCTTCCACGAGACTGCGGTCTTTGGAGCACTGAAGATTTCGAATCAAGTTCTAAAGGGCTGAAACAGGAGTGCACAGAGGTGTGACATAAAGATTCTCAATCTTGGTCGTGATGACTGATGAGTAGGTTCACAAGATCGTAGAATGATCCCATGACGCAAAAATGTCACCTCCAAATATTTCTGACTCGCCGCACCATTCCCAGATACTTGCTCTTCTCAAACCTCCCAAAAAAAAAAAACTTACCCTTCTCCTGATGAATAATGTCAGCCTTTTGATCATGGACTGAGAGAGACAACTGGGAACGCCTTTTAATGAGTGCAAACATGTGAACCCCAGAATCAGCCGCGACTTACGGATTGTTTAAATCCAAGGCTACGTTGGAGAAGTAATATCATCAATTTAAAGCCAGGCCATCGGTCTCATCTTGGGCACTGGTCCTCCTTGGACCGGCTACAGAATTTAATAAGGACCTTGATGGTTCATTACTTTAGCCCAACAATTGTGAAAAAGAGGAATTTAAGCACACCAGCATCAGTGATTATCATGTCGGATGGACCATTTTATTCTAGGTGTCAACAACGCCTTTCCAAGCTTTAATTGCAGTACGTGGAACAAATATCTGCTACAATGACGGCTTTCCATGATAATTTTTGTTTTCAACATGAGTCGAGATACCCATGTTCCTCTCTTTTATCATCTTCTACACTGATAAATGCACGAGCGTTTTTGCTCAAAATAATAATTATACGTTTTCAAACTTCTATTTATTGTTCTTCAAATAGCGATTCGCACCAACGGTCAGGTGCTCGAGCTTATGTTACGTCGCATGCGTAAATCTAGTGCAGCCCGTTCTTCTTTGTGCCATATCTACTCCTGGATAAGGAAGAGGCTTCGAGTGGATAGCCACCACTGCAAGCTCGTTAGGGGCATTAATCTCCAAAAAACTAAACAAACATGAACAATTGTGACATTGGACTGGTAGAGGAAGGGAAGAGTTTATTGCTTGCGCATAGACCATAAACAAATAATCCAACAAAATTTTGATCAAGATATTATTATTATATGTTTGCATTAACTTACAAGGCTGTGCAGCAGATCTTTTTTCTTGTCTGCTGCAGCAAAGCTACCTAAGCACAAACAAGCAATTCTAAATCAGCTATTACAGGTTTAAACAACTTAGACTATCCCAATTAATCATTAGTCTCGAACAAACCGGTAATATTTTGAACAAATGTGAAGGTGCCATCCAATACAGAGATTCATCTTCAGAGAGAAGTCTGTATTGTTGAGAACAGCTATGTAAGTTGGATATAGGCTTGCTGGCTAGGTGCTTGCCTTTGCTTCCCTTGCCATTCATGGGCAGGGTGAACTTTACATTGCTTGGAAAAGTTTGCAATAAAAGAAAATGTGGTTTGCTAACACATTTCTAACCCTCAAACAACCAAACAAAGAAGTCTAATGCACGGTATGGATGCAAGAACTCGGTCCAGAATTTATCATAAACAAGCATCTAGTTGGGTCGGGCCCACGCGGTAACGGGGTGGGCAAGGCATGGCCTGCAACAGACTCAACCCAACAACCTCGGATAAGCCCTGTCCTCACCCGAACTAATGATCAGCCAGCCCAACGGCAGCCCATTTTCATTCCCCCCCTGGTTTTCTTTATCTATTGTATCTATTGTAACTGCATGTGATGTAGAAAAAATACACCCATAGCCACTGCTTTTCAATATATATTTAATACCTATAATTCTACTTTTTCGTTTAAAATTTTAAATGATGAAAATACTCATTTCCTTCTAAAAATTTTCGTTATTAAAAATTTTTATAAATTTTTAATGATGAAAATATCCACAAAAATTTTAATGGCAAAAATATTCCTTCTTCTTTATAACTTCTGGAATAAAAACTTCTGAAAGAAAAATTATGACATCCTTTATACATATGACCACAAGATATCTTAATATACCAAAATATCATAAAAAAAATATTTTATAAGAGAAATATTTTTATCATTCAAAATTTTAAATTAAAATATAAAACTGTAGATATTAAATGCACTTGAAAAAGCTGCCGAGTATTCCTCCCATCTATTTTGCTGGAAGTCTACAGGCTAAAGTTCCAATTCTCCACAAAAATTCCATGCCATTCACTGCCATTTCTAACCAATATCATATTTGTTTCTTCCAGCAACATCTTGAATTTAGCATCTTACCATTAATCTAAGAATGAATAGCTATAAGAAAATAATAATAATAATAATAATAATAATAAAGAGTAGATACTCGAATACCTATTTGTCTCTTATTTCCAAATCACAACCAAAATTCAAGCGTGTCTCTCTGTCAGCATATACGAGCAATCAATATTTTGATAATCAAGCAACTTGCTATAGAAAAAGATATAGAAAAGACAGCCGGTAAAAGTTTGTAATAAACCAATAACTTAAGTCATTAACTACCGTGATTAACGTATGTCCCACGTTTAAGTTTTCTAAGTTACAGGCCAACTAAACGCAAAATTTATTTTTCATATTTGAACAAATAATGAAGCTACTTGTATCATGTGATTTGCCATACAAGAGAGGAAAAGCATCCACTTAGGTCTAAAATACGATTGCAATTCCAATGTTATAATAATCCCAAAATAAATACCAAGTGTCGCAACAAATCTAACCAATCAGATGGTCATCAAAAAATTACACCATCTAACATCGATGTGTACCATAAAATAACGTAGCATCTTGGACCTAGGACACATGAATTCCCTGAACTGAGTAAAGGTTGGCCAAGCCCCACCTAAATCCAGCCTAGAAGAAAGTTGCAGCCAATGCCTTAAGCGTGCCAATCTTATAAAGCATTTAATAAAAGTCCACCAGCTCTCTCGCGTGACCAATAGTCCAACACGCTCCCACGTGCCCAACTTACCTGAAAACCCTGCGTCTCTAAGATGACCGAAAGAAAAGGCAACAGCCCAATATTCTGATAACAACGTCCAAGATAAACTAAAGAAGCAGAGCCCATCCCTCCGACACGATTCGCGAATTCTGTTACACAAAGGTGACCGCTCAAAGTAAGCAGTCGATATGTAAAGAATCACAGCCATCTCCCACAAGTAACCATAACTCAATCATTTCGAAACGTTTGCTTCCAGCCAGAAACATTTTCGGTTCCCCTTCCTTGCAAGCCATGTCCCAGCCACCCTCCCTTCCACCACACTGCTTCCTCCGCTCTTCCCGTTCCTTCCACTCAGAAGCGTCCCCCCTTCCCGCACTAACATATACCCAACACGCTTCAAACGTGGTGAGGGACTTTCAGAAAAGAATTGCGATGATAGCGTCCAAGATGGCAGATGAAGAAGCTCAGCTTCAGCAGCAACAACCTCTGTTGATTCCAAAATCATCTGATGATGATCGGAGAATTCTTATACAGAAAGCGATCAGCCAGACCTTCAAGAGCACCGCCCATCTTGCAAACCTCCTCCCAACAGGCACCGTTCTTGCCTTCCAACTGCTGTCCCCAATCTTCACCAACCAAGGCCACTGTGATCCCATGAGCCAGTTCATGACCGCTGCCCTCGTGGCTCTCTGTGGACTTTCGTGCCTCTTCCAGAGCTTCACAGATAGCTTCCGGGACAGGTCTGGCAAGGTTCGGTATGGGCTGGCGACCTTCGGTGGCTTGTGGGTCATCGATGGAACTGCACCCCTTCCTCCAGAGATGGCAATTAACTATAGGATAAAGTTCATAGATTTTGTCCATGCATTCATGTCGATACTGGTTTTCGCGGCCGTTGCTTTATTCGACCAGAGCGTGGTCTCATGCTTTTATCCAAACCCATCTGAGGAAATGAAGCAGGTTCTCACTTCCCTGCCGATTGGTATTGGAGTCTTTGGCAGTATGCTGTTTGTTACCTTTCCCACCACCCGCCATGGAATTGGCTTTCCACTTTCTTCCAGTTGATGTCAGTCGCTCCAAATCTCTGTTTTTTCCGGTGTTCTCAAGTTGCAGGTGTAGTCCTTGCATTGTGAAAGCCCTTATCGGGAGTAAGATGTATAACTTTACGTAGAAAACATTTTCTAATTCATTACTGTTTAAAGATAGCTGGCAGTGGCAGAGAAGTAGTAGTAATATGATGAAAGGAGCAGGGGCTTTCAGCTTGAAGCAGCATTCTGAACATTTGCTTGTTGGACGTTTTGCCTTCTTGCTAACAATTACTCCGATGATAGCATTCAGTCAATTTTAAAATTTCTTTTGGTAATTCAAAGATGATCTGAATAGATATTGTGGAAGTAAGTTGCAGAAAGATAGATTGCCTGCGAAATAAAATAAAGAAACAGACAAGAAGAATGTCTTTTAACAACATTATGTACCTCTTTTACGTTAGCATGGTAAGTATATTTTGCAAATTCACAGAATGTGACAAAAATGTGGCAGATTGCTCATGTAATTTTGAAACATGTTAGCACCTTCTAGCATTCTGAAAAAGCATGTTATGTGTAAGAGCATTGGAAAAAGCACTCCAGGAAGTTATGAAAATGTAACACCCATGTGAATTGCAAATTATATGCACTGTTGACTTTTCTGTTTGAGGATAATCAACCTGAGAAAGAAAAGTCTTATCACAGTAATCCAGGATTTCAGGTTGTGGTCTACGTGTTCACTTTTGCAGCCCAATTAAGATGATGCATTGGGTTTTCTTTTCTGCATTACGTCTTAGAAAAATGAAACCAAGGTGAGCATCGGCTGCTATGAAAGATTTCAAATATTAAGTTTGGAATCCAGAACGTTTTGGCAAAGAATATACACAAAGTTACAGACAATGGCAAAGGGTGGAATCTCTTTGCAAGGCCTTCAAAGGCATTTCTTCAAAAATCCATGAAGCTGAGAATGATGGGTCAAATGGCTGGGTAAGGAACCTGATCTCAGAGGAAAAAACACTATTCAGTAATCTATGGTCATAGAACCACATTCAATAGGGGGAACCACGAGTTTATAGATAAAGATATTAAATATGATAAAGAACCTCAAAAATTAGTTGTACGTGAAGGAAGTTTTTAACCAATTGAGACGGGGAAAAATGTCTACGAACAATGACATGTCTTCAGTGAAATCAGCAGAATTCTCCTTTTCAGGATGAGAATATTTTCTTCCTCTTCTTACTTCTCTTGTCTGCTCGCTCTCTTCATTTCCTATTGTCTCTTTCTCATTCTCATAATCGTAATCATAATCATCAAAGCCTTCCCCAACTACTTGGAGTTGGTGCCGTGGATCCTGATTTGCCAAATATTCAACATGCTATTTGTCTCTTTCTCCTTTCTTGTTATCTCTTCCTGCAAAATACTATTCTGGCTGTTCCCCTTTACATTTTTTCCAATTAAACTTGTACGGTTATTCCCCTCTTCCCTTGCTTTCAAATTTATCCTTTTCATCCTTTCCTTATTTAGTTCTTTGTCTTCCTTTTTTGCTCTTTTCTCATTCTCCCTTCATGTTTCTTGCCCTCTTTACTTTTCTCTCAGCCAATAACTAAGTGGTTGAATATTTTCTCTTTCAACTCTCAACTTTGTTTAATCCAGCACAAACAGCCTGACTGCTTAAATCACCAAGAAGCTGATAAGGGTTCCTGACGCCTACAATCCACTAGCTACTTTGACAACCATGGCCAGCCGATAGAGAAATATCCATCCTCATACTATAAGTGATAATGACAGATTTTATTGATTTTGTACAAAATGGATTTCTTTTGACTTATTTATCGATCTTTCTTTTTCACTATCTACAAATTTGATCTTAGTCAGAAAACTTGAATTTTTTTATATAGGCATTGTTCCTGATAGTTGGGCTTTGGTCAGACTCACTAAAGATTGCTGCCCAGTTTCCTCGTCCTCGTTCTCTACATATAGATTGCACACATTTGCTCTCTTAAATGAGAAAATCTGTGAATTCATTCAGTTGTCATAGCTCTGCATATTCTGCCAGAAAATCTTAATGTTCTTAATAGTGCATGACTGACAATTAAATTAGGACCAGAAAAGTTCCAGATATGATTTGTTTTGAAATCTGAGCAGAAAATGCACAATTTCAAAAACAAAATATACAGAAAGAGATTCAGGAATGAAGAAAAAATAACAGCCTTGGAACAAAGTTCATACTGTTACGAGCATCCATCCCAGAAGAGCCGTTGAGATTACCCAAAAATCAAAAAAATTTACATCAACTTTGTGTTAAAATTTGTCATCTGGCATGGCTCGCATACATTTTGAAGAACCATGATGCCTAATACAATTAACCCAACTTATCATATCTCCATGCATTCTAAGGAGTCTAGGGATCTTCACTTCCTCCAATATTTTAGATGGACATGTAAGGAATTTCCCAAACAAAGACATGTAGCAGTGCTAGGTGATCTAGCATGTGTCACTGCATCTCACATGAATCCTAAACAATCTTAGCCACTAAGCATCCTAATAAATTTTCCTGGTATTAATATGACTCTTGGACAGAATTTGTTTTTGCTTTCATCAAAAATGATGTTACCACAGAAATGACATTTCTTCTGAGATTTCGTTTAGTGATAGCACTTACTCCCACCCCCATGACCACCCCCCAACACACACACACACCAAAAACCGCCACAAAAAAACAAAAAACCTTCTTGGCTTCTTTTATTAGCACAAACATGAGCTTTATACACTAATTGTGCATAGAAGTTATTAAAACATATGAAGTAATAACCTTTTTTTAATATCTGTTCTTTAGTGGATAAAGTGAAGCTAAATAATTATTGAAGAACATATCTACTCATACTTATCAAAATTTTAAGGTAAAATGTCATGTGCCTCGAATCTACACGCAATGGGAGATCTGCTGTCACCAGGGATGTGAAGCCATAACATGGCGTACCTTGAAATAGGGTTTGTGGGTCCTGATGTTGGTCTTAGATTGTTCAGTAGATTCCTGCACAGCAATTCATCATCTAAAATGTGAACTTATTCCTGCATATAAACCAAACATCAAATAAAAGCATGAAATACAAATCCTAATTGGCCCACCTTTTGTTGTCTGCATCATGCAACATGATGCAGAATTAAAAATCCAGGACTTTTCCTGATGACAAGCATCACAGCCTCCACAGCGGACAAAAGAGAGGCTAAGATTGCTCGGGAAAACCTGAGACACTAATCCACCACCAGCTGATCCCACATCAGTTCAGCTGCTTCCCGGACCTTCCTCCTTTCCCAGTATCCACCCATGATGATTCTCCATGTATCCTGATAAGGTACACACCCCTCGAGCAGCATCTCACTAACAATACGTGCAGCTTTGTGCACATCACCCTTCTTGCAGAAACACTCTACCAGAAAATGGAATGTCTCTGTCTCAGTAGAAATGCTCCGAGTTCTCATGCTCTGATATACCTGAAAAGCTCTGGTCGACACATTCTTTGCGCACAGCCCCACCACCACCATATTGTGAATCCTCATATGGAGACTCCATGTCACACGGTTTGGTGAAATTCCACTAAGCACCATTTCATCCAAGTAGTTTGCAGCTTCCTGAAACCGGCCAGAATCACACAACCCCTTGATGAGCTTCCCATACAATCCAGCATCAGGCTTCCTCCCCTGGAGCCTCATACTATCCAAGACCTCTACCGCCTCCCGAAGCCTTCCTTCTTTACAAAGCCCATGGATGATAGAGCTATAGGTGATCGTATTCGGCGGGCGGCACTCTGCAACCATCCGATCAAGCAAAACCATGGCTTTCAACGACCGGCCTCCCTTACAGAGTCCATCCACCAGCGAGCTATAGGTGATTATATTCGGATCAACGCCTCTCTGACCCATTTCGTCGAACACCTTCAATGCTTCTTCCAAACGATCAGAACGGCATAAACCATGGATCAGAGTGGTGTAGGTGACGACGGTGGGAGAGCAACCATTGCTATCCATCTGCCGGAAGAGCTCCTGGGCCTCCTCGACCCTCCCAATCTTGCAGAGCCCGTCGATAAGAGTGTTATAAGAGCAAGAATCTGGCGGGCAACCGCGGTCGGGCATCCGGCCGAAGACGCGGAGGGCGGCGTCGACGGTTCCGGTGGCCGCGGAGACGCCGGATGTGGCGGCGCTGCAGAGGGCCTTGAGGAGGACGTTGTACGACACGACGGTGGGGGGGACGCCGGCCTCGCGCATGTGGTTGTAGAGGCCGCGGGCGAGGGCGAGGCGGTTTTCGGCGACGAGGACGGCGAGGAGGGCGGTGTAGGATCGGTGGGAGGGATGGAGGCGGAAGCGGGTGGGAGCCTGGCGGAAGAGGCGAAGGGCGTCGAGGGGGCGGTGAGCCCGGCCGTGGGCGCGGAGGAGGACGAGGAAGGAGGCCTCTGAAGGCGGCCGGCCGAGCTCGGAGGGAACGCGTTCGAGGAGGGACTCGGCGGCAGGGAGGAGGCCGGCGGCGGCGAGGCGGGTGGCCATGAGGGAAAAAGTGGGGAGATCGTGGCGGAAGCCCGAGGGGTATTCGGCGGTGGCGGAATCGAATATGAGGAGGGCCTTCCGGGGATCTGGCTCGGCTCGGATCAGTTGCAGCACCTGGGCCGGGGTTATCTCCTTGGTCCATCGCATGGCCGGAGCCTTGCACACCTTGAGGGATGGAGGGGAATGGTACGGAATGACCACGGGCAGTTTGTTACAAAGACGGTGGCGGCTGGCAAGCAGGGAAACGTTTGCTGCCACTGTATCAAGTGCTTCCGTTCCAGCTCATCAAATATTTTTTCAAAGTTCTGTAGGGTAGAAATAGTCTGTGGTCATTAATTTTATAAAGACATAATACTTGAATTTTATGATAACCAGTAAATTATGACCGGGTCTATTATCAATTTTTATTTCAATATTCCGTACAGTGACCATCCATGCCTCACTACATGGAAACGTAAAATGTGGATCCTGATATAATTACTAAACTATGAGAGATTTCTCATTAAATTTCATTTTCATGTTTCATGATGATTATGAAATGATGTAAATAGAGGAAAAATAAAATTTGAGCACCATCATAATTAACGAAGCACGAATAAATCTACCATCCAATTCAATTTATTGCATTCAAAAGTATTGTTGCAGAATCGACGTCGAATCGAATTGGAGCTGAGAAAGAGGTCACCGTCGGTGACCTACAAAATAAAGTTCCATCAGGAGTCGATGATAATAGCTCCGATAAGATTCTTCAATAATTAAATCAACTCTTCTGACCAACAGAAATGGAGTGCTCAGGAAAGAGTTTCACAGAATTTTGAGAAGGAGAAGAGAAATTAGAGAAAACGTATCTGGAGAATCCCTTTTTATAGACGAAGCTTGTAGCAGATGGATAATGACAGCCATACCATCCGACCATGTGCCGCTCGGGACCGCGTGAGGTTCGGTATGGAGAGGGAGAGGTGTCATCTGTGGCAGACTGATAGTGACAGTCGTAACCGTCCGAATTTACTATGGAGAGAGGGGTATCGTCAGACTGATAGTGACCATTCGTTGAGATTTAATAGTCGAAGTTTGGAGGAAGCAGGCATTGGTTGGTGAAGAGCTTTGACATACATCAATTCCAAAGAAGTTCGGACTCCTGAATAAATCCGACTGAAGGAGAAATCTTGAAGAAGTTCGGCTTCTATAGAAATTCGACTGAAAAAGAAATCTGAAAGAAATTCGGCTCCTAGAGAAACTTGATTGAAGGAGAAGTTCGAAAATAGTTCAGCTCCTGAAGAAATCCGACGGAAGGAGGAGTCTGGAAGGAGTTTGGCTCCTGGAGGAATCCATCTGAAGGAGAGGTCCGTAGGAAGTTCGCCTCCTAGAGGAGTTCGACTGAAGAAAAAATTCGAAACAAGTTTAGCTCCTGTAGAAATTCGACTGAAGAAAAAATTTGGAAGAAGTTCGGCCGACTGAAGGAGTTTGGCTAAAATTTGGCCGTTGGAGAAGTTCGGCCGGCTGAAGTAGTTCGGCTAAGATTTGGCTGTTGAAGAAGTTCAGTTGGTTGAGGAGTTCGGCTAAGGTTTGGCCGCTGGAGAAGAATTCTCGATCGAAGCTCTTCCGTGATTACTAGTTGTATTAGGCTAAGCATCAAGCTGGACTTTGACGAGAGCGAAATTTATGCCCAACAATAGTCTCCCCACTTTCGAGTTTGAAATTCGAAGGAAGAGAGTACAAAAAAGGCGACTGTCGAAGTTCTCTTTCGGGCTCTGCACCCATTTAAGTTGAAACTCGAAGGAGACCTCATCTTCAGCCGAGATTGAAGTTAAAGTTCGAAGAAGATCTTATCTCCAACCGAGGTTGAAGTTGATCTTATCTCCTATTGACGTTTGAAGTTGAAACTCAGGGAAGATTTTATTTTCAGTCGAGGTTGAAGGAGATCTTATCTCCTATTAAAGTTGACGTTGAAACTCGAGGAAGATCTCATCTCCAATCGAGGTTGAAGTTGAAACTCAGAGGGAGATCTTATCTCCAGTCGAGATTGAAGTTGAAGTCCGGGGGAGATCTTATCTTCAGCCGAGGTTGAAGGAGATCTTGTCTCCTATTGACGTTGAAGTTGAAGCTCGAGGAAGATTTTATCTCCAGCCGAGGTTAAAGAAGATCTTATCTCCTGTTGAAATTGACGTTGAAGCTCAGAGGAGATATCAACTCCAACCAAGATTGAAGTTGAAGCTCGGAAGGATATCTCATCTCCAACCGAGGTTGAAGTTGAAGCCCGAGGGAGATCTTATCTCCAGCCGAGATTGAAGGAGATCTTATCTCCTATTGACATTGAGTTAAAGCTCGGAGCAGATCTTATCTCCAGCCAAGATTGAAGAAGATCTTGTCTCCTATTGATGTTGAAGTTGAAGCTCGGAAGAGATCTTATCTCTGGTTCCGAGTTTTTGTGTTTGCTGCTTGTGGTGGATGCCGAGCTCGGTGTGGACACTGAGCTTATTTTGGTCGTCGAACCTAGACTTCTCTTGCAAATCGGAATAAGGTTCTGCCTTTCGCATTTGACGTAGTCAGATTGTCGTAAAAAAATAAGGATAAGGATTCTCCACCGAGCTTCTTTCTTCTCCACATCTTTGGTCTACGAGGTTCCGACTTTTGCTCATGTTAGGATGAGATTCTCCTCCTATTCCTAATAGGCTGCAGGAGCGCATTAGGATCGTTGTCGGGACCTCTCTTCTCACCTCGTCTAAAATGAATAAGGCCTTCAACTTGCTCATGTTAGGATGAGGTTCTCCTCCTATTCCTAACATGACAATAGGGGCACAGATGGATCGTTGAATGGGCCTTTCTCCTCCTCCTATCTTAAATAATCGGAGGTCTTTGGCTTTGCTCACGTTAGGATGAGATTCTCCTCCTGTTCCTAACAGACTATAGGGGCACTTAAGGGCCGTTGTCAGGGCCTCTTTCCTCATCTCATCTAAAAGGAATGAGGCCTTCAACTTTGCTCACGTTAGGACGAGGTTCTCCTTCTATTCCTAACGGACTGTAGAGACACATAAGGATCGTTGTCAGGACCTCTTCTCTCATTTTGTTTAAAAGGAACGAGGCCTTCGACTTGCTCATGTTAGAATGAGGTTCTCCTCCTGTTCCTAACATGACCACTATTGATTGCTTCTTTCTTGTCGTCACACAGTTTTTGCACCAAGAAATAATAATATTGAAATGAAGAAGTTTTATTGAAGAAAAATTACCAGCTGTACATTCTCAGATTCTCTGAGTTTCAAGATTATGGGAGCGTTGTTCCTCCAAGGTCCTTCAGATGATAAGTTTCGGACCGAACGATCTCCTCTACTTCATACGTGCCTTTCCAATTTGGGGCAAGCTTTCTCTGGCTCTAACGCTGAAAGATGGCAGCTCGCCAAAGTACTAAGCCCTCTAGAGATAGCATTGATGATGCCGGAAGGTGGTCGATCTCTCTTATTGTTCCTCCCTTATTGATAGTTCTAGTTGCAGTAGCGTCCTTGGCTTATTTCAGACCGGCGTCTGTGGAGCATTGAGAGGGGCATAGTTGTAAAACCTTCTAGGGGGAAACTTCTTCGTGCCCTTCCATCGGAGCTTCTTTGATGATAAGCTCGAGGAGGAGTTCGAGCTCGCTTGCACTCGAGAGGAGTCCGTGAGCACGGTCGAACTTCATTCGGCCCTCCATCAGCGATGGATCTATGTCGCTCTTCTGCAGCTTTCTCATCCTTCAACTTGAAGGCTTCTTCCGCTCGGGCATATTCCACAGCACGAGCTAGCAGATCGATAAAATTTTTGTGGTTTTTTTTCTCTAGGAAGAACAGCAAATCGTTCTTTTGAAGGCCATCCTTGAATGTGGCCATCGCAACTGACTGATCTAGGTTCTGGACCTTCAATGTAGCAACATTAAATCGGATGATATAAGTCTAGATGGATTCTTTCTCCTTCTACTTGATGTTCATCAAAAAATTCGAACCTTGGTGCGGACATCGACTGTCGATGAAGTGAGCCACAAACTGATGGCTCATCTGATCAAAGGAAAAGATCGTACCCAGTTTCAATATTAAGTACCAGTTTCTTGCTGCTCCCTTTAAGGTAGATGGAAAAGCTCGATATAATATGATGTCTAGTGCGCCAAGAAGCGTCATCATGATCCGAAAGATTTTTAGGTGATCGATCGAATCAAAGATTCCATCGTAGCTTTCAAATTGGGAAAGCTTGAAGTTCAGCGGAATGAGCTCTTGTATAATTTGGAAAGAAAAAGAAGGATCGGTGCAGACATCATCATGGTGAATCGGGGCGACGTGATGGAGTTTCTCAATCCGCTGGTCCATCTTCCATAGTTTCTGATCGAGGACGTCATCTCGATCATAGATCTTGAAAGACTTTCGATTATGGATGGGGAAGATCCCTTTCGAAGAAGAATCATGATCCGCACAAGGATCTTTTGCTCTCTATTTCTTCTTCCTAGGGGCGATGGGTATACTAGCATAAGTGCTCCTCCTTGGGATCGATTTCTGACACCTCGATAGTGGATTTTCTGGCAGAACTACCATCGGAGGCTGCCGCATGGCCTGCACCATTTCAGTAAGGTCCTGAATCCACTACATCAGTAAGTTAAATTGCTCCGAATCTACCACGACCACTAATGGAGGAGGAGGTTGAAGCACCGACGATAGAGCAGGGACAGACGGATCTGGCCCAGATCTGATGATAGAAGTGGTAGATCTTCGGATGGTCATCCTCTTTAGAGACATTTCTTAGGATTAAGGGAGAGGATGAAGATGAACCTTGAAGAAGAAGATCCACAGAGTCGACTGAGCACTCCTTTAAGAACAAGGGTACCTTAGAAATAGAGATCCTTCCTCTAGCATCAATCCAGTTAGTGTAGAATCTGATCGACGTTGGATCGAGTTGGAGCCAAGGAAGAGGCCATCGTCGGTGATCTGTAAAATAAAGTTCTATCCGAAGTTGATGGTGGTGGCTCCGGTAGGATCGTTCGATGATCAAGTCAGCTCTTTTGACCAACACAAATGAAGTACTCAAGAAAGAATTTTGCAAAATTTTGAGAAGGAGAAGAGAGATTATAAAAAATATATATGGAGGGTTCCTTTTTATAGACAAAGCTTGTAGCAGATGGATAGTGACAGCCATACCATCCAATCGTGGGCCACTCGGAGTTGCGTAGGATTTGATATAGAGAGGGAGAGGTGTCGCCTGTGGTAGACTGATAGTGACAGCCATAGCCATCCGGAAGTGGGCTGCTTGGGGTTGCATGGAGTTTGCTACGGAGAGAGAGGTGTCGTCAGATTGATAGTGACCATTCGTTGAGATTTAATAGTCGAAGTTCGAAGAAAACAAATATTGGTTGGTAAAGAACTTTGACATACATTAATTCCAAAAAAGTTTGGACTCTTGAAAGAATCCGACTGAAAGAAAAATCCAAAAGAAGTTTGGCTCCTGGAGGAACTTGACTGAAGAAGAAGTCTGAAAGGAGTTTGGCTCTTGGAGGAATCCATCTGAAGGAGATGTTCGAAGGAAGTTTGGCTCATGGAAGAGTTCGACTGGAGAAAAAATTTGAAAGGAGTTCGGCTCCTGTAAAAATTCGGCTGAAGGAGAAATCCAAAAAGAGTTCGGCCGGTTGAAGGAGTTCGACTAAGGTTTGACTGCTGAAGAAGTTCGATCAATTGAAGGAGTTCGGCTAAGGTTTGGTCGCTGGAGGAGAATTTTCGATCGAAGCTCTTCCGTGATTATCAGTTGCCTTAAGCTAAGCATCAGACTGAACTTCGGTAGAAGCGGGATTTATCCCCAATAAAAAGAATATTCTCATATAGTGGATGTTTTATTGAGCAATGAATGATCATTAAAACATGGTTCCTATCCTGATTTATATTTTTAACCAAGATGAGCGAATCTCTTAAATATTTTGGGCTTTACATTGAGAGCACTCTATGTTCTTTTGGTATTTTTGGACTAGTTCAATACGATACTATTCCAAGGTGAGCATGATGGCTGATTGGTTTGCTAATTTTGGAGCAAAGTTAGGTGAAAAGTGAAGAATACATGTCTCTTTTTTCACCACCTTTTGATATGAATTGATTATTATGATAAAAAAATGATGCATATAATTATTATATAACTATGTGATATTGATTAAAAAAATGATCCTATAATCATTATATCGAAATATAATTATTTTAGTTTTACAATTAATGAACTAATTATATTTATTTTTTGTTCTTTTCTTGTGTTCTATATACTACTTATGGAATGGATTTGCAACTACTACATGGAAACATGAAACTTGTATTATGTTATAATTAACAAACTAAATAGTCTTGTAATTAAATATAATTTGTCATGTTTCATGAGTAACCATGGAATGATTTTGTCATCATTTGTGGAAACAGAAGGTTTGATGGTTAATACAATTAACGAACTATAAATGGCCCTATTATCAAATTCATTTTCTATTTTGATAATGGAATAGTATTGTGGTGGTTAGGATTGTTAATGAATTGGATATGATCGAACACTTCATTATTTGGGATCAATTGATTCAAACTACCGTTTAGTTCATGTTCGGTTCGAGTTCGAATATATCCGAAAAAATTCTACTCGAGATTGAGTTCGTTATGTTCAAATTTGGCTCGAGTTTGGTTGGAGTTCAACTTGAAAGCTCATTATGTTCGAGTTCGGCTCATTTATAGTAATATAAAAAATAGAACTAAAAAATTAATAAAATAACTTTTATTTATGTCTAAAATTTTAATACTATAATTATCTAAAAAAAAAGAAAAACGAAGAAGACTCTCATTAGGAGTCTTCTTCCACACGACTTCATTGGAGAGGAAGTCGAATCTAGGGAGGATTTGGTCTCCCCTCTACCCTATTTAAGACCCCTTAATTCTCCTTATATGCTACCATGAGCACCAACACCCCTATTTCTCTTTCGTTCTCTCTCTCTCTCTTGATTTTTTTACCAGCTTCCCATACTTGCACCCACCAAAAATTGAAGCCAGAGAGCCATCGGAGTTTAAGGTAAACCTCTACCCCGTCTTCTTCTCTTCCTTCCCCTTCTTTTCTCTTGGCCTTGGGCACCACTGTCGGCCACTGATTTGGCTGAAAAATAGCTCAAAGAAGAATCCTCTATTTCTCTTTCTTTTCTTGATTTTTCGCTGGCCGAACATCATCGCCAACCATCTCTTTTTCCATCACCACCACCACTATCGACCGCCACCGCCAATCTCCTAACCCCCTGTCGAAGCATGAGCCACCAGCCCCTCCTTCCCCTATTCGGCCAAAAGATAAGAAGAAAAAAAAAAGAAAAGAAAGAAGAAGAAGAAAAGAAAAAAAAAGAGAAAAATAAACTCTCTCCTTCTCTCTCTTGGATATTCTTATCCCCTCTATTTTTCTCTCCAATTGTATCACGGATCCTAGGTTGAACCTAAGATGAAATCAGAATGACTGGAAACTGCTCTGAAATTGATGCAGTAGGTTTGATCTTAGTCCGACTATTGTCAGAAAACTTCTATTAAGTTATCTTGATATGATTCTTGATGATCCTGATCATAATTATCTCTTTTATTAGATACAAAAATTCTCTCTCTACCTTCTCTCTCTAGAAACTTTAGTACCAAGTCATGCCTTCCTCTTTTAAAAACCCATATTGACTCTAATACGATGGCCTTGAATCTATTTGGTGTCCAGATGGCCTATCGAATTGATCATCCGATCAATCATCTCTTTTATTATTATTTAATTTTATTAAATTTAATAAATAAAAATTAATTATAAATTAATATTTAAAATAGGATTACGTGATTCATCTAATGCAGTCTGAAGATGTAGGACGATCGAGGTAAGTAGAATCTTACATTTCTTACTTATTTTTAAATTATCATATTTTTTATGTAAATAAACTATTGACGATGAATTCATATTTTTCATAAAATATGGATCAGTATATGAGATGTAAAAATCATATTTTATTATTATCATTGATTCTATGAATATATTTTACGAAAATAATATATTTTATGATGCATAAATTTTAATATTTTTTATCTAAATATATATATATATTAAGAAAAAGAAATAAAAATTTTGAAGGCTCTCAGATAGCTATGTATGGCTCTTGCCAGTGAGTTATAGTAGCTTAACACACGACCCTCACCAGCGGATTATAATAGCTCAACACATGGCCCTCGCCAATGTATTATAGTCGTTCGGCATATGGCTCTCACCAATGAGTTGTAATAGTTAGTATGATATGATTATGGCCCTGTCACAGGTATAAGGTGATCATAGCATGAATATCTATGAGCAGAATTTTGAAATATGACGTGAACACATGGTAAGAATGATTTATAAATCATATTTATGAAAATTCATGATTTATGTATAAATAATTAATTTATAACTTATTTTATATTATACTCTATAAAATATTTTATTTGTAATATTTGATATTTTCTAAATATTACATTATTATGAAAAAACTTATGCCTGATACGGTAAGGAAGCATACATTTTACTTACTGAGCTAGTGTAGCTGATACCTTTTTAGTTTTCTTTTTACAGAAAATTAAGAATAGGATCGACGAGGAATCCAAGCTTAGGACTCTACATAGCAAGATTGAAAATTTTGTAACTGAACTTAGTCTGATCATGAACTTGTTGCTATTTATTTATGATTTTGAGACATGGGTTTGATTTTGATTATGGATTTAGATGCTCTGAACCAATTTTAGTTTAATTATTTGATAAATAATAAAATTAAATTTTTATTTATATTTTAATTATGATGAAATTTAACTAATTATGATTGATAGGCTTCGTATTATCGAGGATCGTATCCCTCGATAGTATGACTGTATTATGTCTCAGATTTGGGGTGTAACATTTTATGATATCAGAGCAATAGGCTTGATAATGAGTAGAACTTAATGTCTAACAATAGATTTGATCATGAGTAAATCTTAAAAGTTTAGTAATTGATAAGTAGATCTCATTTAGTTAGATCATGTTTGACTGAATAAGAATAGATAAGTTTGTTTAGAGTTTCTGTTGGTCATTTAAGAAAGCTGATATTTTTGATAGGTGACGATGAGCGATGGTGAGAATGAATTTGCATGATCGTGTTATGTCTCGGATTTAGGACGGGATAAGTACAATGTATAATTATAAATTTTTACATACTATCATATTCATTTCAAGAGAAATTACAACTCAAATAATTTTATAAATTATAATAAGTCACAACAAGAATTATAGCAACATAGAAATAAATAAATAAAAAAAAAAACAATCTTTACCATAGATCAAGTTAGTCAACATAAAAATAAAAAAAAATAAGGATATAAAAACAAACTGAAAATATTGTAAATAGTTAGCAGTCAACATTAAACTAATCTTTACCAATTGATAAGATAATATTTAAAAAAATAAAAAAAATAATAGAAATTTTTTAAAAAAAAGTAACAAAAATTTTTAAGCAATAGAAATAGGAGAGAGATAAAAAATTTCATAAACAAATATAAGTAATTAATCTCAGCTCACTGGTTCTTTATCTAGTGAGCAAGCCCTATGACTATGGCTCCATGTATGATAATCATAGGCTCACAGCTTGAACTTCAAGACTACTATTGCACCACCAGTCCAATACTGGCCATTGGGAGGTCCACCACTAGCTGAAGCGATCTTCATCAAGTTACTCAGGCTGCTATAGCTTCGGTGGCTATCAGTGGGCATTAGGACAATAGCCAAAGTCTCGTGGTGGTTACCACGTCAAGAGAGCAACCAATACGAACAAATATCACTAGAGAAAAGAAAAAATGCATAAATATCATTCATACCAGTTGCGCCGTCGATGGAAAAAGAAAAGATCGAAAGAGAGATGGAGAAAATTATGATTAGAATTTCGGTCAGTTGCGCCGTCGATGAAAAAACCCCAAGAGAGGTGGAGGGAACTAGGATTAGAATTTCGGCCAGTTGCATCGTTGGCGAAAAAAGGGAACAGAGGCAAAGAGAACTATGATTAGGATTTGATTAGGGTTTCAGCTAGTTGCACCATCGGTGGAAAAAGAAAAGAGAGGTAGAGAAAATTGAAAATAGGATTTTGATTAGCTGCACCATCGGTGGAAAAAGAAAAGAATGGCTGGGATTGGGGTTTCGGCCAATTGTGCCATTGGCATAAAAAGAGAAGAAAGGCGGAGAAAACTAGAATTAGGGCTTCGACCAGCTACGCCATCGGTGGAAAAGGAATGAGAGGTGGAGAAGTTAAGCCATCGAGAGATAAAATGAGTAATTGGGACTAAAATTTCGACCAGCTACGTCATTGATGAAAAAGAAAAGAGAGGCAGAGAGGTCGAGCAGTCAAGGGATGAGACGAGGGTTAGGATTTGAGGGAGTATAAGAATATATATAGGTTGAGATTAATTGATCACCACCATTGGATCATTAATCCAATGGTGATAAATCAAGGCTTTCTTCAGCCGCTGGATCAACGATCCAATGGTGATTATTAAAACTTATATATAATGCTATAATAATGTATAGTATATAATATATATACTAAAAAAAATACTAAAAATCTCATAAAAAATAAATATATTAGTATAATATATAAATATATATAATATAAAATATATTTATTTATTTTATCGAACTTTTATCGATCCAAATACGATCAAACAAAAGTTTGTTATAGTTTGAATCGCTAAGGTATCGATTTTAAAAATTATATTTGTATTTGGTTCTATAATTTAACAAGCGAGTCAAATACGATTTGAAAATGATTCGAATATTTCGAACAATGAACTAAATTGACAACCCATAAAAAATTTTTGAAGTATAATACAATAGAAAAAAAAGGATTTGATGTTAAATTTCATTCTCCATGTTTCATAAAATGAACACGGTTATCATATTGAAACCTAAAAATTAAATTTAAATATAAATAATTAACAATAGAGACACTGGAAATTAGATTTCACTTCTTGTATCTCATATAGATCCATGCATAATGATTTTTGCAGTTATATTATTGAAACATGGAATTTGAGCTTTAATACCCTCAAATAACAATCGATACACTTGTAATCAATCTTTTTCATATTTTTACATATTGACCTTATGGTATCTCCATTATCTATCGAAAATCAAAATTTGATGATTAATATAATAAATGGATTTAGAAACATGTAATGATATTTTATTATTAGTGTTTCACATGGCAACATTGGAATGGTGCTGCAATCAATGCTCACCATATTGAAAATGAAATTTGAGTCTTGATGTAATAAATGAACAAAGACTTGTTATCATATTTGATCACCAATGTTTCCTATACTAATTGCAAAACACATCCAAGATTGCTATATTAGAAATATGGAATTTGGGCTTTAATACAATAAATGAACTGTAGATTGCTTGCTCATTAAATTCTTTATTTAATGTGTCATATAATAACCACAAAATGGTTTTATGGTCACTATACTTAACGTAAAATTTGGCCTTACTGTCAGTAAATGAATATAGGGGAATTTGTCATGAAATTATATTTATAATATTTGTTAGTGCGATAATAACATGATTATATGGTCACTATATGAAACATATAATTTGTTCCTGGCCAAACTCAATAAAGTACAGAGTGACTTATTATTAAATTCCATCACTTTTATTTCATACGACTATTTTGTGCTTGCCATATAGGAATCCAGGCCTCGATTTGTTATCGAAGGTATGCAATATAGAGACCAACTAAGATGAAAAATATTTGGTCAACAGGTGCCAAGGAAGTATAATTATAATTTAAGGAGACCTTCAAATTGTTAGCGTGACTAGCTATTGCTTCCAAGAAATGGCTACGGCAGGCCCATTCCTCAATTTTGGGTCAGACACCGGTCACCGAGTTAATTCGCGACCGGAACCGATCCAACTCGCTGTAGCCCTGCCGCTCTCCCTCTTCCAACGCGGGGACCATATTTGATCACCCCGCCCACGCAAAGCACCGGTCCGGGATTCCGTCCTACACATGTGGGCCCTATGTCAGACCCGGACCCACGTCCGCGGCTCAGACGAGAACCCGCTTCGGATCCAAGCCTCCGCACCGTGGTGCAAGGGACTTGGATTCCAGTCTTCCGTACACAAAAAAGTCACGACGCATCCCAACAAAAGAATTCGGAGGTAGAAAAAAAAAATCCATAAAAAAAAGCTAGTAGAGAGAGAAAAAGGGAGAAGAGGAATAGAAAAGAGAAACGAACTCATGTCCCAACCCCATCTCCCTTTTTAATCGAAATCAAAATAAATCTTAGACGAAGGAGATTCGTGCATCGCTACTCATTCTTCAACGATCCCATGTTCCCTCCGTTGCTCCTCTCTAGAATCCCTCTCTTAAATTATTTCTTTTCCCAAAACTATACAAAAAAAAGAAAAATAATCACCCCACCCATTACATCACGACAACGTTTTTCCCTCATAGAGATAATAGCATGGAAACAATCCGCTACTCCCTTTTGTTCTTCCTTTTTAATCCGCCCCAAACCCGAAACCAAAACCAAATTCAACCCACCTTCTATTTTTATTCGGCCTTTTCTTATTCCATTCACCTGTTCCTCCTTATTCTTTTCTATATCTTTATCCTTTCTCTCTCTAATCTTATTTGTTGTTCTTATTGTTCTTCGCTTTCTTCGGTGTTGTTATTGTTCGTGTTGGTATTTTTATTATTCATCTGCGCCAAATCTCACCGCACATCTGGTCGCTTTTTATTTTTTCTTGGGTTTTTTCAACGCCAAATCGCTCCCTTATTCACCCCCGCGTGGTATAAATTAATGCAGGGGAGGGATTCGTCCTGCCATTCATTGTTCCTTTTCGTCCAAAATAAGAAGCCCTAGCTTGGGTATTTTCGCCTCCGATCGCTCACCCCGTTCTTGATCTAGGGTTTGGGCCGCCGCCTATGGAGATTGGAGAGGGTGGCGAGGGGAAGCCCCCGCCGGAGGGGTTGAAGAAGCCTGCGTCGACGCCGGAGGGCGGCGAGGTGAAACCCCCGAAGAGGCAGATGAAGAGCCCGTACCAATTGGAGGTTCTTGAGAAAACCTATGCCGGTCTGTTGATCGATCCCTTTTGGATTCTTTATTGGTCGATTTTTTCTAGGGTCTTTGGTGTCGATCGGGCTGGGTTTTGGGTCCTTTTTTATTTTTCAATTTGATTTGGTTTTGCTTTGGCAGTGGAGACGTATCCGTCGGAGGCGTTGAGGGTGGAGCTGTCGGCGAAGACCGGCCTCTCGGATAGGCAGCTGCAGATGTGGTTCTGCCATAGGAGGTTGAAGGACCGGAAGTTCCCGCCGGCGAAGAGACAGCGGAAAGAGGAGGAGCCTGCGGCGGCGGGTGGGGGCGATGTAATAATGGGTTCGGGGACTGCACCAGTGGGGTCTAGCTCGAACCCCTTTGCGGGAGGACTTGGGAGTGGTGGGGAGACGAGGAAGGCCGTCTCCCGGGCGGCTGCGGCTGTCTCGAGGATTGGGGCAGAGATGCCGTCTGCTGGGAAGAGGTACTATGAGCCTCCGCCTGGGCTTTTGCTGCAACATACCCCACCGGTGCAGCCATTGCCACTCTCAATGTCGGAGCTCCGTGTGATTGCTTCTGTGGAAGCGCAGCTTGGAGAGCCCCTGAGGGAGGATGGACCCATTCTCGGCGTGGAGTTCGATCCTTTGCCGCCCGGTGCTTTTGGGGCGCCTATAGGTACTCATATGGTTATACTAGCTATTATGATAGCATACACCATTCGTCAAGCGCTTTACTGGGCAACACTTCTCAGGGGTTTCTATGGGGACTAGGGATGAGTAGCTTTGTAGCTGCTTTGAGTTCTTTGACCTGCAACTTGTATTTTCTACTTGAACATATTATGGGTTTGTGGACTTTAACTAGCTCTAGATGCTTAACTAATCATAATCGTAACATATATTCTTTTAGTGTTTATTTCTTTAAAACCTTCTAGTGCGCTGGTTCTTCAATTTCACGTCCATTTCGGTTCACTGGTGTTAGCCAATTACATGTTATTGTTCTGGAAATCATGATGATGGGTTTTCTAATCTGCCGGTACTCCTTTAATAGCTTTATGGTAGTAGCAAGGGAAGTTCTTCTAGTAGTTGTACCTTATTTCTTGCAGTCTCGGTGTAACATGAAATTCTTGAAGCAGGGAGAGGATAATATGCATGAGAAATATATTTTGATCAAGGGGCTCCTGATCATATTAATTATTTCACAAAGTAAAAGTATCTAGTTGTGTAGTTCTTGTTATATTTACTTTTACCATCCTCTTTAGAATCCTAGAAATTTGACTTTTGGAGAACACTATAGAAGGTATACTGTTCAGATGATTGAAGGTTGTTCCATTATTGTGACATGATATTGGCCAGAAGAAGAATATGGTCCTCAATATTCTATTCATCCTATTATAGTTTTTGGGCTATAAAATTAATCAAAGCACATAAATAGGCTGGACTCAAATTTTTGAGATAAGGCTTGTCGGTCTTACATAGGTATTTTATTTCTTCTCTTTTGGATAACTTACAAATAGATTTGTCTTGGGACCCTTCAATCATGGGGTCTTGCCTTTTCTACTAGTTCACATTGTTTTACTCCATGAATGGTCACATTTCGCATGATCTTTCTATCCAAGTTTGGTTCTGGCCTCCAGATTATTGTTAATGTGGATGATATGTTGACATATTTTTATTTTGTTTTCCTTCATCCAATCTCCTTCATTTAGACTTCGACATATATGTCTTGAGGAGTATGCTATATAAGATATCCTGCTTGCACAATGAAGTGGGAAGGCACTTCTTGTTCATTCCATTATTGCTGTATGCTGCTGATATTGGCTGGAAATTTTTTTAAACAAGAATATGGTCCACAATGTGTTATTCACAATGTTCGCTAGTAAAAAGAGCAATAGATGAGCAGGCTGCAGCCAGGGATTATAGCTGAGGTGGATCCATGATAGAACAAGAATGAATAGGGACTGAAATTGTGTACCTTAGAGTAAGATTGTGGGTTGCAGAAACTGAGAATGAAGTGGTGGAGAACAGAGAACTGATTGAGATGGGAATGTTTAAAGGAAGTCTGAAGAGCCCTAAACAGGCAATGCATTTCATAGTTCATATATTTGCTGATGTGTCAAGAAAAGGATGGGGAAGACATTTATGGGAGCCTGGAATGATTTGGAATATTAGTGAGTAATGAGAATGATTTGTGCAAAATAATCTACGAAGCCATCTGTAGATATCTGGGGTAAGGTTTGTTGGTTAGGTTATAATTTTGCTTGTTCTCATATTTTTAGTGGATCAGTAAATATTTGTCTGGCAATAGATGGGGTTTTTAGTTTTTCATAAGGTCCCCTTCTCCCTTTTTCCCGCTCTGTTCATGTGTCTAGGTCTTTTGTCTCTCTTGTCTGGAGTATAACCAACATGGATGATAATACGATATAACTTTAGCAACCTCCACTTGAAGTTTATATTATTATGTTTTTTTCCTAAACTTATTTGTTCTCATTATATTTATAATTTGATATGCACTGGTTATATGTCTTTGATATGCATGGATGTAGCATACTTCAACATCCAATCTCTCTACTTGGTAGCAGTAAATTATGGAGTTTTTGTTTACCTCTATGCACTCATCCAAGTTTGCTGATGTGTGCTTGACTTTGAAAGCATTTTTGAGTTGGCCTCTCTCTCTCTCTCTCTCTCTCTCTCTCTCTCTCTCTCGTTTTCTCTCAATATGACTTGTTTAGTGTGAACTTTGCACTAGATATTGCTCTCTCTCCTTCAACTGCAGCAGTCATTGTTGCATTTCCGAGAAAATCACCATGGCATTTGGTTGAGAATATAAGCTATGTTGGACATGCATCTTGCAAAAAACATATTTAAGTTTTGCCCAAAAATTAAATACATGTATTTGTGTCAGTGAAAGTTGGTCTACAGTAATGGTGCATACAAGCATATTTAGAATAATGGTCTCATCTACCATTTCAGCAAACAAGGAAGGAAATCACTTTTATTGGCTTCCCAATTAATTTTGCAAGAAATAAAAAAAAATAAATTAGGAAAGAAGAAATTTTCTGGAAACATTCACTTAAAAAAAAAGTGAAAGGAATTATATGAAAGAATTTTCTGATAGTTTTTGGTAATTATTTAATAAGAAGATTTTTAATTGGTCGACAATCTGCAAGGACTAATAAACACAATGTTCAACATTATTATGCAATGTAAAGAATGTTATGTAATATTTTTTTTTTGGTGATTGCATAATTATGATTATAATGTTTGAGGTGGGCACATGATGGTTGGCAGCTTCTTATCTTTGATGTCTGCCAAGCGGTTAATTTATTATATGCTTTATAATGCATCATATGACGCCATCGATCAAATAGATATAATGATCAAGTTGATATTAGTTTGATGTTTTTTGGTAGATAATAATGTGTTGGATGCATTGTAGTTCGCTTTTCAAATTTAAGATGTGGAAAATATGTCAAGCCTAAACATGTGAGTGATGGAGGTTGCCACCTGATTGCGTTTGGTTAATGTTCTCGCGTTGATACGAGAGACTTGGGTTCAATCTTGCTGTCGCTCCAATTAATGGGCAGGCTTTCACTCATCCTAGTTGTAGGCAAAAATGTGAGTGATGTCATTTGTGCCATCAATGAGCCGTCTTTGAATTTGTTGGAGGCCTTTTATCAGGTTGAGGGGCACAAGTGGCCAGCATCAAGGAGTGAAAATTGTTTATAAATTATCTATTGCCAGTATTAGCAATCAGTAGGAAATATACCTTTATAATCTTTGCAAACAGTGTAAACCAAGGTTCACCATCTCGGTGTTGGATTCCATACCTGTACCATTCTATTATGGTGTCAGTATGTGGTTTGGTATGACACAATTTTATGTACCGAGTGTCGAAATGTAATGGTACATCATCCCGGCACCACGCATTACCGAATAGGATGGCAAACCTTGAATTTTAAACATACGACAATGGGTATATAGATGCACCATCTTGAGGCATTAACCTTTATGACTTAGATCATTTGGTATCCGTCTCCATAATACGACTTATAGTAATTGGACCAAGGTGGCCCATGTATACTTTTCTCAGTGTAGTACCTTGAACTCAAATGGGAGAAAACATGCTCATCGTTAACTTGCTTCTAGGCTAATGTACTTGTTCAACATTACTAGTTCATTCTGAACAATTTTTATGTGAAGTGAAACACCCTTAGTCAAAGTTCACCGTTCTGGTATTGGGCTCTGTATCGGTGCCAACCTGCTACCATGTTGGTACGGGGCCGGTTTGGCATATTGAGTGTTGGTACATGGTATACCCCCTATGTAGCATGCGGTTCCGAACTGGCATGGTATGGTATGCTCTATACCATCCGGTTCGGCACGGTATGGCAAACAATGCCCTCAGTTTGAAATGGTAGGATTTTGTTAGGTCTAGTTGCATTCATTCCATCCCATGGATATGAGGGTCAGATATTTACATCTATATGAGTAATCTTGTCCCGTCATTCTCAAAATGGCAAAACCAAATCTTGGAGACATACATACATGCACAGACATGGATTCCTACATATATTTGTACGTATGCATGTTGTTGGATGCTTTTGTGTTATGTAGCATCTAGGTATATGCTATAATTTTTGTTTAAGTGCTGCGTATGAACATATACGCTTTTGTTCAAGTGTTGCATCTGAACATATATGTAGACATAAACACATATACATGCCTTTGATCAAATCAATGTAGATATATTGAACTAAAAGTCCCATATAACATTCACTATTGAGTAATCTTGCATCTGAATGAAGTGATTAATGAAAGGTTCATTCTAGATTTAGTATCATTACTGCTATTATGATGAAAAATTGCTAGAATATGCTTAAGCTGTTTTGTTAAGATATCTTTTTGCAATCAAGATATACTAGGAAATTTAAGGTCCTTGTCTCATAGTTGTAATTGCTCATTATGCACTTCTTTGTGACGTACAACTTCGATAGACATGCCTTGTTAGGATGGTTGAAGTATTCACCTATGGTAGGGTCTGGTTTATTCTTGATTCTGGCTTTGTGAGCTAGATATTGGCAGATGGTTCCTAAAGAGGGCAGAAGGGACATCAAGCTTGTACAGAACTAGTATCCACCTTTTAGTTTGATTTTTTTTTGAATACGAGCAGCTGTTGATTTGATGAAAATTAGTCACATTTAGGCATGCATTAGCATCAATGGTTTTCACACTGATTTCATAGTACATTTACGTAGAATAACATAACAATGGAGGAGAAGGGGCATGTAACAGCGGATTTCTTCATTTTGGGCCGAATGAGCATTAAATACTAGCTTTGGAGTCTTGGACTTCTTTTAAGAGGAAAATATCTAAATATACAGTGTATATTGGCTCTCCCAAATAAGAAAGTCATTAATTTCAAGGCCGAGCTGTATTAGTAAATAATCGTGGATGATGCAGCTCTTCTAGAATTCTAGTTTCTGTTTCTTACAAGCTGCGAGTATGCAATTTGTGAATCAGTCTTGTCGATTAGATATTATGTTTTACTTAATATTTTGATTGATTGCTGATGCTGATTATCTGCTGACTATCCAACTTTGTTTCTTTTAAAGCAATGACACCACAGCAGAAGCAACCTTTGCGACCTTATGATGGCAAACTATTTGAGAGGCATGATGGGAAGGTGATTAAGGTCTTCTTATTTGCCCCTACCATCTATCATATTTTGCTGTTATTTTTCAAATTTTCATTTGGTTTACATGCCTGCCTTTTTGGTTTGAATAGGCTTTTGATTTGACTTTTCCCAAATCTAGCACCTAAGGTTTGCTATCTCGGTACCAAACTCTACACTGGTGCCATCCTCACAGTGGTGGTACGTGTGATATGGTATCCGGTGCGGCATGCTGAGTAAGCATGACGAGTGTTGGTGTGCACCTTGTACCATGTATTGGTTTGGTACTGGTATGGTATGATAGGTTGGTACTTGATACGCACTGGTACCAATCAGTATGGCAAACCTTACTAGTGCCTTTTAGTATTGACATTTCCTACAATCTGTAGTCTGGCTTTATGAATTTTGATTGTTCCTTTCCAGAAAAAAAATTCATACCATTCAACATTTGGAATACTCAGGCTTTTGTTTTGCAGGCATCAACTTTCTTGCCTAGCATGGAACATTGTTTAATGCCAAGTTCATCTAGTGGGAAGAAAAAGCAGGCAGTTGGAGGTTCTAATGTTGGTCACCCTCAGATGGGTCCAAGGGCTCCTCATGAATATCAGTTTCTCCCTGAGCAGCCAAGTGTCCAATCAGAGACATATGAGAGGTTCCCTCAATCTCATTTCTATGACTCTTCAGTGGATGCGACTGGTACTAGGATGCCATCTTTACCTTCGGGAGGGCAATATTTGCATGGAAATGAGCAAGTGGCTCCTAGTTACACTTTTCAAGGTCAAATGACAGGTGCCAGCCTTTTGTCTCATCAAGGCAGGCAGCAAATTTATTCTCCAGTTTCAACAGAGTATGACAATGCTCCGCACAGTAGCTCTTTTACCAGCGCTCCAAGTGACACTCAATTTGGTGTTCATCAAGTTATGGGATTAGAAAATCCATATTTATCATCTGATAGGAGGATTTTTCGTGAGGAAGGTTCTTCTCGAATGGAGAGGAAACGTAAGGTATGCATGGTACCGTAAGCAAGCTTCTTCTGATTTTATTTTATTTTATTTGATCTATTTTTAGAGTTTGCTTTTTGCTTTTATCAGAATGAAGAAGCAAGAATTGCAAAGGAGGTTGAAGCCCATGAGAGGCGGATCCGGAAAGAACTTGAAAAACAGGATATTCTGAGAAGAAAGGTGCTGCTGTATTTACTGAATGTGTCTTTGTTGGGGTTCATTAACTGCACACTGAATAAAGTTTTTCATCTACAGAGAGAAGAACAAATGCGGAGGGAAATGGAAAGGCATGATCGTGAAAGAAGAAAAGAAGAAGAGAGGATGATGCGTGAAAAACAGAGAGAGGAAGAGAGATTCCAGAGGGAACAGAGGCGTGAACTTGAGCGCAGGGAGAAATTCTTGCTGAAAGAAAGCCGAAGAGTAAGTGGCTCAACAATATAGTCTTTTGAGTTTTCTTTGTCCGAAGTATAATTAATATGTTTCTCTGTGGGATGAGTCCAGGCTGAGAAGATGAGGCAGAAAGAAGAACTGCGAAGGGAGAAGGAGGCTGCGAGGCTAAAAGCTGCTAATGAGAGGGCCACAGCTCGCAGGCTTGCTAGAGAATATATGGAACTCATTGAAGATGAGCGCTTAGAACTGATGGAGTTGGCTGCGTCAAGTAAAGGCCTGCCCTCAATTTTCTCACTTGACAGTGATACTTTGCAGCACCTAGATTCATTCAGAGGTATTTTTTTCAAAAAATAACATGTGCTGCCAATCTGTTAACCTGCCTTGTACATTTACTGGTTATGGAACATGAAGTTTGAGTAATGACATGATTTTTATTAGTTTCAGTTGCAAACAAATAAATTGAATTTTCTTGGTGAAGTTACCATGTTTACTTGTAAGCATGATTAATACTTTTTTTTTCCTGCTATACAAGTAAAAGTCAACTTGAATGATATTCAGATTCCATCATGAGAAATGCTTCTGAACTTCGATCAGTAATTCAAGACTTTTCTATGCTTCAGATATGTTGAGTTCATTTCCGCCAAAATCAGTACGACTGAAAAGGCCTTTTGCAATTCAACCTTGGAGAGATTCTGATGAGAACATTGGGAACCTTCTTATGGTACCTTTTTCTGATGGCCATTAGACCTCTATTTGGTTAACATTCATTTAGAGTTGATTGCTCTCGTGATGGATTTGTTTTGGAAAACATCTTTTGTTGCTGGAATGTACTCTTTTGGATTTCTGATATCAATAAGCTAGATTATGCATGCATGCTTTGTTTATCATATAAAAAAGCTGGTAATTTGCTTTATAGCTTTCATGAGTAGGATTTATTATAATTCCATATACACTTGATATGATCTTTTCTCATTTTATGTATTTGTGAATGAATTTTTCCTAACACATTAAATGCCACTGGCTATAAATTTCAGGTTTGGAAGTTTTTAATTACTTTTGCTGATATCCTCGGGCTTTGGCCATTCACTCTCGATGAGTTTGTTCAATCTCTCCATGATTATGTGAGTCCTCTATACATATATATATATATTCGATCATTCCGAACTTCTCGATGTCTTATGTTTTCCACATCTTGGAATTATTTTTTGTTGGGTAAATGCTATAAACAATGCGAGAGTGTGAAATCAGGGACGTGGAGGCTGTGAGACACTAGCTTTGTTTGCAATTAGTTTTGACTTATTGCTTCTAGACATTAACAGATATTAATGCTTGTCTGCATCAAGGATTCAAGTCCCAGTGGGTCGTGCTTTGGGATGTTGGAATGGGCAATGTCTGAAGTGTTGGGATGTGACTTTCCCCTCATTATCCCAACTTCCTGTTTGGCATATGGCAGGGGATTAGTATCAGCATGGGGTGGGATGGCAGCACGTCCCATTCCACAGAAAAACCAGGACAGTTCCATCTGAATTCTGAAGGGATTTGAATAATTGGTCTGGACGTGATTTTTGGAGTAGCTAGAGCCGTGTCTCTTATGTGTACCTGTCTTATACAGTGATTAAAATTTTAATGCTTTCTAAATTCAAGTATAAACTGGTGTAGGCATCTTTTTTCACCTATCATTACTGTTTGCTTGATCTGGAGTAAAGCTTGCTGGAAGGTTACATAGTGCCCAAGTTCACAAACTCAGCTCTGTATGAACATATGCATAGATAGATAGATACATGACTACTAGCGTCTTGTCATTCTCTGTGCACCACTGGTTGCACCAGGGAATATGTTTTAAAAATTTAAAGTTTTGGAATTTTGTATGCTGACTTAAAGATGAAGTGAAAATGAAGATAAAATTATAAATTTGGTAATAATTCAATGCTTTGTTGAGGCATTGTGGTGGATCTTGTTAAGTGATAAGAGCACTTTTTTTTTTCCCCAAAATGAAGGCCCTGCCTTGGACTTATCTCTCTTTAGAAAATAACATTTCAAAAGGGCATTTAGATTGAGAAGGATTGCATTTGTCTTCATCCACCATCTATCAGGCTAAACTCCTTCAGGGAGTTTGCGTAATTTATAGTTAGGATGATTATGTGGTCAATCCTACATGGCCCTACTCTATTTCCAAGTTGCCAACCAAATGGATGGTCTTAGTCTTGTCAATCTAACACAATTTTTTACAGGATTCTAGACTGTTGGGGGAGATACATGTTGCTTTATTGAAATCTATCATTAAAGATATCGAGGATGTTGCAAGGACTCCAGCAATGGCATTGGGAGCTAACCAAAATAGTGCTGCTAATCCAGGAGGTGGCCATCCACAGATTGTTGAAGGGGTGTGTTGGCCTTTTCCACATCTCTGTACTTTCTTTTCTCAATATTGCGTTGTGTTTTATATATCTCAACTTTAACTCTTGTTTTCATTGCTAGGCATATGCTTGGGGCTTCAACATATGCAGCTGGCAGCGCCACCTAAATTACTTGACATGGCCTGAAATATTGCGACAATTTGCTTTGTCAGCTGGATTCGGGCCTCAGTTAAAGAAAAGAAACGTGGAACACACCTATTTCCGAGATGACAATGAGGTTTCCTTCCCCTGATATAAGCTTCTACAATTACTTTCACATCTTAATTTATTTCCTGCAAAACTTCGGCAAGGTCTGTAAGGATCCTTATTTATGCTTTGGTTGATGTTGGTATTTTCGGTTGTGGAACTGATATTGAGGAAGTGCAGTTAACAATTCAGTCTTATTCACTTCAGAAAACAAGTTATTATGAACAGTTGCCAAGCTGGGATTGTGTTTGTTACCAACATCAGCCATAAAAGAAGTGCACTTTGATTGCTTTAAGTTGGAATTCACAATTTGTCTCAAGTTTTTCCTCTACTATCAGGCCTTTTAAGATCACTTGAAATATGTTTGTAGTGGTGATTTATGCAATGTACCTAGTTCAAATTTGTTTTCTTTCTTTTGCAACATTTGAAGTTTATCATATGCTTTACAACTAGTTAATGCTTGTAATTAGAATCATGTGTTTGTGAAATGCTTTTTCTCTTTGCTGGAGATTGATTTTTGGTTTAGGATTTTGGAGGAAGCTTTTCTTGAGTCAAATGCTCTATTTTGTCAAGGAAACATAATCGGAGCCCCAAAAACTACATGCATGTTTTGGGGTTGTTTGATTGTTTTTGCCTGGACTGAATACCCAAGGTTCCATCTGATGTGACCCGAATGTTTGGTTTTATTATTTCACTTTTGCATATATTATATTGTTGGATAATAGGGGAGAGATGTGGGGAGAGGCCGGTTTTATTTTTATGCAACAGTAAAGTCAAAAGACCAACATGCAGCCATTTGAAGTTTGGAACTAAACATCTATGGAGCATTCAACTTTAACATTTCCCGGAAAATAGATGGTATCTACCTTCATCTATACTTTTGAGCAGATTGATTTCGATTGTCAAATGTGTTTCTGGAAGTATCATCATTGTGGTTGTTTTGAAATATTTCTGAAAAAATAAAGGGAAAAAATTAGACATTTCTCAATGAAGAAGATAAATACATTGATTAAAGCATTAAACAGTTTTTGTTTCAACCGGTCATAAGCTTTTATGGACATTCTTATTTAATTTAAGAATTGGTTTGTTTGCCTATGCCTTGTAGATTTTATTTATTTTTCAGAGATTATAATGACTTTTTGCATATATGAATTGTGATCTTTTTTTTTATTTTTTATTTTTTTATGTATGTCTAGCATCTATTATTGTACGTTGTAATGCTATAGAATTCTGCAAATCTGTTCCAAGACTTGGGGGGCATTGAGATATGAATGAAGTTCGATATGAAAGTTGATATATTGTCATTATCACTTTTTGCAAGTACTATCAAACAATGTTTTAAATCCCATGGGACGGAGGAGTCCCAATATCTCCATGGAACGGGATGTCCTGCTGTCCCATCCCATTCCGACAGCCATCCCGATTATGCATCCCGATAGATATCTTCTATCTCTTTCCCTTTCTTTTTTTTTTCTTTCTTTTTTTCGTTTTGTTTTCTTCTACCTTTCTTTTTTTCCTTTTTTTTCCGTCGTCCCTTTCTTTTTTTACTTTTTCTTTCTCTTTCTCTTTCCTTTCTTTTTCTTCTTCCTTCCTTTTTTTCTTTCGATTTTCTTCTTCCTCTTCCTCTTTCTTTTCACTTTTCTCTTTTTTCATCTTCCGTTCCTTCTTTCCTTCTCCTTTTCCTACATGGATGGGTTTCGGATTCCCGACCCCATCTTGGTCCCGTTGTATCAAGGAATGGGATGGGACGGCCGGGATGCCCTCCATTCTGTTGAGATGTAAAACCTTGCTATCAAGCACGCTTCACTAAACAGAGCCAAATCCTTGGTCTTTTTCCATGGTCAGGTTGTAAATCTTTTTTAAAATTCAAAGGCACCCTGAATTCTTCCAAGACATGTTTATTGTTCTCCAAAGTTTTTAATTTCTTCAACTTTCAAGCTTGTTCAAATTCTTTTAGGTGATGCATACATCTTTGTTGGAAGAGATATTGGATAACCTTTCGTTTACATTAATGTTGATCAAGGTCTGTAGTATCAGAATCGACACCCATTTTGGTAGGCTGGCGATACAATATGGTATGCCCTTATGCCGTGCAGTTCCGGCATGAAATGATGGGGAAACCAGCAAGGGAGGGGGAGAGGAAGAAGAGAGTGGGAGGGAGGGAGGGAGGGGGGGGGTGGAGAGGGAGAAGGAAAGGGGAGGAAGGGAGGGAGAGTGGGGGTGGGCATGGGCTGAGGGAGGGAAAGGGTTTTTCCTTTTAAAAAACCCCTTTTTCCAAAAAAGCCGGACTTCACTTTCTGCTTTAAAAAATAGAACAAGGTTGAAGCCCTTGTTTCCTTTTCGAAAAAAGGGCTCTGCCTCTGTTCCAAAGAATGTAGGAAAGAGGGCTTCAAAACCCCTCTCTCTATCAGCCCTCAGTCCTATTCTGGCAGCTGCCACTCCCCGCCGCCCTCTCCCTTTCTCTTCCCCTCCTCTCTCTCTTCTTCTCTTTCCTTCTCCCTCTCTCATTGCTTGCCGGTTTCTCAATTTTATTGCTGGAACCATCCTGATATGCCACTAGCACGGCACAATATGCCCCGCACTAGGCGGTTTGGGATAGTTCCGCCTTCCCGTGATTATATCTGCAAGACCTGTAGCTTTTGTTGGTTAGCTGACAATATAGTGTCTAAATAGGCAGCATAGAGTTCTTTGTTGAGACTTGAGACTGACACTTGCATCGGTGGACATGTATCTTTTATTAATTAACCATGTTATGCTGCTATTAGTACAAATATTATTTTTTTAGAACAAACTGTCCCTTTTATGGCTTGATCCATGATTATCTACTACTGCTGGTACCACCACTACCACTGCTAGTACTATCTCATGTCATTTTAATTGTGTAATTGATATGGACTTGAACATATTCATGGATGTGGGTATGCTTTCAATGGCGTACAATGATGTTCATGAATTCTACCTTTTTGGAGCTTGGAAAATCCCTAGACTTTCTACTGGTGCTTGACACCACATCCTATCATTCTCTTAGCAATATCATCATCAATCACTTAATAGAAGAAGAATTTTTTGCTTTTAAATGTGTACATTTTTCTCACGATGCATTACTAGTCAAGTAATAAGCATGCATTTGATGGTGCTATTGGTTGTTGGTTTTTTATCTTTTCAGTAGTGATTTTATGAAAGTTTCTTCTGATCTTCAGGGTAATGATGGTGAGGATGTAATTTCCACTTTGCGGAATGGTTCAGCTGCTGAAAATGCAGTGGCGTTGATGCAAGAAAAAGGTTATACAAATAGACGTAGATCTCGGCATCGTTTAACTCCTGGAACCGTCAAATTTGCCGCCTTTCATGTCCTTTCTCTTGAGGGAAGCAAAGGCCTTACAATTCTACAAGTTGCAGACAAGATTCAGGTTCATGTGTTCTGTCAAGTTGTCAAATTCTTCTCCTCCTTGATATGTCTATCTGAATATTCTTTTGCTGTCTGTCCCTTCATTGTCAGAAATCTGGTTTAAGGGATCTCACAACAAGCAAGACACCAGAGGCATCTATTGCTGCAGCATTGTCCAGAGACACAAGACTTTTTGAAAGAACAGCTCCCTCCACATATTGTGTACGGTCTCCTTTTAGAAAGGATCCTGCTGATGCAGAAGCTATATTATCCGCTGCACGAGAAAAGATACAAATATTTCAAAGTGTGCTTTCAGACTCTGAAGAAGCTGAAAAGGATGCAGAATATGTTGATGATGCTGAAAGAGATGAAGATTCTGAATGTGATGTTGCTGATGATCCTGAAATTGATGATGTTGAAACAAAACTAAACAAGAATGTTCCTTTTGCAAATGAATTAAAAGTTTCTAGAACATCAGCTTCGCTAGGTAATGCAAAGGAGGAGGCAATTGGTGATGAGGTTGATTTAACTCCACAAAATGGTTCTAGGAATGTGGAAATGGGTCTTTCAATTCCCCCTTCAGAGAACTCCAAAGTAATAAGTGCTTCAGGTGCTTCACAGTCCCTTGATATCAATTCAAACTGCCATGAGGTAGTTAATGCTGACGTGGAGGACACAGAGATTGATGAGAGCAGCTTTGGTGCGCCTTGGGTTCAAGGACTGACTGAAGGTGATTATTTTGATCTTAGCGTTGAGGAGCGCCTTAATGCCCTTGTGGCATTGATTGGGGTTGCTATTGAAGGGAACTTGATACGTGTTATTCTTGAGGTAGCAATTTTATTTTATTTTTTGGTACTATGTTCTCTTATTTTTGTTTCTATTTGTGATCTGTTATCTAAAGCACAATCTTTCAGGAACGTCTGGAAGCTGCAAATGCTCTAAAGAAGCAAATGTGGTCAGAAGCACAGCTTGATAAAAGACGTTTTAAAGAAGAATACACAAGCAAATTACAGTACTCTTCTTTCATAGGGAGCAAGGCTGAGGGAACCCAAACAAATGCTGCACCGGAAGAAGGTCAAACTCCACTACACATTGTTGAGAATCTGAGTTGTGACGGAAATCCAAATACCATCTACAGTGACCAGTTTGTTGAGCAAGGCAGTCAGATCAATGTTAGCAATGCGTCCGCTGAGAAGAATTCTTTAGGACAAGATTTTTCTTCAAATGCAGACACTCTTCCACTTCAACAATATGGATATGCTCCCGAAAAGTCACGGTCACAGTTAAAATCATATATTGGTCACAAGGCAGAACAACTATATGTATACAGGTCACTACCTTTGGGTCAAGACCGTAGGCGTAATCGATACTGGCAGTTTTCAACATCTGCTTCACCAAATGATCCTGGTTCAGGAAGAATCTTCTTCGAGTCCAAAGATGGATTTTGGAGGGTTATTGATTCAGAGGAGGTGCTCACTCTTTTGTTTTAATACTTAAAATTTTAATTTCATTTACCTTCATTTAGAGTAGGATACCTACTTATTATCTGGTCACAGTATCTGCCAGTGTCAAACTTAGTTTTCTTATCTGATAAAAGTTGCATGGTCAATTATTTCTACAGTTTGTTAAAACAAATTCTAATTCAAATTTCAGGTGCTAAGTTGTCCACTAATTTTTCATGATCTTTTTGGGGTATTTTTCATTTTTAAATATTTTTTCTCTCTTTGTTAGATGTTGATATAGTAAATTATGTATTCTTGAATTGGATGATAATGGGTAGTGCGATGCTTATTGCTCTGCTGTAATTTCATGCACATTGCGTTTCTGAATTTGCTGGATTGTTTTCTATGTTTGATTCAGTAAGAACAGTTCATCTAGAACCTACCGTAAAATTAAAGTGTAAAAACTTGATTGGCATGCTGAGGATCACTAGCATAATGGCAAGCAGAAACTGAAGGGGCTATTAATGAATGAAAAGAGGAAAATAGCTAAGCAGATAGATGTTGTTGTTAAAAATGAGCAGATCATATAGACTAGTTTGGAAACCTCATACTTTCTTTTTCTTGGTTGGTTAATCTTTCACTTTTTTAGCTCATTAATACTGCGTGTGCATATGTAGTTAACCGTACCTAGTTCATTTCATTCTAAAATTATTGTCATCGAAGAATTTGTATTTGTTCTTTTCTTCTTTTTTTTTGTATAAAAGAAATTCTTATCTAATGGAGAGGAGCATGCATGTTTATTTTATATCAACTTTAATTTTTCCTTTTCATAGGCTCATTCATGACATATATTTGAGTATTAAATGTGGTGCATGATACTTGTAAATTATGTGTTTTACTTATAATACATTATTCTTGATAAAAATGCAGGCATTTGATGCTCTACTAGCTTCCCTGGATACACGTGGTATTAGGGAGTCGCATTTGCATTCTATGCTGCAAAGAATTGAAACAACCTTCAAAGAAGCAATTAGGAGGAAAAGGTGTACCACCCCTCTGAACTCAGCTGAAGGTCCCATCAAATCTGGGGCTAAAGAAATGATGTCAAGTCCTGATTGCAGCACAGAATTTGACAGTCCCAGCAGTACTCTTTGTGGTCTTACTTCAGATGGTTTGGAATTCTCCACATCGTTCAAGATTGATCTTGTGCGGAATGAGATTGAGAAGAGTGCTGCTTTGAAGAGGTATCAAGGCTACTTGAAGTGGATGTGGAAAGAATGCTATAATCCTCATATATTATCTGCCATGAAATATGGGAAGAAAAGATGTTCTGAACTTCTACAGACTTGCCATTTCTGCTACCAGTCTTACTTGGCTGAGGAAAGGCATTGCCCTTCTTGCCACAGGACATTCAAAACCTTTTATAATGCTGATGCAAATTTTTCAGAACATGTGACTATGTGTGAAGAAAAGCAAAAAATGGACATTGAGTGCAAAATCCAAGTGTCAGATTCTTCTCTTCCCATAGGGATCAAGCTGCTCAAGGCACAGTTGGCTGTAATTGAGGTGTTGTGACACTGCTTAAGCTTGGATTTCTTCTTTTAGTTTCATTTTTTGAATTAAGTTTAGGTAATCCAATGTTGCTATTTTGATCATGTTCACTGTAGACTTTGTTGTTTTTGCAGGTCTCCATTCCTTCAGAAGCTCTTCAGCCTTTCTGGACTGAAGGATATCGAAAGTCTTGGGGTGTAAAGTTGCACTCGTTGTCATCTGTTGAGGAACTCTTTCAGGTCACATTTACTTTCACATATTGACCACATAACATTTACCACATCATGTGATCATTTCAGTTTGTGTTTACTACTATATACCAAACCAATAGAAAACAATCATGGAGAATAATGTTTTTGCTTATTTCACCAGTCATTGGAACTCTTTACTCAAGGGCATGAAAGGATCATTGTTCATCTTGTGTCTCCATTTAATATAGGTTTCAGTGGCCTGTTTCACCTCTACCTTACAGTAAATTAATGCTTCCTGTTGGCATTAGCTGTCTTCGTGAAAAATGTTTTTCATTAAGTGTCGAATCTAGTGCTTCAAAATTTTTAAATATTGTTTAGTAGTTTTTGATACATTGAATTGTTTGGTGTTTAGTCACTTTGCCCCTTGTAGGCTTTGGGATACGGTTGTCATTGATCCAAAACATCAATGACCCTGAGCTGAAATGAATGCAGTTTAGGCCTGCAAGAATTCTCAAAATTAACCAGGGTGAAATAGCTTCAGAGACAGTAAAATCTGATGCAGCATTCCAATTGGTTGAAGTGTCTTTTTGGATGGTGGAATGCATTGATTGTACCAATTTCACAATCAAATCAACATCAACGACACATTATACGTGGCTTACGAACATAAATGAAGTAATGCCCTTTTTTCCTTGTCAAATGCCTTCACTAGTTTTTGACCATCACAAAGAATGCTTCAAATCACTGGTGGAGCCCCGTGTGAGGGGTGGGGGGATGATAAATCAAGTTATTACATGTTAATGTGATTATATATTTCCCTTAAAAGCTCATAAGCTATATATAATTAAATAAGGTTCCGAATAGAATCAAGTATTTGGATATGGATTGGGTACTTGTCCATCCATGCCCATATTTGTTTTTCTTTGATGGATATGGATATTAGTCTGATGCTCAAATTTCTATCCATATCCGGATATATTTTGATGCCAAAACAGATCGAGATGGATATTATCTGGTCCACTTTCACCCCTAGACTAGGGGCAATTGGTTATTCGTGGAGTTTAATGCACGTTTGCCCCCTTTCCTGATTCTTGATTTCCTGGTCAACAGTTAGATATGGTCTGAAATTTGGTTAAGGATGTATTGTGTTAGTTGGTATGACCATATTGGACTAAAGTGCTTGCATAAAATTAAAAACACATTTTGCATTAATATATCAGACAAAGCAATACAGTTTGAAAATTACCTGGTCCTCTTCCAAATATATTTTTTCCCAGTTCTTCGTTAGCATACCTGTCAAAAGTAAATTGTCCTTATTTGGTTTATGATTGGTAGAATGCTATAGGTGTAACTGTTTACAATTTTGGATTATATCTCTTAAAATACACCTGTTGTCATGTGTGCTCCATCTTGTGGATGTTACTTCAGCCTTCTGTATTGCCTGATTTTAACTAGATCTCGTCTTGGTGACAATTAATTTCATACTACACTCCTTCGATTAAAATGCTACCAAGCTGAACTTTAGTTTTCTGCCCTTGCCATTTTGTGAATATCTTCTTTTTACAGAAATCAAGAAGTAAGTTATATTTTGTCTCATGCGCTTGCAGATTCTGACTTTGTTAGAAGGTGCAATAAGACGGGACTGTCTGTCATCAGATTTTGAAACAACAACTGAACTGCTGAGTTCTACTACACCGGGACTCGCTTTAGACAATACTGTTTCCCTTTCTGGGTCAGTTCCTGTACTTCCATGGGTGCCTGATACTGCAGCAGCTGTGGCTTTAAGGCTGTTGGATCTTGATTCTTCGGTTTCTTACATGCTGCATCAAAAGCTGGAATCCCATAAGGAGAAGGAAGTAGGAGAATTTATAGTAAGTTCATCATCTTCTCGTTTCTTATGAATTTTTGTTTTTTTCAATAAGTAATCTGGATTCCTTGTAAACTGATATAGGAAGCATTTGCATTGTGGGAACAGTAGCATTGTTATGGTTAATTGTAATTTTCAGTTGATATGTCATCCTTCAATTTTGATTAAATCATGAAGTATTTGTTTGACATATAAATATTTTCATGTCAATTTGCCTGTCTCATTGGAGCAATATGATCCTTTGGCTCAGTTAGAAACGTGCCTTAATTTTCTTATGTGGAGTTGTTGGGGGGAGCTAAATTATGTAATGTTGGTTAAGCTTTATGTCTCAAAATGTTGAAATTCCCGTACTTTCCTAAAGCAATATGTGTACATTTTAATCAATTTATGCTCTTATGCAATCCACTACTCATGAATTTACAGTCCTGTCTCTTTTTCAGCAGAACAAGTGAAAATCAATTTGGAACTTTAGTGGTTGTATTTAGGCTATCTATGTTTCTGTCAGAAGTAAATGACTTTTAAGTGCATGCTTTGTAGTTAGGTTCAGAATTGCAGTTTTAAAAAAAAATGGAGATAAGAGGGACATTAGGATGGAGGAGTTAATGTCAGCAACTTGGCACTGCCGCAAACTTGGACAAGGAAATAGTGCTGCAATCTATCATGTGTTGAGTTGATCATGTGAAATCTCTAATTTAATTTTAGAAGAATGATCCTGTTCCACCCAAGAGCTAATGGTTTGTTATCTTCCTCTCAAGAAATTACATTTTTTTGTTACACTCAAGGCATTACATTGAGTGTGTGTGTTTTTATATATTTGCAATCTCTTAAATCAGTGCTTCTTTTTCTTATCATGTTGTTTTACATAATACATTGATAAACAAGCCAAATCTTGAAATTTACAATTCTAATCACTATTCCAACATCAGAAGCTACTTAATTTTCTAGTGAAATTCTATTGAAGTATATTTCTCTAACAAATGGATGGTATTGCTAGAGTTCGGGAACCATTCTAAGTCATCATTTTTACCCAATGTTAGGACTCCTTTTCTTTCTTCCTAAAATTATTCCATGCATCTCTTTTAGTGCATTTCACTACTTGTTTCATCAAATCATCCAAACTTTTAATCAAATCAATGCTAAATCTAGAGGAACTTTATCAGTAAGCTAAAATTTCAATACATTTGTATTTCACTGCTCTTGTAAATTCTAATATTAATGCTGCACAGAAAATGAACTTGTCCCATTGGATAGCATTGTATACTTAAATCTATTGGATAGTGTTGTGTACTTGCATCTGAAAAGTATGTAATCCTTTGTTACTCACCATTAATTGGTTGGAAACTTCTGAAAATTGGTGTCACTTCCTTTTTTCTAATTTGTTTGGGTTTCTAAGGAGCTGTTTGGATGCCTGGTAAGCTTTGAATGCCCAGGTGAGGTCTCCAGAGGATACATGGTAGATGGTGAACACGGTGGGGAGAGGTTAGCATGGGACAGTAAGGCCCTGTCTGGGAAGATTCTGCTGGATCCTGAAACATCCAGCCGGATGTGCCAGAGAGGGTGGAGAGAGAGCAGAAGTGGGGGAGAGAGCGTGGTGAGAGGTCATCTTTTCTTCCCCACGGGATATGGGCTGGGACTCGGGTGGGTTGATGTGAGCCAGGCCCAAATGGTTGTCCAAGCCACCAATCCAGCGGGATTGGCCTGGCTGTTTCTGCTGGATTACCTAAACGGGCCCTAAAAGATGCTCATAATCACTGAATGTCTCATGTGATCCCAAAAGAATTGGGATTCTGGAAATCACCTCTGAGAAGGATTCCAGTATCCTAATTATTGGGGAGTATATTCCAAAAGCTCCCGGTCTCCTTCTATGGCTGCCTAATTTTTCTCTTCAGTTGCTGACTTTCTCTTAAAGTTCAGTTGTGTGGGGAACTGATTCCTGTAATGCTTTGTGCGGACATCCAGAAAGGCCCTAAATGTAGCATTTATCGGAATTTTGTCATATTTTAGCTCCCTTGGATGATGGTAGCATTCTTTCATGCAGAAACTTTCATCAAGATATGCAGTTGTCAAAAGTATTCAGGAGCTGGATCCAACAGATACTGCAGATCAAGTTGATTACCTGAAACAGGCTAAGTGGCTTGATCCTGGTCGTGGACGCAGAGGTCGTGGACGAGGGAGCCGTGGTCGGGGTGGAAGGGGTCGTGGACGTGGAGGAAGAGGCTCAAGAGGGAATGGAAGCTCCACCAGAGCAGAGTTCAGAGATGAAAACATCAATAGTTTTGAGAAGACCACACGGAAGTATGCAAGAAGAGGCAGGACACGTGGCCGAGGGGGGCGTAGGAGGGGTCGTCGCACCGTTAGGCCACGGCAAAGATCTGAGAGCAGGGTGCCAGTAGTTCAAAAAGAGACTTTGTTTAGCAATTTTAACAGTGTGAGTAATGTTGTCAAACAGGCCAGTGTTGAGTCTCCAAGAAGCTCGGGTGGAGAAGAATGGGGTTTAGAGGAAACCAGTAGGGCATACATTGAAGATGATGACAACAGTGAAGGTTCCCAATCTGATGAAAATGGTCAAGCATCGGGAGATGAGTATGATGACCAGGCAGCAGATTATGTTATAGACTATGATGACAGCAAACCCGTAGGACTAATGGGTGATGAGAGTCAGGAGGATGATGATGTAGAAGGTGATGAGAGTCAGGAGGATGATGATGTAGAAGGTGATGAGGTGGACCACAATGGCCATGAGGGCTTGGATGCTGATGTGGATGATGAAGATGAAGATGAAATTGGCGATGATGGGGAGGGGGTTGGTGATGGTGTGGGAAATGGAGATGAAGAAGGCACTTCATCTTTCTCTTCAGAATACAGTGATTAAGGAATTTTAATTCTCTGTATGGAGTAGAGACAAAAACTACTGGAGAGATGATATCTGTCCATTTTTCTTTCTGCCCGGTGATAGCTGCGGCTGCCATTTTCTTCCTTTTTGTTGGACTGGTGGTATTACGAGCTGAGGCTGTCTGAGGAAGCTTCCTAATTGCCTTTGCAACCCGAGGTGAATTCTGGACGGTGTGGATAAGTGAAGGAGATCTCTGTCATTTGAGAAGGGCACGTTTGCGCTCCTCGTCCACAGTTAGCAGCAAAATTAGATCAGGCTAAGCAATACTGAGTGATGCAACAAATTTGTAGATTTGTGCTGGGGCTGTTCCATGTACCTATTAAGTGATCTATATTTTATTTATAAATTTTCTTTTTGCTTGGGATAAAATTTGTTTTAATTATTTGCTGCATGTCTGCTATAGGTGTATCATGATGCAGGGTCAGTTGAGGAAGCGTGTCCATGCTTTTCTGGTTGATTATATTGAAACAATGGTCCTGAGTGGTAGTTTTCGGTCTCGATTTGGGCATCATCCAGTTGCTTCCATGTTCACAATCTCTTTTACCCTTTTTTTAATTTGCTTTTGGCTTTTGAGTAACCTGGAAGCATCTGGCAAGTGCTTATTACTTCAAACAGTTGTGCCGTATCTGCTGCTAATAATATGAAAGCCTTTCTTTAAATTCAGATTAACTGAAAGTTGTTCTCATTCCATATTTGGCGTCTAAGATGATGTCCTTGATATTACATCATGGAGAAATTGGCCCTGGTGGCACGGAACAACATCCTGTTGAAGAACACCACCGCTCAGACTGATGGCGCGCAAGTTTTTCTGTTTTGATGTCACAGGTAGGATAGGATTGCAGAGATATATTACATGGTACATGTTCCGTATGTATGTACGTACGTGCCTATCTTTATACTCTGATTTACAGAGTTATTCAAAGATTCTGATTTAAGTTCTGCAGAAGTGTATGTATGTAAAAACTGTGATTTATGGAGTTCCGCAGAAGTGATGCGATAGCAAAAAAAAAAAAAAAAAAAAAAAAAATCCCGTGCAACAACCGTAACTTTGGAAGAGCTGCAGAAGTAATATAAAAGGAAAAAGGAGATGGGAAATCCTACATATGTGAGGCAAGGGGCAAATGAAATTACCAGCGTAGGCATAGATGGGAAATACTAAATATGGGAGTTAAATTGGGGTAAATTCAAGAAGGATTCAAGGTACCAGTATAATCTTATGTGGTCATATTTCAAGGACCTAATATTGAATGCCGCCTTCCTTGGAGTTCGAGGAATAGGAGTGTTTTTAGGGCTACCTTCTTGTTTTGCCTTTTGTCTATGATCCTTTCTTAAGAAGAAGAATGATGAGACAGATTTCAAATATCTGAGAACAGGTGGGGAAAATTAAGGAGGTTGAACATTTTTATTCTGACATTTGATCACTACGACCATCCGGGAACGGAGCAGACAAAGCCAGTTTCTTCCGTCCCTGCCCGTAAGACAATCACCGCATATGGTACATGACCCCAAAAAAATAAAAAAAAAATAAAAAACAGCCGTGCATGCATCGGCCTTGGTGTCTAGCCACATGACGAGTCGTAGAGGGACATAGGACAAGACCAGGTACCATCTTCAATACCTCCAACAACATGCAAGTCTAATGATTTTCTCTACTTTTTCACCAGCCACGAGCATTTTAATTCCGTTAGATGAGCTTTGTGCCAGTGATTGGAATGAGCCGGTAACGAAGAAATTCAAGCTGAATTGCGAGATGCACTAAAAACATGTTTGCTCAAAGACGAGAAAATTCACCTGACGTTCTTTTTCTTTCTTTGGTGATATTGATGCGCCCGCACCTCAGCTGAAGCGGGTACAAATACAATAAATTTAAATTCTTCAGGACCTCTTATGGTATGAAGCTCAACATCAGTCGAACATCACCACATATCATCCCAAAGTGGCGGTTATATATATACATATATGGATGGATGAATTCCGATTGGTAACTCCCCGGGAAAACCCAACGTCAATCTGAATCTTGGTGCATGATATACAGTGTGAACCGCTGTTTTTCTTAAGCGTTTGTTGAAAAATATGCGGCATCACCAGATGAGATCTCAGGCAACAATGTGAGATTCATGAGACATCCCCCCCACCCCCACCTTTTTTTTTTCTTTTTTTCTTTTTTTTCTTTTTTTTTGTGAGGTTGGACTTCTATAACTGAAAATTGACGTATCTCAGCTTTCAGATTAAAATTTTGCATGATATATCCCACCTTTCAGATTAAGCTTTTTATTGCAAATGCCCATTCAGCTTACTAAATACATCATCAGTCCCATCCAGCAAACCCTCAACTAAAAATATTCACTTTTCTTCTCTCCAGCTGTTTCGGGCTCAAGAACCGAGCAGTCTTTTAATCCCAGCTTTCTGCTCAGAAGTAAGCCTTGTTGGGAACTTGATGTCGAACTTGATTCTAAGTTTCCCTTTCCTGGATGGATCCTTGGGTATCGGCATGCCCTCCCAGGGAACAATCTCCTCATAGCTGGGATGAATCACAGAATTTATGGGTATGGTCAGGCTACGTCCATCCGGTGTTGTCAAATGGACAGTATAGCCAGTCAGCGCTTCAACAAGAGAGATTTTCTTTGTCACAACCAGATCGTTCCCTTCCCTTGTGAAGACAGGATGTGGCTTCTCATCAATGATGAAAACAATATCAGCAGGAATGACATTGGGCTGTTCGTTTCCTTTCTCTTGGAATGTGATCTTTGTTCCCTTCTTCCAACCAGGCTTTATATCAATGGTTAGGATTTCCTCCACCGGCATTGTTTTCCTGGACAAAATTAACAAATCATTAATTCGGTAACGTCCTAAAATCATACCAATCTGGTGCATATAGAAGCTGCTAAGAAGATAGAAAATTTTTTTCAAGCCTATCAGCAGAAGTCTCCAAAAGCACATAATTTACTGATAAATTAGGAAGGCAAGATGCGATACGGTTGAATGGAAGCCAACAATACAGAAGAATCGACCACAAGTTTCAAAAGGATACACAAACAACTACATCATCTATAGGAATGAGAAACAAAAACATGATGATGATGCGTTTTCCTCCTGTATCCTATTCACTCAATAAATCCAGAAGAGTAAACTTGAGATGCCAACAACAAACTGATGTTGTTGGTGGCAAAGTAACAATTCTAGAATGCCAACAACAGACTGATGTTGTGAGGCCATTCAGAGTCTCAACTTGTGACATGGAAATGAGTTCAATCCAACATTATCAAAATGCTGATCCTAGTAGGTAAGCTTAATCAAGTTGTTCAGATGGTTGGTGGCGAAGTAAGCATTCTACAGCTCAAGTTCTAGATGCCAATGGCTGAAAACCATCAAAATTCTATACAGCAAGGTCAAAACACACCTAAATAAGAATAATTAAATCAAGCAGTCAAATTAACATAATAACATAGCATCCCTTCAACGAGCAATAAAACTAACTGCTTCACGCTCCTAATACTTAACCAGTGATAAAATAGAAGCGCAACTAATACCATTCAAAATGAAGCTTGGGTAGTCATATAAACGAGGCATCTCATCAATTAAAGCGCACATAATTGATACAATTTTCCGCACCCCTCTTCCATCACTTGTTAATCGAACCAAACAAAAGCGAACCAGAGCCCAAAAAATTAAAAAAAAAAAAAAATTTTTTTTTTCCCCATAAAACAGATCAAAAACAGATTTAGAGAAGAAACTTACCCACTCATATCCGCAATCTCCCTGGAGATCTTCATCTTCTTTGTGGTACCTTTGTACAAATCCTCGAGGCTACATGGCAACAAATTCTCGATTGGCGCCGCCTTCCGCGGCTGACGAGAATTCATCGGCCCCTCCCCACGACTAAACGTCGACCCAAAGAAGTCATCCCCGAACATCGAGCTCGAGAACCTGGTACCACCCCTCATCCCACCGCCTCCGCCGCCACCCGTGCTCCTGAACGGACTCGAGAACCCGAAGAATTCGGAGAAAATGTCGTCGGCGTTCCTCGGATTAAAGCGGAACACCGTGGGCCCTTCCCCGCCGCCGGGAAAGAAGGACGCCCCGCCGGACCCCGGGGGCGGGACCTGCCCCTTGAGCCCCTCCTCTCCGTACTGGTCGTAGATGGCGCGCTTCTGAGGGTCACTTAAAACCTTTTTTTTTTTAAAAAAAAAAAGGCAAAAAATATCCGCGGGGAATTTAAGAAAGTAGGCGTAAAAAAGTCTTTGGATAGGAGTTCAAGATAATAGATTAAAAAAAAAAAAAAGGGGAAAAATAGGCATCAAGAAATGCGATCTTTGGAGGAATTTGGAGCTAAAACGACGGACTGAAATAGATTGAAAAACCTGATCTTTAGACGAGAATTGGAGAGAAGACCTAAACACAGAGGAAAATAGGAAAAGAAGCGATCTTTAACTTTGAGGCGAGACCTATAGAACGGATTAGAATAGGTGGAGAATTTGAAGTGAGACTTATAAAACGGATCGACAAATGTGGACAGAAGGCGAGCTTTGGAGGAGAATTGACGTGGGAATCGAGTGGGAAAGAGGTCGGGCAATGGATTCCGTACCTCGTAGGCCTCGGAGATCTGTTTGAATTTGGTCTCCGCTTCCTTCTTGTTGTTGGGGTTCTTGTCGGGGTGCCATCGCATGGCGAGCTTGCGGTAGGCCTTCTTGAGGTCTTCCTCTTTGGCGTTCTTGTCAACCTGGAGGATTTTATAGTAGTCCGCTCCCATCTCCTCGCTCTCTTCCGTTCTGCTACTCCTGCTGCTCTTCTTCTTGTACTTACTTGGTGGTGGTGGTGGTGGTGTTGAATGGCGAATGGTTGGTCTGATGGATTTGAAGGAAAGGAAGGGAGGGGAAGGGGAAGACACGGAGGGAATGGTCGAAAGATCTGGAAGAGAGGCAAGGTGAGAAGTCGGTGGAAGGTTCGAGAAGAAGCTGGCGACGACAAAGATGTAGAGGCGTACAGCCCTGCTCTCATGAAAGTTTCCAGGCTAGCGACGGGATTTCCTTCCCCTATCTTTGACCATAAAGCACGTCTACTTGAAAAAAATTAAAATTGCGTTTGGTAGCCTGATTAAATTTTTTTATTAAATTATTATATTTAATATATTTTTTAGATTAATAATTTAAATTATTAAATAATTTAAATTAAAATAATCTAGATTATCAATGAAATGAATGGTTATTCAGATTATTAAATATTTTATAATATAATAATGATAAGTTTGGACAAAAATATCTTCATATAAAATATATATATAATATAATATAATATAACATAATAATAATATTATATAATAATATATTATAATAATATAATATTATATATAATAATATAATATTATATTATAATAATATCAATATAAATATATATTAGAATATAATATATTATATATTGTAATATATAATATATCTATTATAAATATAATATATATAATATAATAATATTATTTTAATATTATCATTTTATAATTTAATAAAATATGATAATATAATAATAACATATTATATTATATTATAATAATATTAGAATAATATAATATAATATAGTATAATATAATATTATAATAATAGATATTATAAATATATAATATACAATATCTTATAATAATATAATATAATATATATTATAAATATAAATATAATATTATGTTGTATTATAATATTATTATTTTAATAATAATATATTATAATAATAATATATTATAATAATATAGTATTATATAATATTATATGATATTATAATAATATAGTTATTGGGGATAAACTCCATTTCTGCCGAAGTTCAATTCGATGCTCAGCTTAACGCAACTGCTAGCCACGGAAGAGCTTCAGCGATCGGATCTTAGTCGAATTTCCTCCAAGCTTCCCGTTCGGTCGGACTTCTTCAGAAGCAAAACTCTTACAACCGACCGAACTGCTTTACGATCGAGCTCCTTCGAACTCTCAGCCGCCGAGCCTTAGCCGAACTCCTTCAACCGACCGAACTCTCCAGCGGCCAAGCTTCAGTTGGACTTCCGCGAGAGCCGAACTCCCTCCGCGCTCTTTCAGCCATATGCCTATGAGAGCTGAGCTCTCTCCGCACTCCCCTGACCGAACTCCTTCCGAGCTTCCCTCGGTCGAACTCCTTTAGGAGGTCCAAACTCCTCTGGAATGGATACACACCGAAGTCCATCGATCAATGCCCGCTTTCTCAGAGCCACGGCTATTAAATCTGGACGAACTATCGCCATCAGTCTGCCATAGGCAACGTGATCGGACGATATGGCCACCACTATTGGTGACACCATTCTCTTCGTAATCAGCCCCATGCGGCCCATGACCCATCGACATGGTTGCCACTATCTGTCTGATGATGCCTTCCTCTCCGTATCGGACTCCATACAGTTCCGAGCGGTCCGCGGCCGGACGATATGGCAGTCACCATCAATCAAGCTCCGTTTATAAAAGGACCCTCCATACACGCTAACTCTAATTTCTGATCTCTAAGCTCTAAGTTCTCCTCTCATTCTCTAAGCTCTGCGGAACTCATTCCCGAGCACTCCATTCCTGTTGAGCAGAGCTGACTTGATCGTCGGAGGATCCTGCCGGAGCCACCCCCCACCGGCTCCGGACGGGACTTTGTTTTGCAGGTCCCCGGCAGTGATCTCGTCCACCTTCGCTCCAGCTAATTCCGATCAACAATAGTATAATATATATTATAAATATAAATATATTAGAATATAATATATAATATATATTTATATTATAAATATAATATAATATAATAATATAATATAATATAATATAATATTATATATTATATATTATATATTATAATATATATTATAAATATAAATATGTATTAGAATATAATATATTATATATAATATTATATATTATATTTATATTTTATATATAGATGTTATTTTTAATAAATTTAATTTAAAAATATTTTAAAAATTTGATCTAATATTATTAGTAATTTGATTGTCATACCAAATATGTCAATCAAAATTTTCAGTAATTTTACTACAACATTATCTGTATGTATTAAATATAGGAATCATCGTTGCTGACAATCTATTTAAATTATAGGTAATTCAGATTACCAGGTAATCTAAATTATCATTATATGATAATATACCAAACATAATCTAAATTTTTAAATAAAAATAAAAATAAATATTTTAATTTTATTTTAATTTTAAAAAATAATAAAAATATTTTTTTATCTTTCTTTAAAATTTAAATTTCATTCTGATTTCAGCTCGGACTATATATTTGCATAAATAATTGTTAACAATGATGAATTGCAAAAGTATTAATAAATAAATTGTCCCGTAGCGGATGTTAGGTGGCAAAACATATACAGCCGTTGCTTCGGCATCTTTTCTCGAAAGAAAGCATGCACGTGACCTTTCTTTGATCACAAGACCGGAAGTATTTTAACAAAAAAAGAAAAAGCCCTCCAACACTATTCACATCATTTAATCAAAAAAAAAAAAAGTTCGTCGCATACCTTAAAGCAAGAAAAGGGTAGTTGGAGGGAGAGTCCGCCCCCACCATCAGATGGACTTGAGGGCGAGGATTCAAGATAAAATATATATCTATATACTAAAGCACTAGTCGGTGGCCTTTCAATGCATCACGTATTGTGCTCTCCTTCCATTTTTCTTTTTTTTTTAGCTTCAGATCTCTCTTGAGCCCTCTAAAAACTTTTAGAGCTCTTGCAATGCCTACCTATTTTCCGCTCTTCTCCGCCTCCCCTCGCTCCCTACCATTATCTTCCTCCCAATGTCGGCTTTTTCCCTTCAATCATCCTCAGGTGCTTTTCTTTTTTTTCCATCTTTTTTCTGTCGCCGCTCTTATCTTTACCACCTCCCGCCGCTCTCGCAATTATCTTCCTCCCCATCATGATCGGCATCAATCTTTCTCTTCCGATCTTCTTCAGGTACTTTCCTCTCCATCATGATCAGCATCGACTTGGATCTCATGAGATGGTGGCAGGAGGTGTGGGGAGGCGGTGGGAGGAATGGAGAGGAGAGGAGGGGTTTGGTGGTGCCGGAGCCATGGGAGGGAAGCATTTTTTCCTCAATATGCAGCATTTTTTTTCTTTTCCGCTTTGACCCTTTCCAAAGAAAAGGAGAGGGGACGATGGTATGATAGGTCCGTGGAGGGTCTGGGGCTGGTCGCACGGGGTGCGGCGTGGACGACGATGGGGCGGAGGATGGTTGCCCGGGGTGTAGAGGGCAGCCGTGCGAGGCTCCAAGAGCTGGGAAGGGGAGAGGGGTTGGTGGTGCCGGAGCTAGCGGTCTTGGGTTCGTCGAGGCCAGGGGAGGGAAGAGGAGGGGACGACGGCCGTGGAGGATGGAGGGGGGCGCGGCGAAGGATAGAGGGGGCGTCGGCGAAGGGGGTGGGGGTGGTCGCTCAAAGTCGCTGGGTGTGGGCTTCGCCGGCGTTCGAGGGGTGGAGCGAAGGGGAGGGCGGTGATAGCTATGCCGGAGGGGTGGGGGGGAGGGTGACAGTGGCGGCTACATTGGGGGGGGGGGAGCGGGAAGGGTGCTGCGAGAGGAATGAAAGGAAAAAGAAAAAAAAATATTTAGGATGGAGGAGAAAAAAATATTTTTATTATTAATTTAAAAATACTATACATATGATATTAATATAATATAATATATATTATTATAATATTATAGTATTATAATATTTATATTATATTAATATAATATAACATATATTATTATATATAATAATATATTATCATATTAATATTATAGTATTATATGATCATAATATAGTATAATAACATAACATAATATAATATAATAATTTATCATAATATTATAATATAATATTTCTTAGTTGGGGATGATGATGGGAGAATAATGAATGAGCAAAGAGATAGGCAGTGGAGTAGACGCTAACAGAGTATACTTTGGAGAAGTCAAGAGGGAGGGGGATGGGATATTTAAGAGCATCGAAAAAGTTAGAAAAAAGGAAGGATAGTAGAGAGTCGAAGAGATAACTTACACGAAGAAAAAATGTACGCACCCATTCATAATATAGAAGAGATGAAACAAGGGCCTTTTCTATTTTGGATCGGATCGCATGCCTTCCCTTTTAATTATAGGGTATGGCCATGGGGTTAAGAAAAGAAGGCTCGAAAGTTTTAATTAGAGCAAAAAAATTTATAAAAAAAAATCAGAAAGTATAGATGGCACAGCATGAATTATCTTATCGATTTCTTTCTATCTTTTAGCATATATATATATAAGAAAAGATTCAAACATTTAAGTATGAGAACAGCTGAAGAGAAAAGGTGAGATTGGATTTTTTTTTTTTTTTATGTGTCTGTTGCTAATTATTGTTATTTTTTTGCATTAGGATTGAAGAAGTTGACAGCAGAATGGAAATTGGGAAAACGAAGTTAGAGAAGGTGAGTTATCTCATTAGTTTTTTTTTTCACTGTAATATTAGAAATGTTCTGCTCTTTGTGAAAAATGTAGGAGGATTGTTGAACATGTTTTGGTAGCCTTTCACACTTCTTTGTTCATAAACATTATATGAGAAAATAAAGGGACAAAGGGTTATTATCATGCTATGCTAGTCTTCATTAAAGTTCATATAAAAGAAAAAAAAAATATAACAGTTGCTACTGAGATCTAAGAGCCATGCAGTGCAGGAAAAAGGAGTAAAGATTGGCACTGCACCGTAGTTGCCTTTTTTTATTGTTATTTTTTTATATTTAGTTAGTTTTTTGAATCATACAAAGAATTGAAAATGATGGTATTTTGAGTATTTGGCAGGTAAGAAATCAAGAAAAGATGAGTACTGAATTGAATGAGCTTTACCCACTCAATTTAGGTCGAGACATGCAGTAGAAAAGACAAACTCGAAGTGAGCTTTACCCACTCGCCAATTGCTTTTAAGTGAATCAGGTTGAAAATATTTGCTTTGGACAAATATACCAATTACACTAAGAACAAGTGGACATAAATAAAATGTGATCATTTGTATCATATCAGTCGCCCATGTATTTTCTCATAGGTGCATAGTTTTCTTGACTTTCATAAGATTCCTCCCTCGTAATAACAAATTCTTGAGTAGATTTAGCCTACCACCATGCCTTATATAAAACTAATGAAAAGATGCTATATCAGTATTTTAAATTGAAAAATTCTATGTAATGTGTTGAGATGGTCGAACAACGATGCCGTGCCTCGTAGACAAAGTTTATCCAATAATTTTTTCTTCAAAATAGGAGTTTCCCTTGATGCCTTGACAATTAAGTCAAGATAAAATTCTTTTGTTTAAGCCTATGCACTATAAAATTACGGGTTGCCCATTCTCAAATATCGCTAATCTAAGCATACTTGATGAAAACTAGATTCATTCTTATATTTTGTGGTGTAATTGTCAAAGATTTTACTAACTTGGAAAATTGGTTCCTTCATGTCAGGATTAACCACTTGAGTGGTAGAGCAATGAAATTGGAACAAGAAAATTATGCCACAAATTAAGAGCGCATCATTTAATTGGGGGGTGGAGATCTAATCAACAACGTGAGAAATAAAGACCATGAATCTCTACTGACCTCAAATCAAGCCTAGAGAAGTCTCAAAAAGAATGATTCAATCAAATCAAAGAAGGCTCCAACCGTGCGATAAACGAAGGGTCATTTAAATTAAATAATTGGAAAAGCACCAATGATATATACAGACTAATAATTCACAAAATTAACATTAATAAGGGACGATATCAATGCAGCACTGAATCACTTTGACAGGAAGCTGCATTATATCAACCGCCCAATTGGCCACCCAAGCACAGCATCCGCAGCAGCATGGGCATACACAGGTCAAGACGAGTCTGCAACAAAAAAAGAAAGAAAAGCCAATGAGAATGCATTTACATGCAGATAAATCTATATCATGGGCATGCATTAACTAAGATAAATGTATGCTTTCTTTTGAATGAAGAGATATAATGATTCAACAAATTCAAAATACATCATTTTTTGCAGAAAAAAAAAGCTTTTGCAATATAAAAATAAAACTACATTTTCGTTCTTGCAAATGTTTGAAATCTTTAAAAAAAGAACCATAAAGAAAATCGAGGATAAGAGAGAGATGTGCAGGAGATGGATGCTAACCCAATGAACCACACCACGGCGCCCACGAGGGACAGAAGCAATGCGATCATGGCAAAGGGCAATCCCAACAAGAATCCCAAAGGCCTGCAATGAGCCATGCGTGCATGCTTTCCCTTTGTCTCTCTTAATTCATGTTCTCATCGAGCCTCTCTCTCTCTCTCTGGGCTGGTGGCTCTCTCCTCTAAACTAAGGAGGTTTCCCCTTTTGGAAGTCGATCTGATGGTGGGAAGGAGAGGGTGCAACCAACGCCCCGGAATTCGCCTTCGTTCCGCAGCCGATTGCTCGCGAACGTTATAAGAGGCGGCGTCGGCGCCATTCAAGTTTTCATCGACTTGACGAAACTGCCCTCGTAGGAGAGAGAGATGCTCACGTTAGCATAGCAGCCATGGGCAAATTTGTACGCAAATCACCAAGGCTGGTAACCGGTTGACGTTGGGTCGAAGGGTTGGGCTTTTTGTTGGGATTAGACCTTTCAATGCAGCGCGCTTCAGTTTTTGGCTATGGAAAGTAGCATTATCCGCCAGCCAGGATGTTGGTCGGTATAACCATATGGGCGTTCTCCAAAAATATTTGAGGGGATGAATGGCTCCCATCCATGCATGCTCGCTTTTAGTCGCTGCAATCATCTTTCTTTCTCTGACTGCAAAAGCTTGATTAAGATTTATCTTTTATGAAGAAGTTATACATGGAGTATTAAGGATTAATGATAGGTGATGATGTTTTCAGTGAAGATTTGGGAACATGATTTTTTTTGGTACAAAGGGAGCATGAATAAAGAAAGGCTCAATGAATTAATGTCTGAAGATACCAATCAATATAATAGCAATTTAAAGATGAAAATTTTTTAAATACGTTTTTGCTATACATTTTGTGTTTTTTTTAGTTGCTAAATGTTAATGCCTACAACTAATTTCCGATTTATATTTGTCATATCTACTGATATTGGCCAAGATCTCGAGGAATCATATTTCTTTTTAAAAATTCTCTAGCATTTCTTCTTGGTTACAGTGAACTGATCGATATTTTTCTTAAGGAGTTTGCCACGGTATATTTTAAATATATTTTATTACAAGTCAAAAGTTATCTTAGCCATTGATTGTTAAGGGTTAATAAGGTAAATTTATTTTACCAGGTTGCTCAGCCGGTTAACCCGTTAATCCATACGCTACCCTTTTCATCTCCAACCTCCGTCCTCTTTTTTCCCTTCTCCCATCGCCTTTTCTCTCTCATCCTGACGTGACCGACGCATCCCCACACCGATGGCCTCCCCTCCCCTCGCCGACACCGACCCTGCACCGGCAGCCTTCCCTCCCCTTGTCGACGCCTGCAGCCTCGCCGGCGACATCAAACGACTCTACCTCCCATTGCCCCATCCCTCTCCACATGCGCCCCCATTACTGTGCTCGTCCCGGTCCGCTTGCTCGTTGCGTTCCCATGCCCGCCGCCTTCCGTCGCCTCCATCCCTGCGCTCATCCCTGTCCGCTTGCCAGCTGCGTTCCCGTGTCCGCGGCCTTTCCACTCCCCCCTCCCCTCTCTCTCCCTCGTCTCTGAAGTTCAAGTAAGCTTCAACCCTTGGCTCTCCAATCTTCTTTTCTTGGTGTTATGCTTAGATTTGTATTTTTTAAAAAAAAAAAAAAATCTTTCTCCATTTACTTTAGATTGAAATCCTTGTTTTGAGCTCGATTTTTGGATGGTAGATCGAATGCACCGAATATTTTATTATTATTATTTTTTAATGTTCAGTCATTGACTTTCTTTTGCTATTTTCTTGGGTTTTTCTATCTTTTTTCTGAATAATCTTCTTGGGCTTTTCCGTCGCCTTGTGAATTGCTTCTTTCGTTATTTTGGATTCATTATCAGTTAATAAGGTATTCATTTTAGCTGGTTTGTAATAGAATGTTTATGGGTCAATTGATTTTGCTTAGAGAATAATTTCTGGGATAAGCGTATTAAATATCTGTACATAGAGTGGTTCCTGGATTTCAACCATAGGCTCAAATGTTATCGGATTCCAAAAACAAAGGGTTGAACTCACAAAGGTTAAACTAAGAGAAACTTTTTGGGTTCAGATAGGTTGCTCTTTTTCAATCCTGCACTTAATTTTTTTACTCACAAAAAAAGACGAAGCTGCACTTAGTTTTTAAAAACAAAGAAAATTATTTCCTAAATGATAGGAGCTTTGTGCCTAAATGAGAAACTATAATAGAATGATGGAATAGAGTTTTCTGATTCATAAGAAAACTAACTTTAAAGAAAACTTTCTGATTCATAAGTAAACTAACTTTCCATGCAAAGTAAGATATTTTTTTTTCAAATATCATGTAAAGATTTTATTATTTTTTTCGAACTCTTTATCATTTTTGCTAGTAGTCTTTATGCATTTATAGCCTTATACTTATGAGAAGGGAAACATCTCCTAGGCCATCTAGTTCCTTTTCTTTTTTGGTTTATCTTTTATATTCGTAACTTATCCTCCATTTTGATACAACTTTCTTATACTTATCTTTTATCTTTTATTTTTGTTTGTTGAAGCAAAATTATTTTTACTTATTAAATTTAATACAACTATTCATTTTTGTGATCAATTTTTATCATTCAATATAGGTGTATTTACGATAACAATTTATGGAAAGATTTTTTGGGATAAAAAGCAAGATGCCCGTTGATGAAGTTAACAAAAATATAACTCATGTAGAGTTCATGAATCCACAATTCCTCACATTTGAGGATATCATTATCATGATCTTTTCATCAGAAGAGCAAGGTTATCAATTTTATAATACGTATGCCAAGCATCAAGGGTTAGCATTAGAAGAGATAAGGTATCACATGATTCGAAATCTAATACAATAATCCAAAGGCGTTTTGTTTGCTCAAGGGAAGGATTACGAGATGAGAAGCATATGAATAGAATGGATAGAGAAAGAAAAGAACGAGCTCTTACTCGATGCAATTGCCCTGCACAACTCACGATTCGTCTTGATCCCAATACAGAGAAGTGGTTCGTTTTCTATTTTAATGAAGCACATAACCATCCATTGGTTGGAAAAGATGAAGTTCCATTTCTTAGATCGTATCATAAAATAGATGATTCTAAAAAAGTAAAAATTTCTAGCTTGGCAGCTGTGGGTATTCCAAAAAGTAAAATTTTAGATTTTATGGAGCACAGAGAAGGTGGATATGAGCTTTTGGGTTTTACAGCAAAGGATCTTTATAATTTTCAATACCAAAATATTAAAAAGAAGATTCTTCAAGGGGATGCTGAGGAGGCACTAAATTATATGAAACTATGCAGTAAAGATGCTGAAGAATTTTTTTATAATTATGAAACAAATTTTGAAGGCCACTTGATCAGTTTGTTTTGATGTGATACTCAGTCTCGTCTTGATTACAATGTATTTGGAGATGTTCTCATATTTGACAGTACTTATCGTACTAATCGCTACTCCATGCCTTTCATTTCTTTTGTTGGAATAAACCATCATCGTAAAACTGTAATTTTTGGATGTAGGATTGCTTCTAATGAGACTATTGAAAATTATAAGTGGTTGTTATCGACATTTTTAAAGGCAATGTATCAGATTCATCCAAAGTCTATCTTCACAGATGATGACCGTGCAATGCGTAAAACGATCAAGAGCATACTTCCAAACACTGTTCATCACTTATGTAGTTGGCACATGTTAAGAAAATTGCCTGATCATATAAAAAATCCCATTATTTTATCTGATATTAAAAGTCTAATGTTTGATAGATGCAGTCCACATCAATTTGAGATTAAGTGGAATGAAGTTGTTATGAAGTATAAGGTCAGTGAGAACCACGAATATATGAAGTCTTTATACAAAACTAAGAAATATTGGGTTGAAAGATGTACAAGAACGCAACGAAGTACGCAAGTGAAAGTTTTTCTTGGATATACAAGTACGCAACGAAGTGAGAGTCTGAACTCTAGTCTTCACAGATATCTTGATCGAAAGATGTACTTAAAAGACCTTATTGATCATTATGAACTATATGTATCAAGCTTTCGTCGAAACGAGGCTCATGATGACTGTAGAGCATCACAATCATTTTCTTTTTGTTGCACAGAATTAAAAGAATTAGAGATGGATGCTGCGAATATATACACATTTGCCGTATTTGAGCTTGTGCAAAAAGAACTTTTCAAGGCAAGATATTATGTCATTTCTAATATTGTAGATACTCCTCCTTCGATGGCATTCATGGTAGCAAAAAATGTTGAAATTATAGCTAAGGTTGATTGCATGTTTAGTGATGGTATTGAAGATGTTATATGTAGTTGCTTGAAATTGCAAACAGAGGGCATACCTTGTAGTCATATTTTTTCTGTTCTGAATGAATTGTGGCACACAAGAATTTCGTCATATTGCATATGGTCTCGTTGGACGAAAAAGGCTAAAATGGGAATTCCATCAAATAGGCATGCGGGCATACGCCATGTATCCCAACAATCAATTAGATATCGGCATTTGATGAGTATAGGAAATAAGCTATTTTATGAAGCATCCAAGTCCGAAGAGTGCTATGATGAGATATTAGCGATAATTGATAATCAATGGAAGCATCTAAGTATCCATAATGATCCCAAATGCTTTAGTTCCTATTCAGAAGATGTTGTTAATGGAAATCATATATCCTCTCATAAAGTCCTTGATCCTCGTCTTGTGAGTAGCAAAGGAGCACCGAAGAAGCGCTTGAAGTCTCATGTAGAAATACGAAAGTATCGATGTGGACATTATAGGAAATATGGTCATACAATACGTAGCTGTCAGGAGGTAATATATTACATCATTACTTACATTCCACTATACAATCTAATTATGTTGTTGCTTTACATAAATTTTTTTCAATATTATTGCTAATCATAAGCTTTCTCTTTTGGTACCAGATGAATCGGCATCATGGATAAAGCAAGTTCAGTTAAGAGCAATTTCTGTTAGGAGCGGTACTATATGGATGTAGCAATTTTTTGTATCGAAAGCATTATTAACTTTATGGTCATATGTAACTTGATGGTTATGTGGTATCTCTATTTCTTTAAAATTGATTATTATGTTGTCAACTTATATTTTGCCGTAGGAGATGAGCTTGTAGCTCTGGATGGTTCATTTTCATCAATTTATTTTGGATATCATGGCATTTACTATTGTTGGGATTGTTTTTACTATTGATATATGCCCGTATCTTTTTCTCAGTTGAGTTCCCACATGCTATTCTTCTATGAATGACTTATGATTGGCTGTCTGAATTTTTTTTTAGTTCATTTATTCAGTTTGTCCTTGTTTAATCTGTCAATGATATATCCTCATGCAATCTTCTGGCAATATGAACTTTCTTATCTGTCTTAGTTTCAGTCGTTTGATGTTTAAGTAGTCTGCCAACTTTGAATTTCTCCTTGTTGCTGAAATTGTTTACATGCTTGTGGATTCTATCATCCTCCGATTGCCCAACTCTTGTTAGGATAGAGTGTGAGAAGCATCTGTTAATGCCCCCTGGCTAAAAGGCGGTAGTCCTTGAGTCCTATTTTGAAAAATAGCTCAAATCAAGTAGCTATTTTGTTTAATGAGTGCCATGGAAATGACATGATGGATCTGTGAAAGTTTGACTTGGTTATTCTATTTATAGAATTAGGATTTCCAATTATAGTAAGATTCATCTTATTGATTATTGGTTTTTTGATTTTTTGCAATGACGAATATGAAAAAAAAAGAAATTTTATTATGCTTCAACTTTATGTTTACTGATTATTGAATTACTTTCTCTATCCTGCTGCCAAAAGAATTTGACTCAGCACTTCCGCTAGCTAAACGACCAGTATACCATGGAGTTCAAGTAATTATGTGGGTTCTCGGATGCCACAATCGTTGGTAGCAAGGAGTAACAATATTCTTAGTAGGATGGTGTTTCTAGGGGTGTACTAGTATTCTTAACCAAAGGTCCCTGTAGCTTGCCGAAGGAGGTGAAGCAAAAATGAAGATACCATAACCATACAAGAATATGGAGAATTGGCCTGAGTTCCATTGCTGTTTTGGTTTGCTGTTCACATTTACAACACGATCATCTGAAATTATTAGTATATACTTTTTATAACGTCGGATGTGGAAAACGAAATTTATAATGAAATTCATAAAAAATGCAGGTAAATAATGCTCTTCTCACCCTAAAACTTAAAAAATGCTGTTCTTACCATAAAAATGTAGGTAAAATATGTTGTTCTTACCATAAAAATGCTGTTCTTACCAGAAAAAAAATGCACTGGTAAAAAATGCCAGTTGGTAGCCGATTACGACTTATTTCCCATGCTCATACATTACAAGCATCTAAAGTAGATCAAAATAGAAGCTAAAGATTTTCCATAAAGTTCATACATAACTAACATTGTCCGGACTAACATTTCGAACTCTACTAAAGTTTATATATAACTAAAATCTGATAAGTTGTCCAAAGCAATATTTTGACAGATTAGACACATAAAATCTTTTATCCATGCAGAATGCAAAAAGGTAAAATTAGAAGTACCAATATTAACAATAAAATTAGACATGTATTACATTCACAACAAGCAAAAATAAGCCACTTTCCATAAAGTTGATTCTGCCCACTTCGATCCTATTGGAAACCACCATTCGGCCTAGAAAATTTTGGTCTATGATAGTCATCTAACCAAACAAAACTTCCAGCGTGGTTCTACAAAATTTCAATCATCATATAATTAATAGACCATTAATTGAAAATCTATTTGCAAGAACAAAAGAAAAATTACTTACTTGCCAATCAGGGCAATGATAGAAGGAACGCCCATACGTTACTTGCTTTTTGAAAATGTAAAGCTTCATTACACCTCTTCCATAGGGACAAAGAGGCCCTTCTTTCTTCATTACTCCCTTTTAAAATAAACTTTTTCTTTAAAATCTGAGTTATGGTCACAACACTTCAAATTAAAGACAAAAATATGAAACCTTATTGGCAAACAGTGAGCGTGCTGTGGCGATGGCCAGATTTATGTATGTACTGATGGTTAATTACATAAATTCTTGATATGCCATTTTAACTTCAATAATTATGTTAACTTTGGCTAGTTTAACTATGTTTGAACTTATAGATATGCATTAAATGACAATTGAAGAAAAATATATTTTGTTGAGCTATTTTGTGGAAAATATGAGTGTCTGAAATATGGGCATAGAATGAAGGATGCAACACAGAAATGAAGAAAAATAGATCTTTACATGTCTGTTGCAATGTAGAAGTAGAAGCGCCTGATGCTTTCCCTAAACCTGTGGATGACATGATGGACAGTGAACCTATCAAACATGTGCATAGAATTCTGTTGTAGCACAAAAATGAAGAAGAAGAGAAATGTCTAATCCAAAGAACATCAAACCCAGAATTCTGATGCTTTTCCTAAACATCAAACCCTTGGATGACAATCTGGCCTAATCCAAAGAACAAAAATTCCAAAGAAAATTTACAGAACCCTAAGTGATGGAGAAGAGGGGGAAATTTCTGAATCAAGAGGAGGAGAAGAGGGAACGCTTGCCTATTTTGAGTCCTACTGCATTCTGCTGGAAGCTCTCTTTTTATGATGCCTCTTGCGACTTGAAGCTCGCTTGTTTGGAAAACAACGGGATGGAGACGGAGAGCCAGAGAGAGAAGGGGAAAAGAATGGAATGGTTGCCTTTTTTGGGCGTCAGGAAGAAGGATAAATACTGAGAGTTAAAACTAGCGCCCAATCTAGCCACCCAAAATTTTGGGTTTATCTTTCAACACCCCTTCGTCTAGTCTATTTTAAATGAAATACCTTTCATGTGGGATGGAGCTAAAAATGGATTAACCATCATGTTGGGTCTACCTCATTTCAAGTTTCATAGAGATAAAAATGGCTCAACTATGATGAAGATCTAGCTGATTTCAAATTGCATGGAGTTGAAAATAGCTCAATGAATATATGTACCAATTTAATCCAACCATTAAACCTATGTAGAAAATCCAAGTCAACCATGATGTCAATCCGATCCCAATCAAGCGCTAAGATACGTAGCACTTGTTTTGACTATTAATCCTTTTCAAGAACCCAAGACAGCCATGATATTGGCCTGATCCCAACCCACAACCATGAAACCGACCCACTTCATTGGACCGTAAAACTCAAGTGGGAAACTCAACTCAAGCTCAATTTTGACCTGATCCCAGCCCGGTACCATCATATCGATCCACTAGACTGGACCATTAAACCCATAGGGTGGACCCGAGTCAAGCTCGATTTCATGAAAAACATGGTACCAATACACTACATCTTTATGTTAAACCCATTTTGAAAATCTGAGTTAGGGTCAATATCTATCTCGTCCCCAACCATCACCATGATACTACCCACTTATTCCAATCCTAACCCGATTCCAACCTGATTTCATGGGACATGTAATGTTTCACCCCATCCAAGAACAAAAGAGGAGATACAATCTCAACTCATCAACCCTCTTCCTCAATCCAGAAGCACTCATCCATACAATGCTTTCATAGTAATCCAAAGAAGATCCTCCTCATAGATCTACCAGTCTAGGATCCTCGACATCCCTAAACACTGTGATCCTCTCAGTCTCTATATAAGCCCTAGCCTTTGGCCCTAGACAACCCCTCCATTTCACGACACACCCAGCTTCCTTGATGCATCCTGAGACCCCTAGCTCTTCTTGAGATATGCTCCTGGGCTCTCTGAGAAGCCCTTTACTGAGATACCCTCCTGGACTGTTGCACCATCGAGTCTCTCTCAGCCTCCTGAATCTCGTTCTTGGCTTATCATGATTAGTGTAACTTATAATCAAATACACATTAAATATTGATTGAGATCAATTACCCTTTATTTTTTTTCAAAACGGTCAATTTGACATGTCAATATATTTTTTTCTTTCTTTTTGATTGTTTTCAAGTGGATGAATGTTTCTACTCCTTAAAAAAAAGTTAAAACCATGGCATATTAGGTATAACACTAGGTACAAAATAAGATTTAAAGATACCACGGCATATCAGTGATCTTAGCAAGATAAGATGAAATTGGCCGATAGGATGAATTAAAGTATCTGCCAATATTGTCAACATTTCAGTTATTCTATCTTAGCCAATATTTTTGCTTATACAACAAAATATCCCAGCTGATGCGTTAATCTCATGTTAGGTAATATATCAAAACATCTTGGCATATATCAACCAATAAAATAAGGGCCAATATCTTAGATGTCTCGTATCAGTGGGTCCCCAGCACTAATATAAGCCAAGTTCTCAGGTGGGATGAAATCCTTGGATGCAGTCAAGCTCAAGATGTACAAGGAGAAAAATAATTGAGACGGCATCAGTATTACTCGCATCAACATATTTCAAGCTTGTTTACTAGTAAAACATGGAACCATCATTAGAAGGATCAAAATACCACCGAAGTTACAACCATCAAATCTTTTTTTGTAAAAAAAATAAATATTGTTCTCAAAAAAAAGAAAAATTATGAAAGCATGACGGCCCTGTAGGATCCCTGCCATTAGCAAAGCATGTCATACATGAAATGAAAAAAGTAAAAAAGATGCAAGATATTGGGCTATCTGCTGAATAGCTCCATGAATTACAGAACTTTTTGAATGAAGGATTTTAAAATGGTCACACTCAACCAGATGTGACTAACATTTTAAAAAGATGCAAGTTCTCAGGTCACTCCTGCAGTTCCCTGTTCTTGTAATAAAAGCCAACCCATCTTCCATATCATCTTGCACTATTTTTCCCATAACAAAAGCAAACAAAAGCCAAACTATTATTGAGGAAGACTATCTCACTATCTGCATATACAAAAATAATAATTAGACGTCAATCAAATATGGTTTCATAACGTTGAAAGAAGCAATGACACAAATTTGAAAAAAAAAAAAAATGTACCTCACTAAATATTGTTTGGGAAATGTTAATATTTAAAAGCTAGTTTCGAAAGCACAACTATCATCATTATTGACCAATAGAAGCACATCATTTTTGACCTCATCTTGTTTGTTGAACTATGATAAAATCAGTTCAGCTAGTATACAGGTTCGAAGATATTAGAAGATGGATTACATACTTGTGAGAATGAATGTCTCAAACTCGTTCCATCCCAATAGATCATGTACATCAACGTAAATACACTACATGCAAACCTATACCAAGAGAGAAAATAATGAATTAGAAGCTTCTATATATATGTAGACATATAAGATATATTTAATGCGGACCTATCCATCATACTACTTTGAGATAGAATCAATCACATCAACAGGCCATGATGTAACATTCAAATCAGCCAACTATATCGCCAAATCCTGTGAATGTTTAGCCATAATATTGATATAATATTGTATGCCTAGCCGCTGCATTGATAGGATGATAATGTTAATCAAAACTATCAAATACATTAATTATAACCATATTTTAATATATCATATTGGGTAGGTAGTGAAACTTACTCAGTTACTAAGCATGTGTAGATATTTGTTTGAGACCCAATGTAAAGAGTTCAAAATTTGAAATAACTTCTTCCGCACGTGCATCACAACCAACCACCAATGGTCACCGGTGGTATTCATGGGGAATAGAATCTATAAATATAAAAATATATTCATTCTTCATAAGTCTATAGAGTTTTAAACATATAAAAAAGAATTTACCATGTCCGAATTTATCCAAATTATTCCTGTACATGCAAATCTTCGAAGTATCAGAAAAATTAATGATGTCCTCTTTACTTTCACCTACTTTGGATAGCATTTGAAACATATGCACACTTTCTGTCCAAACTCTTTGATTGTCATGTCTCAATGAATATTGCCATTATAGCCGCAACATCCTTGCATATGCATCCATGACCTGAATTACATGACATTAGTAATAATAGCACACATAGTAGGAAGAAAGTATAAATATAATAATAACGTACATTGTCATTCAACCATTGTATCTTGGTTAGACATGATATTTGCTCTCCATTGACATCAACATCGTCTATAGACACTATTATCTTTTCAACAGACGATACATGAAATTTCATATATCTAAGAGAGGCCCTTTCAACTGATGTAAGTTTTATTATAGGAGGATATGTTAGAGCCTTAGAGCTAAAACTAACTTGCATATTGTCAACCATCCGAACGGGATCACTAGGCATGCCTTCATTCACTATCGTTGTTTTTAAAGTGCTTACTGATGGTGAAACTCTATCACTGGCACAATGCAATTGATCTTTCTTTGATACTTTTGCCAACTTTTTTTTCTCCACTGTTTGTATTCTGGTATTCAGGAAGATTTTATATATGAACTAGCCTTCCTCTGGTACCTTGCCTTTACTTTATGAGCAATGGCAGATGATAAAGTTGCAGGAGTTATAGGAGATGATTATTTTCTCTTTCTCTTCCTCTTAGGTGCAATCGGTGTCACTATTGGCACGGAAGTACTCTCATGGTGTGCCGGAGAAACATCATGCCGTAACTCTAAATCAGAGTGCACACTTGGTACATGATTCATAGGTTGAGTTTGCTCCTTGTCATCTAGCCTCTTCAATATATCCCACGAAGCAATAAATTGAATTCATGTAGATCTTAATCATTCATACTGCAAAAAACTATTCACTATATGTATTTAATAATTGAGATATTAAATATTCTATAGCATCTAAAATATTTCTTGTATTAGTAAGATTCCTTGATCAAATTTGCTCTCTAAGTGATGTTGTTGTTGTTCCACGGACAACAAACATTGCAAAAATAGAAGAATCATTTTCTATCAATATAATAATTATAGCTACTTTTCATCCTATCTATTAATGAACATCACGATAAGAAATAAATTCAAGTACCTCTTAAAGCTGACTGTGGTCTTGGACCTTAGGCTGCTTACTACCCTCACAAGATTGTGAAGGACCCTTCTTATTGCTAGCTCTCAAGTTAAAATTATGTGGTGACTCATATGATCTAAACAAAATATGCTTTTCTTCTTGTATAAAATTTTTTTAGGTTGACATACTTAATAAATGTATAAGCCTAGAAAAGTTTCTTTAGATATTACCTCGGGATCCATAACATTCACCATCATACTTTCTGATCTCTTTTCTAACCAGAGAGGCTCTTTCTCGGGAGCATCAACTGCATGATCACCTCCCCATCACCCCGTTCATGCTCCATCTCATACTCCTCCCTCTGTCTACAATGCTCCTCTTTCTAGTAAGCCATGAGAGGACATGCACGAGAAACAACCACAGGTCCAGAGAAAGAAATCCAAATATGCTCATAGTACCAGAACTACATATAGAATATTTCAAGCTAATTAATTAAGTAAAATAAATTATAAATAATAATAAGATTACTAGAACATTATATAAAAGTTCAAACCTGAAGAAATGCAAGGCACCCTTATAGATGTTTTGCCTTCCCAGACTGCACCTTTAAAATATTTGAAATAAAAAAATCTAAGGTGAATTTTGCCCAATTATATGTACGAATACGGTTAACATCTTCGACTATATTTAAGTAGAAAATAGGAATATCAGTTCTTATGCTTGGAGCAAGAAAAAGTCCTATTAGTAACAGCATGAACCTTCTTTTAAAATGTTCATCTCCATCATTACTATTCTTGATACACGAAACCAAGTAATTTATAGTGATCTGTCTAGTACTATCTACAACATATATGTCCACTAAAACTTGATTGGATTTATGCTTTTGACTCAATATCTCCTCTCTTTTATCATCAACCCTATAATGCAATGTAAATCCGATTCTGTCATAAGGATATCCACATGGTTGATTAAGATCGATCTTTTAATGGGATCACATCTTTTCAACAACCAAGCTAAAAGAACTCGATGAAGATTGATCGCTGGTAAATGTAATATACCACCAAATCCCATCTCTTTCACAGCATCCTTTTGTACACTATTTAAATTATTAATTATACTGGCCAATCATTTTAGAGAGCACCTTATATCTATTGCTAAGTCAATATCTTGCATCGAACTTATATCTTGCATGGAACTCATTTTCTACATAGTTGATAAATAAAGATTAATGCAAAACATAACAAGTAATGCAAAAGAAATAGAATGATTTAGATATTGCTAATGCACTATAAAGAGTGAGTTGAAATTAAATCTAAGGTTCAATGATTTTTTAAAAAAATTGAAATATTAAACAACATACCTTACAGATTTTCACTGTAAACTGGTCAATTAGCTAGCGGAAGTGCTGAGTCAAATTCTTTTGACAGCAAGACAGAGAAAGTAATTCAATAATCAGTAAACATGAAGTTGAAGCACAATCAAATTTCTTTTTTTCTCATATTCGTCATTATAAAAAACCAAAAAACCAATAATCAGTAAGATGTATCTCACTCTAACTGGAAATCCTAATTCTATAAATAGAATAACGAAGTCAAACTTTCACAGGTCTATCATGCCATTTCCATGGCACTCATTAAACAAAATAGCAAGTTAATTTGAGATATTTTTCAAAATAGGACTCAAGGACTACCGCCTTTTAGCTAGGGGTCATTAACAGATGTTTCTCACACTCTATCAAAATAAGAATTGGGCAATCGAAGGATGATAGAATCCACAAGCATGTAAATAATTTTAACAACAAGAAGAAATTCAAACTTGACAGACTACTTAAACATCAAACGACTGAAACTCAGGAGATTGCATGAGGATATATCATTAACAGATTAAATAAGGACAAACTGAACAAATGAACTAAAAAAAAATTCAGACAGCCAACCATAAGTCATTTATAGAAGAATAGCATGTGGGAACTGAACCAAGAAAAAGATACAGACAGATATCATGCCCATGGATCTCCCTCGCACATTCATCAGAAAAAAAAAAAAAAAAAAATACTCCCATCCAACATATGGCCACAAACATACTATTCTTCTTACCGTTTGATGAATGAAATGAATTAGGAAAAAATTGTGGCCAGAATGTTGCCTTGGAATTTCGTCGAACAGATGGTTGGCGGAAAATAGAAGAAGAAACTCCCTGGATGATTGGTTAGCCGGAACGATGTTCAAATAAGAAAAAATATATACTCCGACGAAGAAGATCAATCCGATGAAGAATAGCCATATGAGAAGATGACTAACGTAAATCCTCGTCAATATTCTTTCCATTGCCGCACGCCACCCAGAACACCAATCAGAAAATGCCACGAAGGGTACTCCACGGTGAACGATGACCACCAACAATGGAATGCCACGATCTCTTGCTGGAGTGGCCTCTCTTCAATGCTCCTCGGTAATAGGAGAAGGAAAAGCAACGGCATAATCTCCATGGGACCGAGAGTTGAGGGGAGAAAGGGGCTCTGAATATGTCCCTAACCTCTTAAGAATTACGGGCATCAGCCACGATTGTGACCGGCTACCGGGAACAACCAGTTAATTAATCATGAGCATGCATTTTTAATCAGACGGTCAGCCTTTTTTTAAAAGAGAAATGACCAGGATAGACTTTAGAGTACTGTAGCAAACCCCTTTTCTCAATGGATTAAACAAATATTATCCTGGTGATGGTTTGCGTCTACTACAAGTCATTCTGCTAATCTATTTAGATTGATTCATAAACATCTGGATTAATTTGACATCCAAGGCCAATTTGGTAAATTTTCAAGAACAAAACTTTTTAGTAAAGGGCTGGAAATAATGGTTTAGGGAGGAAGGACGGTTACTCGTTAAATCATAATGGCTATGTATGATAGGATCGAATTTATCTTTTTTTTTTATTATTATTTTTTTTCTTTTGATGAATACAGGACCTAGTTTATGCCTATGGGAGCCATCTTTTTCCAAACCTTGCTCTCCCAAACGCAAAAAATTAGGTCACTACTCCCGAGACCTATCAACCTGCTATGAATTGCCTATTTTCAAATCCCGTTCGTTCTAATTTGAGATATATTTAATCTGGAGTTCTGGACCCGGTAAGAATCATAGAGCAGCGTTCACGTGAGCCGAGAGTTAAAAGCAAAGCAGCCATTGATTCAGGTCCGCTCCAAGAAGGAACAGGCGTACGTACCAAAACCAGCCTAGCTCATAAGACAAAAACTTTGGACCAGCGTTTACCAGTGGGCACCAGAAAGCAGGGAATAAAAAAAGAAAAAGGGCTGTCTAGAAGAATATAGGAGAGAGGAAATCCGATGAGTGCCCAACGAGCTTTGTTAAAAGGGAACGGATGTTTTTGTAGCGTAAAAGATAAAAGATGGGAACGGGCAAAAAAAAAAAAAAAATGGAAATCTTTATGCAGTCAAAGCCCCGCTACAGAGAGTATTCTTTTTCTTTCTTGTTAATTTCGATATGCTACGAAGAGATTTTGGGGACAGATACGGCAGTTGGGTCACAGCAACTTTCAGCCATAAAATATTAGAAGAGAGTGGAATTTTTTGCGGTGTCGGACAGACCACCAATCTTCTGTTCATAAGGTGGTCCATTTGCCGTCTCAAAATCTATCGTCTTGTTGCCATCATGTGGAAATCTACTAATCCACTTGGCGCTCTAACCGTGGAAAGCACAAGACTCCAAATTCCCCAAGGCTGGAGAGAGTGGTGATCTCCTAACAAGTTCCAAATTCCAGCAAGGATCATCCTAACAATGACCCGCTAACTACATACTAAATTATGTCACGAGAGTTTCCAGGAAAAGGTTTTGATGAATTTTCGTATTTAACCTACTCTTTTTTTTTCATGGTAAATCAGATAATTTAAATTAAAAGAGAATAGGTACGTACATTGGAGTTAAAAGTAAAATATTATTAGAAAATTTGATTGGAAGATCCATCGAAGAATCCTATGGAGTAGATCTCATGTGGTTCGCCACATACAATACCATCTAATCAGCATCATTGTTAGTTTTTCTATAAATATATGATACCTCAGTAGAAATAATGATTGCATTACTCTCGAGCAATTATGTAGAAATTGATGAATTCTATCCTCAATAGAAGATGAGTTGGAGAACCATCAGATGGTCACCATAGAATCACTCTCCAAACAAATATAAGCCTCTCTCTTTTCATGACAGAGTAAATCCTTGAAACAGGCTTCATAAATCTAAGCACATGCAATTAATACAAGTTGAAAGCAATTGTTCTAAAGCTGATATATTATCTGTATATTTTGAGAATATGATGCTGCTAGCTTTCCCCATCTGCGCGAGTTTCTTTCTTGCAATCAGGATTTATCTTGTTTAGCCGGTTTAATTGGAATGTATACATATTTATGGACATCCAAATAGACTGCAAAGTTTTGAACGTTCACATGTATAACCCAAAACTATTAAATTGTTCCAAAAAAAGAAAAAAAAAAAAAAAAAAAAAAAAAACCAGTTCAATAATTAGTTTACTCCTAAATTTTGAGTTTTCTCATGTTAAGAGCCTTGACAAAAATGTGGACCAATGCATGTCAAGTTGGATGGCTAGCTGTCATATTAGTTTGAATTCGGATTAGATTACCCAAGCTCTCCGCTAGAACTCAACCCGGTCATATCTTGCTGACATTTTTCAATCGAAGTCCAGCACAAGTTAGGTATATTTGTTGGTCTAATCCGACCCAAATTACGTGTTAGCTGGGACGAAAAGGTTCCAGCTTTGCCTGAAACGAGCTGCATTTATATTTGCATGGTTTTGAATCTCCAGGTACAAGTCATTATTAACAGCTCCAGGTGTGCCAGCTAGGCTTTGTTACTGTACAGAATGAGACTGAGGATGACCAGCGCCGCTCAGTTTCACCTACTTACCATCGCACCCCAACCCCCACACGATCCACCATGAAGTGGGAGAGGAAGAGGAGAGATCCATCGTCCAATTTTTTTTGGTAGTTAAAGAAATATTCCATTATGTGGAAGAAGGGACATGGACGCTTGGTTCACTGTATACCACTCCCCAAAGGACAGGGACCGATCGGCCTCAAGCCGGGACATGCATGCGACGAACCTATCATGTTCGGCGCGCTCGTTTGGATCTTCTTCCCTCTCTCTCTCATATGCTTGCTGATTGCTTTTCTTTTTCTCGAAAACTTATATCCATCCACAAATCCATTAGAATGATTAAGAGAGAGATAGTACAGGCCCAACAAAAGCCTTAAAACAAATGAAATAAATCTAGAGGGAGGTTGTGGTGGAGATCCAGCCTCTCTCTCTCTCTAGAACTCCAGTGCTCTAATGAGTCTATATAGCTATTGATGCTTCATTACCCCACACGCTCCTTCAGATCCGTCGCCGACGCTCTCGCTGGAGAAGTCCTCCTTACCATTTCCATGCAGCCTCACGTCCGTACATTCTTGTAGCTGTACTTTGCTCAGTTAGTTCACATATCTTCATGCACCCCCGTCTTTTCCTAATCTATATATACTTCTGCTTTGCTTCTAATATCACTTACATTTTTTGCATATAGACATACGCAGTTTTACTTCGCTTCTATTGGGATGCTTGCAATATCGCCACAAAGAGACTCCAATGGTAATGAGAGAGAGGTGGAGGTGGGAAGCTGCTTGGCATCCACAGAAGAATTCTGCAACAAATTCATGGGAGGGGACTTCCTCGAGGACATCAACTTTGATGACCTCTTCTTCGCCGGGTTGGATGACGGGGACATGCTGCCCGACCTGGAGGTGGACCCAGCGGAGATCCTCGCGGCGTGCTTCGTCCCTCATGAGGAGGATTGGGGGACTGCGGCAGCAGTGGTGGAAGCAAGTGGCGGGGATGGCCAAGAGAACGCATTATTGGTGGATGAGAAAGGTGTGAGTCAGGCCGAGGAGGTCTTGAATGCGAGGGAGAAGGCAGCGGATAGAGGCCGGAAGACATCGGCAAAGGGCTTTCAAGGAAAGCGGAAAGTTAAGGTATGTAGAACAAATTCTATGCATAGAGCCAACTGATCCATCACAGGAGCACAACGTTAGGGAAGCCAGGAGTAATTAGCTATTCTCCTGGCCTAAAGCTCCAGAACAGCTTAGAGTACTGAGCTTTTGGACGAAGGGAAGTATGGTTGTTGATGTCTTGGTCAAAAAAATTTCAGTTGCAAATGGAGTTTCTTAGGTTTTATAGATATGTTCTCTCAAATTTTAATTCTTTGTTCATGAATAGGTGGATTGGACTCCTGAGTTGCACCGGAGATTTGTTCAGGTGGTCGAGCAGCTTGGGGTCGATAAGGCCGTGCCCTCGAGGATATTGGAACTAATGGGGATTGATGGCCTCACCCGACATAATGTTGCTAGCCATCTTCAAGTACTTAAATTATCCTCTTCTTTTATTTCTCTTCGAGAAATTTCCCTTCCTCTTGTTGCGTTTCTATATATGGTGCAATAAATCTTTGATGGTAATTGTTTGAGAGGATTCTAAAATTCTTTCTTTCCCTTTTTTGAGGTTAAGGGAGGCTGCTAAAGCAGCCACTCGTCTTTTATTATCATTCTAAAATTCTAGCACTAGATGATGCATGTACGTATTAGACCTTTTGAGTTTTGAGCATGAAAGGCTTGAAAGCTGAAACCATAGATGTGATAATTGTTGTTAAAATCTGTACCGTCATCAAAGAACCTTTTTTTTCTTTTTGTTGATGTCGAAAAAACAAATTTGTTTTCTTTCCCTTTTGTTGAGATACTACAAAAAATTAATTTATTTAACATGTATTTATTTTCCATTATTTATTTGAACGGAAGGCAGTAACGGGAAAAATTGATTTCTTTCTTTTCCTTTTCCCGTAGTTTCCCTGTACGGTGCACTGTATTTATGCACCCAAAAGTGAAGTACAAGGAAGAAATCATGTCACCAATTATGGGGATGTCCGTAGCTCATCGGACAGATCAGATCAAGTTTACTGCACTATTTTTATTTTTATTTTTTAAAAAACTTGTTATCAAGGAACCTTTTGCTGTGGATAAAGAGGAGTCATGAAGAAAGAGAATTATCTCATTTTTTTATCATATTTTCCTTTTCCCTCTTTTTTGACCTTTATCAACCTAATTTGAGGCCACCATTACTAATACGATGAATTACAGAAATATCGGGCTCACAGGAAGCATTTGCTCGGGAGGGAGGCGGAGGCTGCGAGGTGGAGCCAGAGATGGCACATGCATGCCGGTGGTGGTGGTGGTGATGGGGCGAAGAGGGACATAAACCCTTGGCTTCTTCCCACCATGGCCTTCCCCTCTCCTCCAGTTCAACCCTTAAGGCCACTACATGTGTGGGGGCACCCCACTGTAGACCAGTCACGAGTACTTCACCTGTGGCCGTACCATCTGGCCCCGGCCCCCTCACCGCCTCCCCGTCCGTGGGCTCCTCAGCCAACTCCACCACCTCGTCCCTACCGTCACACCCATTACTCGAGGGTAGCTTCTCCGTCTCTGTCTGTCTGTCTCTCTATCTATCTATCGATCGATCGATCTCTATCTATCTAAACCAACTTCTCCTTGCAGGGACCTGGGGATGGGTGGGTGCCAAATGCTCTAACCCAGGGAACACCATGCTTCCCTCAGCCACTGCTCACAGCGGTATGCCATTCACCTAGTCCACATCTGGCTCATTTGCTAATTGCTACTTTAAACAAGTGTTTAAGTGGGTGGTTTCTTACTTCATTAGTCCTTTTCATGCAGAGGTTTCCAGCTCCCCCAGTTCCAGGAATTCCACCACGTCCCTTGTATAGACCAGAAAATGTAGTTCCTCAGACTACCAAGCTCTCAAGCTCACTGCTTTCGCTTGATGCTCATCCGGTGAGTGGACATAGAATTTTCAGTTTCATTGAAATATGCTTTTAAGATGACATGTTCTATATATATATATATATAGGCTTTGATATGATGCTTCCATTGGCATCGAAAATCTTGGAGAAGTATGATCTTCCTGGAGAACAAAAGATGAATTAAAAAAAGGAAGGTTAGGTTCATGAATGATAAATTTGAGCTAATCTAGCTAGGTGCATATGTTTTTAATGGTTATGTAGTTAAGGTTGGGGTATCAAGCAAGTATTTCTGAGCAAACCTACGACGTATGAACTCTTGTACTACTGCCTTTTTCTTTCGTTTTTTTTAGAAAAAACTTGCTACCAAGGGGCCATTTGCTGTGGGTACAGAAGATTTTGAGAGATGAAAAAGAGAGAGAAGAAAGAAGAGAAAAAGGTAGAGTCAAGGCAACACGAGAAGTGTGCTCCTTGTCCTCCCCATTTTTTCTGATAGAAATCATAATCTAGATTGCAATACTCATCCGAGTCTACAAATGCATATTTTGTTTATATATTTGTTGCAATATGTATTCAAATTTATCACTAGAAAGTGGGACTATGAGTATTGGTATTTCTTCTGTCTCTGATTTTACCAAGATCCTTCTCTTTGTGTTGTTTCAGTCAATGGAGAGTATAGATGCAGCTATTGGAGATGTTTTAGCAAAGCCATGGCTGCCACTACCCCTTGGTCTCAAGCCTCCCTCTTTGGAGGGTGTCCAGCTGGTTGAATCACAGCGGCAAGGGTTATCAAAGATACCGCCGGCTTGTGGTTGATTTGTGATGACAAAATGTTTGTCCCTGGGACCAGCACATTTGAATTCGCCGACATGTCAAACTTGTTGATCGCATTTACTAAAGCTCATCTCTTTGTTCCTCGTTGGAATTATATATGTTTGAAGTCTTCATATTTGCTGATCGTGAAACATCTTTGGTGGAAACGATCGTGGATGACCATGAAGGCCCTTTTATTTATGTTTGATGATTTTAGTGGATTTTCCATGATATAACTTAGAAATCAAGAGCGAATTCGTCCAGAGTAATTATGATTTGAAGTAATTGTTAGAACTCTATTTTTCACATGAAAATTTGAACCATAATCCATCTCAAGAATCTAGTCGAAAGGGAAACATTAAGAAGAAACTAAACCAACTATTCTATCCTTTTTATCTTTTACTTTATAAATATTTGTCTGTATAAATATTTGGTTTTTTTAACCAAAATTAAACAAAGAGCTTTCGAGGAAGTAGCTGTTTGAAATTGGCTAATAGTTTAACAACAATATCGGCCTCTTTAACGCATATGAATAAACTAATTTATTACCGATACCATCATAACTATCCATACTTTATTGCTAATACTAGCATAAATGATGGCCATAGTTCCTTTTGGATTTCCCCTACAGATATATGCTTACATGTGTTTGTATGTGTAATTGAACTCATGTCAAAGTTACGTGCCACCAATTGCAGCTGATTATTCTGATGTGATGATGATGATGGTTATGACCATCAAATCATGTATAGTCTCCTCTCATAATCTTTGATTGCCACGGAGGAATGGTGCTATATGCATGGAGTGGAGTGACGAGGGAAGCAGCATTCTAAACAAAAACAATCATCTTAAATAGAACTAACATCAAGAAGAGATCTCCCCACTTCATATGAAATGGTCCAAGTGATTTTGATACCTGAATCTCGAGCATTCATTTTGATCCGGCTTATAGATGAGGCCACATTATCACTCTATCATTTAGGGAATTCCATGGAGATATTTTGAGTTATTTGAAAGAGGGAAATATTAGTTTTGCCTATAGGAATTGTAACTTTGACACATGTTGCTATTTAGGCTAACATCAAATGTGTCATCAGAAATAATGATATCTTATATTCTTTTAGGCTCCATTTGGTTATGGAGTAGGATTATGAGAAATTGGAAAATAAGGGATAAATTAATGTGCAAGATGGAAGAACGTTTAGAAATAATTATATCTCATATTTTTATTTTTGTTCAATTAGATAAGATTTTTTTTTTTTTTTTTAAATTTTCAAAGGTGTCCTCCTTCAACTTTCTCCACTCCTATCTAAGTCTAGGTTATGGTATTTGGCAAAATAAAAATAAACTAAATTGTTTTTATTATGCAACCAAACATGGACTTCAGGACAAAAAAAAAACATGTATCTCGGGATACTCCACATGGGGCTTATTGAAACACATCAAGTTGCTAGGCCTTGGCTCAGCTAGCCCACTCAAAACCCTCAACATGAGCCCACTCGATTCAATAGGATTGTAAAACTGATGGGGAGGTTAGGTAATATTATATGGTTCACGGATTTCAACTGACCCGGTAGGTTTACAAAGACAAAGACCGCACTTTCAGCTAAGATAATAAAGCGCCAGGATGCCCGTTGCCTCCCTCCTTCTCCCAAACCGTCAGGTCTGGAGTTCCACAGCGACATGCGAAACAAACGCCAATCCCCCACGTTTTTTATTTAAAAAATCTCTAATCGCCTTCAAAGCGCCCAGTGAACGCGATCGAAGCAACCTAATAATATCGTTCCGCGATTCACCAGAAGTTATCTTGAACTGGAGCCGATGCAACGCGCCTATCTCCCCTACTAAACGCGCCCTCTCTCTTCTCCGACCCAAAACCCATTTCCCCACCCCCCCTACTCTCTCTCTCTCTCTCTCTCTCTCTCCCCATAATGTCCGCCATCCCCGTCGTGCTCTTCCCTCCGAGCTCCTCCCTTCCCCTTCTGCCCCCACTGCCATTGTCCTTCTTTCATTTCCCCGCCCCTCTCGTATGTCTTTATAAACCCCCCACCGTCTTCTTCTCTGCCCCCAAACCCCAGCTCCGTCTCCTTCCCCGTCGCGCCCTCAGCGGCCGCGAGGAGACCGCCGAGGCCTCCGCCTCTGCCACCACGGTCGCCGTCGATAACGCGGAGTCACCGGACGCCACCGCTTTCGTGATCCGTGCCCGCAACCGGATCGGGCTCCTCCAGGTGATCACCCGGGTCTTCAAGATCCTCGGCCTCCGGATCGAGCGCGCCACTGTCGAGGTCGAGGGGGAGTTCTTTGTGAAGCGGTTCTTGGTGGTGGACTCCCACGGGGCCAAGATCGATGACTCGGAGAGCCTGGATCGTATCGAGCGCGCACTGAGGGACGCGATCGATGCGGCCGCCGATAGGACTCCCGTGGGGCCGGGGACTGCAAGGTTGGGGTCGAGGAGGCTAGTGGTCCGGCGGGCGGGATTAGTGCCGGAGTCTGGGGAGGGGAAGGCTAAGGCCGAGAGGATGTTCTCGTTGATGGATGGGTTTCTCAAGAACGATCCTATCAGTCTTCAAAAGGACATTCTTGACCACGTTGAGTACACTGTGGCGAGATCAAGATTTAGCTTTGACGATTTTGAGGCCTATCAGGTAAGCTTTGGTCTTTCTTGTTGCCAGAAATCAGCTCTGTTGGCCCCTTTTTCCGGGTTGCTAAAGAACTTGATAAATTTTGATTTCTTTATTTTTGTGGATGACAAAATGAATTACAAGCACTATGTGATTTCACAATTTTGGGTCCGTTTCAAAGCCAAAGATGTTTTACCGTCTTGGTTGCTTTATACCAATAACAGACTGCATCATTCTAGTCAAATTGAATGTGTTTGGGTCATCATGGGGTAAAGGGAGTTCTGGTGAGAGTGGCAATTTGTACCATTATGTATGGTTACTTGCTAATCAAAGCTTATTTAAGCTTAGGCTGTAATCGGCACCATATTTGTATAGCCGTCTCCTTCTCTTATCAACATCAGCAACGGACCGTTGGAGGGAAATTTCCAGCCGTAATTAACTGAAAAATGATATATGTCGGTCCTGTAGGCCCTCACATATCTAAGGGTAACGGTTTTGGATAGTAGATTAGAAAATTATTCTTAGTAAATTTTTAAAAAATATGTCAACCATGAGATTCAGATTTAATGCTCCTAGGTCATTACCAATGGAATCATGAACTAGTTCAAACATGCATGATGAGCAGCCTAGATAAAAGCAACATGTAAACAAAAGAGTGAGTGGATGGACTTGGATTAAAAATTTGACCATTTGTCTGGCTATTGACATTTTTCTTAACTTAGGACACGATGTGTAGGAAACAAAACAAGGCTCCAGAACATTTGTTATTCTGTTGGTAGGCAATCAGGGAAAATTATATCATGATGAATGGTGTACATCATCAATCTCAATAATTCACAATGTGTTTAAGCATTGGGGTGTAACTACTCCATGAAATAGGAAGATTAAGTTACTTTTTTTTTTTTTTGTACATATGTTGCCCTTTTAAATAATCATTTTTTGTAATATAATATAAAATATTCTAGTTCTTTGGGTAGACTGGTGTCCTGATAGAGAAAACCATGTCATGCTACCATGGCAGATTCACAGTGAAAACTACACAGGATGTAACACAAAATATGACTTGAGAAAGAGACAAACTCAGAGAGAAATTGAGTGAAGAAGAAGAACACATGGATGCTGTTTTAAACACCAATCTTGTGTGTTTGCATGCGTGCTTGTCTGGTTAGTAATCCAGCTTTCATCTCTCCTTCTCTTGTCCAGAATGACCAAGATGGATTTATCACTGTGTACTATTGTGGCATGCTACTCCTTTCTTTTCCATTGACTTGGTCTTGTATGTTGAATTAGATCAGGATATGCTTGCATTAATTTCTCTCTTGAGTGGAATCTTCCTTGAGTTCTCATGGGGCTTGTTCTTGAATACTTCATGATACTTTTAGACAACTGTGCACTGAAGGTCTTCAAGGTGCCATATTTGCTGAAAAGTAGTAATAACCTATGCATTGTAATTGATCTTCTTCAGAATTTTGAAAGGCGCAATTTTCTTCTGCTAGTCTTATTATCTGCAACACTCTTTTCACACTGTTGTTGGGAGATTAAATTGGCATTCTCTGACTTGTTTGGGGGCTCATTTTCTACAGAAAAAGGAGGCTACTAATTCAATATGGAAAAGTTCTACATACATACATAAGTATTTAATGCCATGAATTTCATGTTTAATGAGAGAATTATGATCTATTGTAAGTATATAATCATGAGTAGGAGATAAGATCTGACCCCCCTCATTTTATATCTATGTTTTTATCTAAATAAAACTTCAAGTTCTGTGCTCCCACTTTTCCTTAATGGTAAAATGTAAAATGTTTTTGCATCTTTATGACTCTGGTAATAGAAGAACTAATATCTACATTATGAAATGGTTCAATGCAATTTATTTTTGTTCTACAATTAAATTATGCACTATTAAAGGGTTTAAAATGATTTCCTCCCTGAGAGGTTCTTCTGTATTTCATTTCTTGCAGTATTGAATTCAGATATTATTATAAGTTGCATTAATGGTATGCACTGTCTTTCAGCTTATTTTAATGTGGAAAACCATTCCATAATAAATGTAGGCTTTGTCACATAGCGTGAGAGACCGCTTGATTGAGAGATGGCATGATACTCATGCTTACTTTAAGAGGAAAGACCCGAAGAGACTTTACTTTCTCTCTCTGGAGTTCCTTATGGGTATTAAAATATCTTTTCGAGTTTCTTGTGTTTTGCATACATAATGCTGGTTTCTCATACTCTATATCTGATTTTTCACGTATTTTATCATGCTGCCAATTTTTTCCATCAAAAAAAGGCAAATTGCAATCAACTGTTGATGAGCTTACTACACATCTCATTTTCTTTAGTAGTTCTTATAAATGGAAAGCTGTAAATACTTAATGAACTTTGAAATCTCTGCCTTCTGTCTTGGATTTTTCAGTTATTTTTTCCATATTTTATCATGCATGGTTCTGGTGAAATGAACCGTATTACTTCTGCTACTGGGTTATTCTCCTTTGCACCATTTCAGGCCGTTCTTTGTCAAACAGTGTTATTAACTTAGGTGTAAGAGATCAGTATGCAGATGCTTTGAATCAACTTGGCTTTGAGTTTGAAGTGTTGGCTGAGCAGGTGAGTGAGGCTCTTGTTGGAAAACTGCTTTTGACACTTCCACAAGATGGTCCGTAGAATATTAACTTTTGGAATGAATTTTAACGTTTGAACTGCTTGAATCATTAGTCAAATTGGTGTTCATCTTAATTTTTTCATTATTATAATACATATTTTTCCAGAACAAATCAATAAATCATCAATTATCTCATTGTGTTTGAATATATTTTAGAATTTATTATTGGATTATAATTCTATCACATTCTAAAACATGTCCTACTGCTTAGAAGGCAAATGTAAGCAAATTTTACTCTCCACCTTTCTGTATGTTTAATTGTATTATTTTTATCTGTTGCTTGTATCAAGTCTAGCAGAGAGGTATAAAAGGCTCATGCATATGCTGTACGACATGTCATTTTGGAGGTCGATACCTAGTCTCCATGAAAAAAACTGCTTTAAACTAATCTCTCAAAAGTTTGGGACTCGGCACCCAAGAGACTAAGTATCAAAAGAAGAATCTCCTATCTCCTTGTCTATAACATATGCTTTGATATTTTATTCCAAGGAAGGGGATGCTGCACAAGGTAATGGTGGTCTAGCTCGCCTTTCTGCATGCCAGATGGACTCTTTGGCAACAATGGACTTTCCCGCTTGGGGGTAAGGCCTCTTCCTACTATAATTATCTAGGTACTGTTTTGTTACTAGTGCTGCATTATACGCTTTAACTTAATCAAGATGGCTCTATAATCTAGATTCCTTTCCACATGGAGGTATCTGTAAATTTGCCGGTTGCTTCAGAAGTCCTGGTTTTAAGTTTATGAATGGGAACTTGTGCTTATCAGGAAATATGTCCTGAATCTTTTGTTTTGATGGATGGCTATTCCAACTAATGTACTTAGTGGGATGATAATTGATTATGGTGACTGTAGACTGATGTATCTGCAAATAATAGATTGCAATGTCTTTGTTTTGCAGTTATGGACTACGTTACCAATATGGGTTATTCCGCCAGGTTATATTGAATGGATTTCAGCATGAACAACCTGACTATTGGCTGAACTTTGGAAACCCTTGGGAAATAGAGCGCATTCATGTTTCATATGCAGTGAAGGTTTGCAATTAACTTATGTTATATGGTCTGTCTGTATCAAATTTATTCTACAAGGTTAAGAATTCCAACTTTTATCTTCAACCCATTTATATGTATATGTTATTTCTTATTTTGGTTTGTTGGATGTACTAGTTCTATGGGACTGTTGAAGAGAAGGATTTAAATGGTGGCAAGTGTAAAATTTGGGTTCCTGGAGAGACGGTAACTACATTTTTGAGTTTACACTTTTCCCTATTTTAGCTCTTTGACTGTATGAATCTGCATGTCTATCGTGCATATCTCCAAATAGCAGGGATTTTTTTGATGATGTCTCAGCATCTTCAGACTGCCTGATGTTTATTTAGCCACCATAATCCATTATATTCTTGATAGGTTGAGGCTGTTGCTTATGACAACCCAATACCTGGCTATGGGACAAGGAATGCTATTAATCTCCGCCTATGGGCTGCTAAACCTAGTGACCTGTATGATATGGTAAGCATGGCTACTGATTTCTTATTGTCAAATATGATAGGGTGATAGGGTTGCAAGAGCTGTTATCCTGTATATTATTTTCTGCTTATATTAAAATTAGTCTGTAGGATTTACAGATGTTACCGTGTCTCTTTGAAGCTTTTTGCTCATGATTAACATTTTTTTCTTTCCTTTGTATCTAAATCTGGTATACAATGGCAAATGATGGATGCTCAAACACATGTTCTGGGATCTGTAAAATTTAATAAGATGACCTTGTCATATTATTTAGAGATTGGCTTAAACGTATAGATACATACATGTAAAAACCAAACATACGAGTGTTTCTACAGTGAATGCTGCTTTTTTAGCAAATACCAATGACTGTGAGCAAGGTCTACCATCTCAATACCGGATCCTGTATCGGTAAAATCCCACTATAGTATCGGTATGCGGTATGTTATGGTATGAATGTGTCGATACAGTATGGTTCGGCATATCTGTACGGTATGGTATATCCTATATCGCTCAGTATGGGACAGTACGGCGAACCATGGCTATGAGCATGGTATACTTTCTTCTTCATTTTTTTGTGCGGTCAAGCATGAGTGATATCTGCTTGTTTTCCAATGATAACAATGTTGTGTAAATGGTCCTTGGATTCAACAGTTTTTGAATTGGTGCTGATACTTCTTGCTATTACTTTAGTGTATTCCTAGATGGCAAGTTTTCTTTCTTTCTTCTTTTTTTTTTTTGTCATTCCTGTCTTGTGATATTTAGAAACCTCTTGCAATTGCTTTAAAAAAAAAAAAAAAAAAATCAGCTTCAAGTCTGGTTTTTACAACATCCTGACTGTTGTTTCTTTCTATAAATTGGCAGGAATCTTATGGTACAGGAGACTATGTTAATGCTGTTATCAACAGGCAGAAAGCTGAGACAATTAGTAGTGTTCTATATCCTGATGACCGCTCATATCAGGTGTTTTTCTGTTCTGTCTGTGGAATGTCAGATGATTTTTTTGTCATAATTACATCTAGAAATATGTCTCAAAATATTCTAGTTTAAGAAACCTTTTATCATTCCTTTACAACTGGTGTTCAAATTTACAATTCTTTACTTTCATGGAAGATGCTTATCATACTTTAGCAGTTGTTAAATTGATTGGTAGAGTCTTCAACCAAGATTATTCATCCTAAGACAACTGGGTGGTGGGGCTACCCAGGTGCCAAGGTGGGGTTGACTTGCTGTCGAGGTGACCACATTTGACAACATTCAATAAAAGGGCAACTTTTAATCCCAAAATCTTCCTAGATTTATTTTGATCCACTTTTCCACTTGTTTAGTTTTTGGTATCCCAGTAAGCAAAGGAAGTAACACTTTTTATTAAATAAAATGAGAATATATTTGAGACAGGTTTGTTCTTTTTTTTTTTTTCAATGAAATAATCACATAATAGTAATAGTTTGGCTGGTCTATGGTACTGGTAGAAGCATCAAAGTTTTAAGTACTGCATGCTTCAGAACTCCCCTGATTATGGAGTGTCATGTTAAAATATAAGGCATCAGCATTAAAATATACAGATATATGAAGAAATGTGAAAGAAATGGTATTGGGTTCCTAAAGTTGTTGGGTGAAGACCTTCACCTTTAGTATTTAGATGAAGTCCTTTAAGTCTTCAAGTATTCAGGAATGTGGTGGAAAGCTTTGAGCATCAGAATTTATTCTAGATTTAGGTGAGGATCTTGATGATCTCTTTCTTCTTTTCATGGCCATATATCTCTATGGCTTTCCATAGAAGTGGTTACTGGTGGTTGCTTAGCAGTTACTGGTATTCAAATCTACAATTCTTTACTTTCATGGAAGATGCTTATCATACTTTAGTAGTTGTTAAATTGATTGGTAGAGTCTTCACCCAAGATTATTCACCCTAAGACACCTGGGTGGTGGGGCTACCCAGGTGCCAAGGTGGGGTTGACTTGCTGTCTAGGTGACCACATTTGACAACATTAAATAAAAGGGCAACTTTTAATCCCAAAATCTTCCTAGATTTATTTCGATCCACTTTTCCACTTGTTTAGTTTTTGGTAGCCCAGTAAGCAAAGGAAGTAACACTTTTTATTAAATAAAATGAGAATATATTAGAGACAGGTATGTTCTTTTTTTTTTTCTTTCAATGAAATAATCACATAATGGTAATAGTTTGCCTGGTCTATGGTACTGGTAGAAGCATCAAAGTTTTAAGTACTGCATGCTTCAGAACTCCCCTAATTATGGAGTTTCATGTTATAATATAAGGCATCAGCATTAAAATATACAGATATATGAAGAAATGTGAAAGAAATGGTATTGGGTTCTTAAACTTGTTGGGTGAAGACCTTCACCTTTAGTATTTAGATGAAGTCCTTTAAGTCTTCAAGTATTCAGGAATATGGTGGAAAGCTTTGAGCATCAGCATTTATTCTAGATTTAGGTGAGGATCTTGATGATATCGTTCTTATTTTCATGGCCATATATCTCTATGGCTTTCCATAGAAGTGGTTACTGGTGGTTGCTTAGCAGCTACTGATAATAATAGGTTATCCTAGATGAATTATCAAAAGCAGGTGATTATGATAGGATGGTTTGTGTAGTTGTTGAAATACTTTGGCTCTTATTAACTTATGCAGAGGCCTTTATCTTAGAAGATACTTCACAAGATGAAGTTGTTGTAGATGCTGGAACAACTATGGGAAAATAGGAAAACAATTTTTCTTTTCTTTTCTTTTCTTTTTTTTTTTTTTTGAGAGAGAGAGGTTTGGCCAAGCCTAATCCCTTTCACAGGATGGATAGAAATACAGTGTAACCCAAAAACAAAGATGCTATGGCCAAAGTTGCAGAGTTGCCAGAGGTATAAGATTCGTCTAATGCAAATGTGCAAGATATGGATGGGTTATCAAGTATGCATCCATACAAGAACTCATTTTTGACCCAATGGCTGTAGATGGAAATTTGGAATTTGTTAGATTAGTACATGGTTGGTTGGGTTCTTATTTTGGTTTGCTTATGCAATCTATAATGCCACCATATATAGTTAAATGAAACATTCAGTATTTTATGTAAAACTTAGATATAAATTTGTAACATAAATATAAAATTGTTTATTTATTGGGTTGGTGGAGTTGGGTTTAGGTTAGGTTGGGGGTGGTCTAATGAGTGGGTTGGACAGGTCAGGTTCAGGTTGAGCAGCCCAAGTTGCATACTAATGAGCTGCACCACCCAAGTTGCATATCTATGAGCAGGAGATATCAATACTTGGGTTTGCTGAGAGAAATAAGCTAAACTAGATCCATTTGAACTTTGAAGTGATGTGATGGCTTGCACTCGAATTTACCATCAGAATTTTTGCCAAATACCTAAACGAACATATTGGTAGGAAAAAGAGTAGCGGGTCTGGAGAACATTCTTTTATAGGCCATTGTCCATTGCCCTATCTTATCAAGGAGCTATTCGTGAATAGCCTTGGTGTGGTGGGTTATTGGCACTAGGATATGCGATAAGAAATGGCAGTTCCATTGCATTTATTTTCTAGCTAAGCTCCTTGAAGGCAGGTATGCTATGGATTTAAATAAAATGAAGTGGTTTTGCAACAGCCTTGAGCAGAAAAGTTTTGGAGACATCAGAGATGTTGGGGGAAATGCTGGAAAGTAGCATGAGGGGTGTTAAATTGTTAAGGACCAAGCTCTTAAAAATTTATAGGACAACACAGATAGGTACACAAATTTTTTTAGAAATCACTCCTCCAAAACCGAGTGTAGAGAAGATAGAGGATACATTTAAAGAATCTACTATGGTCTAGACTCTAGACTCATAATATTGCTACTGGTCTCAGAATTCATGATTCTTTGGTAGTTAAGTGGCATTGCTCTTTGGATGACATATCATGAATTGCAGTATTTTAAGTGCTATATGTTGGTGCCATGCTAGTCAAGCACTGGCATTATGTATTGCATGCATACAATACCAGCACTTGTTACACACATGGGATAGCGTGCAAGCCTTTTAACTGGCAGATAGATGCAATTTATTGATTTAATATACGCATGTATAGGATTTTTATTAATCAAACCATTTTAAATTTTTAGGGCTCATAGGTGTTGCTTTGTGAAGAAAAAAAGATTAAATGCAACAAATAACATACATTCTAAATACAGGGCAGTATATTATCTAAGGTAATATGTCGTTGATATTACACCACCATAGTCATCCATTAGCTCCAAAAAAAAAGACATTAAATGGTTCAGATGCGGAATAGTAACTATTAAAACACATGGCACAATGAAGAACTGTAAAAGATAGAGATATCATGCTTAAGCATTAATGTGTTGTATCCTAAAATACTAAGTTATCATAGTATAACAGAAATAATGGTATAAAAGTGAATAAATTTTTGGAGTCCTCAACCTCACATGGAATGTTTGGCAGGCTCCTAAACATCCATTGACTATAAAATTCAAATTTTGGGTGTTAAAAATGTATCATCTTCTGCATATATTTACATTCCAACTTTAGATATGTACATCAAAGTCTCCAAAAATTGCCTTACACTTCTGGTTACTGCTCAACATCATCTAACAATTTGATTTTTCATACTATATAGTTCAGATCCTCTTGTTCCTTCCTATGAATTTGTAGTTCTCTGCTTCTCCTTTCATCTTGAGAGGAAAGATGCACTGTGAAGAAGTTTATTATTGGAGTTTCTAAACAAATTTCAAACAAAATACTTAAAGATGTATGATGTCTGCATGATATTTTTCATGCTTTTCAACTGCAATAATATCTTGAGTTAATATTTTTTTTCCCTACCTGGTAGATATATGATGCGGATACATTTTATCAATAATGATATAAATGAAACACCTCTTCTGTTTTCCAATCCAATAATATAGGGCAAGGAGCTACGGTTAAAGCAACAATATTTCTTTGTCTCTGCCTCAGTTCAGGACATCATTCGGAGATATAAAGATTCTCATAATGACTTCAATCAGTTCCCGGAGAAGGTTTGTCTTTGTTCAATATATTCTATTGACATGTTAGAAATTAATATTCATGTGCTGCAGGATTCATGCTTGTCTTATAAGATCCTTTGACTTGTTCACTGGGCTGCTGAAACTGGCAGGTGGCCCTGCAGCTAAATGATACTCACCCATCTCTTGCAATCCCCGAGGTTATGAGGGTCCTTGTTGATGAAGAGCTTCTCAGTTGGAAGCAAGCATGGGATATTGTATGCAAAATTTTCTCCTGCACAACTCACAATGTAGTTCCTGAGGGACTAGAGAAAATCCCGGTTGATCTACTTGGCAGTGTTCTTCCACGTCATTTACAAGTGCGTTTCAAATTATTTGGTATATCTGTAGTGGTCTTGCCTTGGCCATTAATGGGTTTATCCTAGGCTACAAGTATGTTAACACGTTTTATTGTTTATACCATATTTTCATGCTCAGAGAACAACTTTGGTCTGTCTAGAATGTTTTTAATTTATTTTACAATTTATGTTTGCCATATGTAATTGTTCTTGACTTCTTTGCCAAAATTTATAATGCATTATTACTTTGGTTATATTTACTCAGATAATATTTGACATAAACTTCTCATTTGTGGAGGAGTTGAAAAAGCATTTTGGGCTCGATTTTAATCGCCTCTCCCAAATGTCAATTGTTGAGGAGGGTGCTGTGAAGGTATATCAACAATTTTTAAGAAAATCTTTGGCATATTTATATATCTTCTAATTTATGTTCTAAAATGATAGTTATGGTTCACTGTAAGCAATTTTGCTAGATGATGACCAATTTTTGTATTATTGTATTCTGAGATAACATTTCTACCAAGTTTTTATATCTGCTCTTTTTACTATGCATACATTCCTTTCTTGATGATGCTTTAACATGGATACAAGATATGGATACAACACAAATAAGCTGATTCAGCAAATATTGAAAAAAGAGATAAATATGGTTATATACCACAATAAATATATACATGATACAATGGACATATATATGCATACGCAGACACTTACATATACATTAATAAAACTTAGTAGGTAACTACAATAACATAGTGCATGGTCCATGAAATAACATCAATATCACAAGCTCTAAAATTAACTGCCTTCCATGTCCATCAATAAAGGGTAAAATTTATGTATCCATGCACATAAATACACATACATGTGTACATGTATGCAAGGTTTTATGTCCCGGGGATGAAGGGTGTTCTGGCCATCCTATCCTGTTTCTATGAAAAAATGGGATTGAGATGGGGTCGAGACTCCAAAACCCATCTACTTAGGGAGAGAAGCAGAAAGAGGAAAGAAAGAAAGGAAGAAAAAATGAAGAAAAGGAAAAAATGAAAGGAAAGAAGAAGAAGAAAAATGAAAGAAAGAAAGAAAGGAAAGAAGAAAAAGAAAGTAAGGAAAGAAGGAAGAAAGGAAAGAGAAAGAAGAAGAAAGGAAAGAGAAAGAGGAAGAAAAACAAAAACAAAAAAAGAAAGAAAAAGGAATATAAAAAGAAAGAAAAAGGAAAGATTAAAAGTAAGGTAGAAGAAAAAGAGAGAAAAGAACGAAAGAAAGAAAAAAAAAGAAAAATAAAAGGAAAGAAGAATGGGGAAAAAATAGAGGATATCTATTGGGATGTATGATTGGGACCACTGTCAGAACGAAATGGGATACCGGGGCATCCCATTTTATGAAGAAACCGGGACACCTCCGTCCCATGGGATTTAAAACATTGCATGCATGCAAGTATGGATGCATGCATGCATATAAAGCCCTTCCCTTCTATCTTTGGAGTTATCCAAGAAGTATCCCGAGTATATCCAGGATCTTAAAATAAGTATCCTAGCACATATCCAACAATTATTGGTACTTGATGCATATCAAATATGGGCATGGCATGCATTTTGAAGTATCCAGGTGTCCTAGGCTTTCACATACTAAATATGCATATATGTATATGCTTGTAAATATACAGGCACTCTGCTCGCATTTATCTTTTAAATTTGTGCAAGATTTCCTTGAGTATGCTAAAAAATTGATTTAATGTATTATTACTGCAGAATATTCGAATGGCTAACCTATCAATTGTTTGTTGTCACACTGTTAATGGAGTCTCCCGTGTTCATTTAGATATACTGAAGACAAAAGTATTTAAGGTAAGCTCTATAATCTATATCAAATTGAAAATGTAATTTACTGCCTTAATTTTTTTTTAAACAAAATTGGAAGCTGTAAAATGATTAGTTTTTACATCAGTTGCTGTTGCCTTATTATTCTCCAGTGCTGTTACCATGGTATGTTTGCTTCTGAACAGTCTGCCGAGTAGAAAGAGAACCATTTGACATTCCAAAAAAAAAAAGGAAGCCAATGGTGGTTCTTTGATTGATAGTTTAAGCCTTAGACCAGACCTTAGTTTAATTTTCATGATTCTGCAATCACAATATCATATTGCATCAATTGACATTTTTAACCCTAAATTCTAATGGATAAACTGAAACTTTTATCCTACACCAATCTCCTATGAATTTCATAATTTGATATTTAAATCTTAATGTGCACTCTGGTTAAAGCTGATTTACCCTTTTTTTAACAGAAAAGATTTTTGTTTTTATCTGTAATGTTTTCAGCATTTATTGTCTGATTTCCTAATAAGAGGATTTCTGCAGGACTTTTATGAGCTTTGGCCACAAAAGTTCCACTACAAGACAAATGGTGTTACCCAGGTACAAATTGTTATATGCATTGATATCTACAAGACAAGGCTTCATTTTACTTCTCATGGTCAACCATCTGTAACCCTGTATACAAAGGCTCCACTACATTACCATAATTGCACATGTTCCCTCTATAAGTCTATATCATTTCGCTCAAATCTGGATTCATGAAAGTCACTTTTGATGACTTTTCGCTTTGCTAGAATTTTATCATATTACTCATGATTCATAATTATTTTTTTAATATAAAAATATTTTAAGAATTATGTTATTTCTATCATTTAAAAAATGCAAGATAAGTAGTTTAGATTATTCTCATTAATTATCAATCATATGTTCATAATAATTAAATCACATTCCTATTTTTTTAGTATTTTTTCTTAAAAATGGCTTGAAATCACAAAATTATATGTTAATTATCAAAATGCAAGATGGCAATTTTAGAACTCATGTTGTTAATGTATATTGCATGTTTATTACAGTTAATTAAGCTTTTTTTTTTTTAATTTTTAAATAATTTTCTATTAAAAAGTATAAAATCATGAAAAATCTGTTGATTATTAAAATACATGTCAATCAAATTTGAAAATTACATTTACACTTTAGGACATCTGCTAATGATTATTTTCATTTTCAGGGTACTTGGGCTTTTTCTAAATGATTTTCTTCATAAAATAATTAAATGATGATAAATATATTTGGAAAATATATTCCAGTCATAAATATTATAGCATGTGCATAATACTGATGAAAGCATTTTTCAAATTCTCAAACTAAAATCCCATATATTCTATTTTGATTAATATTTTAATAGAGATATATTATAAGAATGAATCATTGGTTTGAGAAAAATAAAAGCCATCATAGGGTTCAGCATATCCAAACTTCAAGTAAAATAAAGAAAATGACATGGATGCCTCTTCCCCATTTTTGCCAACTTTTGGCAAATAAAAAGAGATTTGAGGTCCCTACCTGAATGGAGTGTCCTCCCTTGTCCGCTGCGCCCCCCCCCCCCGCGGCTCTCTCTCTCTCACCGAGTGATCAAGAAAACTCCCCTCTTCTTCCCAGTGAGAGCACATAAGACCCAAGTGCCACCCCCAACCCTTGGTCACTTTAAAACAGATGCTGGGTTGTCCTGATCGAGAGTTGAGACACCTTCAAATCAGTAATTTTGGGTTTGTTACCTATATGACTTGTTTCGACTGGGACAGCCTATCTGAGCATTGTAAGTTGTAAACTGTCTGAACCAAGGACTATATTGGCCGATATTGGTTTGACTTGGCTGAGAAGCCCCATTCTTGCTATGTTTCGGTTACTTGGCCTTGTCTCGGTGTCAGAATCCTGTCGAGATTATAGCTAACTAACCTAAGCAATGATCGCCACATCATGGAAATTAGATTTCTTCATTTTTTCTAGAAAGCAGAACTTAATCCTCATTAAATCTTGAATAAGTGGCTCCTGGTGGTTGTTAAGTTGCCTTTATGAGCCTCTTATTTGCTATTATTTTTGAATCTGAAGTCTTGAGTATATTTCTTATCATTTGTAAAACTAAGGTGAATCGATGTGCTTTCTCTCTTAATCAAAGACTTAAATGAAATCATTTCTCCCTTTGACTTATTTTTGTGAAGCTGGTTAAAAATCAGGTTTCATCTTCTAAATCAGGTTAGATTTGTTTACATAATCATCCAAACAGAACTTCCAAAATTTGGATGCCCCCTCATGTTGAGCTCTCAATTGACCGAAGAAGAAGAGGAAGAGGACAGATTTAGTGGTTTGGGGGGTATTGGTGCCTAATAGGTGTGGTTCATCATATATGGTGCCGTACTGATACCGTACCAATGTGGTACCTGACTAGCATAGGTCTCGGCATCAGTACTATAAACCTTGGAAGAAACTTGATTAGATCAAGAAATTCCAAACATGGCTTATAGCTATTTAGAGAATCCTTGTATAAATGGTGTTGGTGCAGAAACTGATCGTCGCCGGAGGTCGTTGGAGTCAAGGCCGCTGAGGTCGCCGTCGGGGACCTGCAAAACAAAGTCCCGTCCGGAGCCGGTGGGGGGTGGCTCCGGCAGGACCCTCCGACGCTCAAGTCAGCTCTGGCCAACAGGAATGGAGTGCTCGAAATGAGTTCCGGAGCTTAGAGAGGAAAAGGAGAGCTTAGAGATCAGAGAGATTATAGTTAGCGTATCTGGAGGGATCCTTTTTATAGCGGAGCTTGATGGTGACAGCTGCAGCCGCGTGCTGGCGGGCCGCTCGAGGTTCGGCGGAGCCAGTCTCACGGGAAGGTGCCGTGTGCGACGGGTTGATGGTGACAGCTGCAGCCGCGTGCTGGCGGGCCGCTCGAGGTTCGGCGGAGCCAGTCTCACGGGATGGTGATGGCCGCAGCCGCATGCTAGCGGGCCGCTCGAGGTTCGGCGGAGCCAGTCCCACGGGATGGTGACAGCCATCGCCTCATAGCGGGTCGCTATCACTCGGGGGACTGACGGTGATGGCCGCAGAGCTTGCAGCGGATGAAGGATTGAAGGCCTTCGTCGTGTGCCCATTTCGGAGGAGTTCGGGCTCCTGAAGAGGAAGCTTGGAGGGAGTTCGTCTCCTATAGGCGTCTGGCTAGAGGTATGCAGCTAAGGCTCGTCCGCTAAGGAGTTCAGCCACTGAAAATTCGAAGCTCGGTCGTTGGAGAGTTCGATCGAATGTTGGACTTCGGCTGAGGCTCATCAGCTGAGGAGTTCGAGGAGCTCGGCCGCTACGCGGTTCGGCTGGCTGGAGAGGTTCGGTCCTGACGAGGAGAGTCTGGAGAAGCTTGGCGGCTGAACGGGTTGGAATAAGCTCGACCGCCGGGGGCTCGGCCAAAGCCCGGCTGCTTGGAGTCCAAGGAGCTCGGGCGCTAAGTAGTTCGGTCGGCTGTAGGAGTTCGGCTGAGATCCGTCCGTCGAAGCTCTTCCGTGGCTACAGGTTGCATTAGGCTGAGCTTCGAGCTAGACTTCGGTGGGAGCGGGATTTATCCCCAACACTAGCCCCTCCACTCCCGAGTTCGAAATCGAAGGAAGGGAGTGCAGGAAAGGCGACTGCCGGAGTCTTCCTCCGAGCTCTGTGCTGGTCTAGGTCGAAGCTCGGGGGGATCTCGCCTCCAGCTGAAGTTGATATCGAGGTTGAAGCCCGACGAAGATCCCATTTTCAGTCGGGGTTGACACGGTTGCTTTCTCTAGCCAAGGTTGACATGATAGCTTTCTCTAGCCGAGGTCGATGTTGAAGCTCTCTGGCCGAGGTCGTCGCGGGCCTTACCTCTATCCGAGGTTACTCAGGCGCTCTGGCCGAGGTTGATGCGGGCGCTCGGGGGAGATCTCATCTCCTACTACCGAAGTTGGCCCAGTCTCTCGAGGGAGATCTGATCCATAGTCGAAGTTGTCCACGATCGCTCGGGAGAGATCTTATCTCTGGCCGAGGTTGATGGAGATTCTCTTTCCTATGGACTTCGGAGCTCGGACTTGAACTTTGCTCGCGTTAGGACGAGGTTCTCCTTCTGTTCCTAACGGGCTGTGGGGACACATTCGGACCGTCGTCCGTCTCCCCCCATCTTGTCTAAGGTGAATGAGGCCTCCGGCTTTGCTCGCGTTAGGATGAGGTCCTTCTGTTCCTAACGGACTGTGGGGGCACATGCGGACCGTCGTCCGAGTCTCTCCCCCCGTCTCGTCTAAGGTGAACGAGGCGTTCGACTTTGCTCACGTTGGGACGAGGTTCTCCTCCTATTCCCAATGGGCTGTGGGGGCACATTCGGACCGTCGTCCGTCTTCCCCCATCTCGTCTAAGGTGAATGAGGCCTTCGACCTTGCTCGCGTTAGTACGAGGTCCTCCTCCTGTTCCTAACGGACTGTGGGGGCACATGCGGACCGTCGTCCGAGCCTCTCCCTCCGTCTCGTCTAAGGTGAACGAGGCCTTCGACTTTGCTCACGTTTGGAACAAGGTTCTCCTCCTGTTCCCAACGGGCTGTGGGGGCACATGCGGACCGTCGTCCGAGCCTCTTCCTCCGTCTCGTCTAAGGTGAACGAGGCCTTCGACTTTGCTCACGTTGGGACGAGGTTCTCCTCCTGTTCCCAACGGGCTGTGGGGGCACATTCGGACCGTCGTCCAAGCCTCTCCCCGTCTCGTCTAAGGTGAACGAGGCCTTCGACTTTGCTCACGTCGTCCGAGCCTCTTCCCCCATCTCGTCCTTTGTGAACGAGGCCTTCGACTTTGCTCGCGTTAGGACGAGGTCCTCCTTCTGTTCCTAACGGGCTGTGGGGGCACATGCGGACCGTCGTCCGAGCCTCTCCCTCCGTCTCGTCCTTTTGTGAACGAGGCCTTCGACTTTGCTCGCGTTAGGACGAGGTCCTCCTTTTCCTAACGGGCCACTTTCGCTCGTTTCTTTCTCCTGCCATCAGATAGTTTTTTCGTTCAGAAACAATATTATTGAGAGGGGAGAATTTTACCGAGGGGAAGCCACTCGCAGCACATTTTCGTTTGAGGGTCGTCGGAGTGTTGTTCCTCTGAGTTCCCTCGGGCAGCAAGTCCCATCCAGATGACCTCCTCTATTACATGCTGGCCTCCTTAATTTGGAGCATGCTTCTCTTGACTGTCGCTGGGAGACGACGAATCACCGATGTAGCTAGCTCCTAGCTCCTCTCCGGGGTGGCGTTGATGACGCCGCGAGGCGGCCGATCTTCTTGTCTTTTCTGGTTACGGCAGCGTCTTTAGCCGATCTTCTCCTGCTTTAGGCTGGCGTCGGAGGAATTTATCCCATCGTCCCTTTTTGACGAGCTCTTCAATCTCGTCTTGGAGCTGAACGTATTCCTCAGTGTCGTGGCCGTGGTCGCGATGGTAGGGGCTTTACTTGCTTCGATCGCACACGTTTGGGGAGGCCGTAGTCCTTCAGGTCTTGGCGGCTGGCTCTTAACTTCGTCGAGAATTCGAGTTAGAGGAGCGGGTCGTAGTTGCGGAACCTTTCGGGAGGAGGATTTCTTCGCGCCCTTCTGTCGGGGCTTCCTTCGTGGTGAGCTCGAGAAGTTCGGGCTTCGTTTGCGCGGAGCTTCATTCCGCTTTCCCGCGAAACTTTCCGTGAGAGAACTTCATGCTTCTTTGTCCGGACTTTCTTGCTCACAGGGAGGGGGTCGGCTTTGCTTGCCCGAACTTTATTGCACCTCCCGTGAATTCGTTGTAGCGACGTACTCGAGGGGGAGTTCGGCCTCGATCGCCCTGGGGCAGTCTCGAGCGCGGCCGAACTTCATTTGGGTGATCTGCTGCGGAGTTCGGCCTCCCTTATGCCGAACTTCATTCGCGGGAGAACTTCGTTCCGCCACTGCTTGCGCCGAACTTCACTGTGATGGTGGGCTTTAAGGTGGAGTTCGGCCTCACTTGCACCGAACTTCATTGATGAGCTTCAAAGGGAGAGTTCGGCCTTGCTTCCGCCGAACTTTATTTCGATGAGCTAAGGAGTTCGGCCTCACTTATGCCGAACTTTCGCCGAACTTCATTCTGATGTGTGAGCTTTAAGGTTGAGTTCGGCCTTCCGCCGAACTTCATTGATGAGCTTCAAAGGGGAGAGTTCGGCCTTGCCGAACTTCATTTCGATGATGAACTGAGGAGTTCGGCCTTCCGTCGAACTTCATTCCGCGGGAGAACTTTCCTCCGCCCTCGCTTGTGCCGAATTTCATTCCGCGAGGGAACTTTGCTCCGCCCTTGCTTGTGCTGAACTTCATTCCTGCTAGCGCCGAACTTCGTTCCACTTCCGCGGGAGAACTGCTCTCCATTTCTCTCCTAAGGGCAATTGGCATGCCCAAATGCTCTTCCTTAAGGTCGATTCCTCGCGTCCTCGTGGCGGGCTTGCTGGCAAAGTCTCCGCCAGAGGTTGTCGCACGTCCTGCATCATCTTGGCGGGACCGCGAACCCATCCAGAACTACTCTGCATCTGTGGTGGCTTCGGGTGGGGCCTGGGCTGCCGTGGCTGCAACTGGAGTCGGTCGCCGAGTCGAAGCTCTCGAGGCATTTTCTCTTCAGGAGAGAAGGAAGAACGGATCTCCGGAGAGAGAGAAATCATCGCCGAGCACTCCTTTAAGAACAAAGAAATCCCGGAGGTTCGGGGGCCCTTCCTCTAGCGCCAATCTGTTGGTGCAGAAACGGGTCGTCGCCGGCGGTCGCTGGAGTCGAGGCCGCCGAGGTCGCCGCCGGGGACCTGCAAAACAAAGTCCCGTCCAGAGCCGGTGGGGGGTGGCTTCGGCAAGACCCTCCGACGCTCAAGTCAGCTCTGGCCAATAGGAATGGAGTGCTCGGAATGAGTTCCGGAGCTTAGAGAGGAAAAGGAGAGCTTAGAGATCAGAGAGATTAGAGTTAGCGTATCTGGAGGGGTCCTTTTTATAGTGGAGCTTGATGGTGACAGCTGCAGCCGCGTGCTGGCGGGCCGCTCGAGGTTCGACGGAGCCAGTCTCACGGGAAGGTGCCGTGTGCGACGGGTTGATGGTGACAGCTGCAGCCGCGTGCTGGCGGGCCGCTCAAGGTTCGGCGGAGCCAGTCTCACGGGATGGTGACGGCCGCAGCCGCGTGCTGGCGGGCCGCTCGAGATTCGGCGGAGCCAGTCCCACGGGATGGTGACAGCCATCGCCTCCTCATAGCGAGTCGCTATCACTCGGGGGACTGACGGTGATGGCCGCAGAGCTTGCGGCGGATGAAGGGTTGAAGGCCTTCGTCGTGTGCCCATTTCGGAGGAGTTCGGGCTCCTGAAGAGGAAGCTTGGAGGAAGTTCGGCTCCCATAGGCGTCTGGCTAGAGGTATGCAGCTAAGGCTCGTCCGCTGAGGAGTTCGGCCGCTGGGAATCCGAAGCTCGGCCGTTGGAGAGTTCGACCGAATGTTGGACTTCGGCTGAGGCTCGTCAAGGAGTTCGAGGAGCTCGGCCACTATGCTGTTCGGCCGGCTGGAGAGGTTCGGTCCTGACGAGGGGAGTCTGGAGAAGCTCGGCGGCTGAACGGGTTGGAATAAGCTCGGCCGCCGGGAGCTCGGCCGAAGCCCGGCTGCTTGGAGTCCAAGGAGCTCGGGCGCTAAGTAGTTCGGCCGGCTGTAGGAGTTCGGCTGAGACCCGTCCGTCCAAGCTCTTCCGCGGCTATAGGTTGCATTAGGCTGAGCGTCAAGCTAGACTTCGGCGGGAGCGGGATTTATCCCTAACAAATGGTAAAAAGAACTTCTAATTAGGGTTGCATGATTGTGTTCTCCAGACAACAAAGAATAATCTCACCTTGAAGAAGTATCCTCTATGGTCCTTATAGAATTGTGCAAAATCTTGCTTCCAAGAAATTTTGTTTGTGTAAAATAGATTTTTTTTTTTGGTTGAAATACAAAGAATTCACATGATGTGGATTTAGTGTGTTCTGTAAATAACAAGAAAGACTCTCTTGGGGTTGAAGTTTCTTTTATCCATCCTACTGCACAACAAGCAACTCATCAAGATAAGTGTGACCAATTGGTTTCATTAACATATTTTGGTTAAAATAGAGGGTTTCTCCATCAATAAGAAACTTGTTGCCTCAATAAGTGATACATCAAACTTTTATGCGTACATTATACAAACATGCATATCCTTTAACTGATACTATAGTATGACCTAAAGAAATATCATGCTTTGTAAAGATCACGAAATGCAACCAAGAGGTATTCAGGCTTTAGAAGGGTCATCATGTGACCAATGGCATCATGAACACCTTTTGGATATTCTAGAGGTTTTACCAATCATTACAGACTCAGCGACCTGAAGAAATTGCCAAGCAAAAGCAAGAGCCTTCCATGACTCAGAACTACACATATACCGATGATCCACCTTTCTTTAAAAATATTTTGGGGACACTACCAAAAAGTTATGACTTATGACCTTTGTAGGTCTTGCTTCTTTCATATGTTTCACATGTGATCTATCTATGGGGGCATTAGCTTCTTTCTATTGAGGAGCTGTCACCTTTTGAAGAGCTGGCACAGCTGCTCCATCTTGTATGGTGTATATGTATCAGGTTGTTGTAAATATTGTTTTATATGGAGGTCCTGCATTAACAACTAGAATGGGACTCTTAATTGATGTACTTTCATCTCAGTAATCCAATTTGTGGTTGCTCCATGGATAGCAAAAGTAATAAATATTCAGAGTCATCCATTCTCCAACTTATGTTGCCAGTTCATGAAATGAGGAGAATCCAGTATGTTGCTGTTATTGTTTAGTTCAAAAAAATGAATTTCATAATTATGACAGCACTTGTTACTGGAAACACATGCAAGCTTGTGAAATATGCATGAAGATAAACTAAAACATATCTGTCTTTTCTAAATATATCTCATGTCACTGCAACAAGATAATTGTGTCCTATAAAGGTCAGAATAAAATGTTTGACAAATTGAAACAGATAAAAATTCTGAATGACTATGAACATGCCTGATAAATCATATTAAACACTTAAAGTCATTCATTAACATAAAATGATGCTATAGGGAAATCCACAAAAAAGGTGACATATAGTGAGACAATTGATAAGGAGATAACAAGGAGTTAGGTCAGCAAATTTATGTTCGTAGATATTTATTCCATCATCTTTAACTTGTTTTTATAACACACTGTCATGATTTTTAGATCAGAAATCAACATTAATTCATGGGTGCAGTAAAAAAAATTCATAAGCATGAGGTATAATAATTTGTCATAATTTTGTAAATGCATGATTGTTTCAAAGAATTTAGAGAATCTAAAAATTTATCTAATATCACTTGGAGTCTTGAACATCCAACTTGATCATAAATCCATAGATTTCTTTAGGTGGTTTTTTTCCCATCTGTGAAGAATAAGATTATATGGATTTGAAAATAGATTCATTTACATTTCACTGTGATAGCTGCTGCATCTTTTGGTTAATGCTCTCCAAGAGTGCACGAAATCACTAGAAAAATGAACCAGGAGAGATTTCAGGTGTTTTTACTATTCTATAACTCTGTAGATACACATGTTGAAGTTTGAACACGAATGCACATATTATTTTGTTCTTGATTTAGTACTACTTCAGTCTCTGCTTCTTTCATCAAGAACTTCAATCATAATAACTAGATGATGATGTCCTTTTCACCCTAAATTAGCCAGCGTCTTCTTCAATAACTTTGATTGCGCTTATGTATTTGCTAAGAGTTTCAAAGCAAAAATTTAGTTTTGTTGCATGGTCCTGTATTAAAGCTGGGATTTAAAAATATGCTTGTGCTGACAACTTTGTTTTCCTTGGCTGTCTTCAAATTAGTAAATTTTAAGAACTATTTGCCTTTTACTGGTTTGTGTGTAGCAACTATAAAGTGAATTTCAAAACATTGACACTTTGTAATCATCTGACTTGCATTAAAATGAAAACATATATTTTCAGCGTCGGTGGCTTGTAGTTAGCAATCCTGGTTTATGTGGTCTTATCTCAAAATGGCTTGGAACGGATGCTTGGATCCGTGATATAGACCTCTTAATGGGACTGCAAGATCATGCAGCAGATGCAGACTCCAACAAAGAATGGAAAATGGTCAATAATTCATGTGCATTAATGTAATTGGCACCTAGAATCTTATGACTAATATGGTATGAGATAAATTTGAATTAAATTGTGAAGTAGTTGCAATTTTCAGGTCCGTAGGGTCAACAAAATTAGGCTTGCTGAGTTTATTGAAGCAATGTGCATGATGGTTTGCATACAAATTCCCTGGTACCTTATTTGGAGGAGCATGAACCTTTCATCTTAACATGCTAGCAGTTCATTTTCTTACAGGTCAGTCCAGATGCAATGTTGACGTACAGATCAAGCGATTCATGAGTAAAAAAGACAACTGCTTTAATATTCTTGGCATCATCTATCGATATGACTGTAATAAAGGTCAATGATTCCCATTTTCTTATTCTGAGAATTTGTTTCGGCAATTAATTTATGAACAGAACAGTCCAATCTTGTTTGTACTCTGCATGCTTCACAATGTACTCTTATATAATCTTTCTGGGTTTGATTTGGATAACGTCCTTGATGTTGTCCACTAGTCATGTTGGTTTCTGAATACCCGTCCATTTTTTTCTCGAGTTGAGGTTTGGCAACTGCTGTAATTTTTACAATATGGGTCACTGTTTTGCAACAAAAATAACTCCAGTTCATCTGATCTGATGCATTTTGTTGGTCATCTCATATTCTTGTTCGGTCTTTCTTCATGCTATATGATGGCAGGAAGTGATCCTTAAGTGCTTAGATGAAGAGTTGTGGATCAGATTTTTAGCTGCCAAACATTTTGTAATTTGTACAGTCAAGATCAGCAGATTGTTGAATGTCCTTGAACCTTATTTCATCTACATTGCAGCATTCAGCCAATGTGCATTTAGCAGGTCAGCACACCTGAGTCAGCCAATTAGCAAGTGCTAGTGAATATCTGATAATTGCATTGATGGTTATTGTGGTCCCAGGAGAGATTGTTGCAACAAATGCACCAAAATAAGATTGCTCAAGTAATGCACTTATGTGCTAGCAATCTTATTTTTGTTCCATTTGCTTCAACAATCTTAAAATGATTTAGAGTGGAATCCAATGCATCAAACATTACCAAAAATAAGATTTGGACTTTGCATTGGATTCCACTCTAAATCTGAGCATGAGTGGGGAAGTAGAGTTCTAGAAAGTTTAAAAATTGTGGACCACCCAAGCAATCATCTAAATAGATATGCAATATACTAAATGATGAAAATTTACCATTCCATTGTTCCAAGTTAAGGAAATGAATTACGTATGTGTCCACTAATTTGATTAAGAATACTGCTGATTAAGAATTCTACATATTATTGAACTTTGATTGGTTTTGATAATACTTATTTTAGCAATAAAAATTCTCAATTTGGGATTCGGGAAGCATGAGGAAGCAGTGTTGAAGCAGGAAGAAGATTAGAGTGGGCTTGGCAAGTTTTGTAGAGGACTCTAGCTACTAACCTTCAAGAGCTGAAGTGGCAACAAACTGAACAAGGGTTTATAAAATAATAAATGTAAATAAATAAATAGGTAGACGTGGAGAGAAAGAAAGCGGAAATGGTAAAATAAACTTACACTTTTCAAAAAGCAATATTTTAAGCAATATTGTCAAATATGTAGGATTTGATGTGGTGCTCCAGCCTTGGAGGCTGCAGGAGGAGCAAGGGTGTTGGCTTCGAAAAAGTAGGATGGGTTGTGAGTCCTAGGGCTAGAACAGAAGTTGTCTTAGGTGAAGGCGGCGTGTAGCCTTGCACAGACTCGAGGTTCAGGTGTGAGGATCTTGAGGGGTTTGGTAAGTGCTCCGGAGACCTGGGCCACAAGAATGGAGCAAAGGGACCCAAAGTCAAAAAATGAATCAGCCAAGACAAGGGGTTGATACACAGGCAAGCTGGCTCGGATACGCAGTCAAGCCAACTGTCTCAGCAGACCGAAGATGAGGTTCAGGCGAGAATGCAGCCGAGCGGCTCCTGACAGAGTCGGCTCGACAGTGGCGAACAGAACTAAGATGGAATTTTCTGTTTGG
>QRFJ01000016.1:1331341-1380201 GCA_006176705.1 Cocos nucifera
ATAGTTTTCCCCATGCCCCAAGGCTGCCTCTCCCTCCTTCTCCATGCCATAGTCTCTTCTCCCCTTGCTCTCCACGTCCAAAAGGAGTTTTGGACCTTGGTTGGTGCGATTCAGATCAAAGAAAGGCGATCAAAATAAGAAGGCTGCGCTGCTGCAAAGGACGACTGCTCATCTTCAAAAGAGTTTTGAAGATCCTCCAGATCAGATCCAGATCTGATTTTTGGAGGCATGATAGAGAAGAAGAGGATCTCCAAATCCAACCTGAGTGGATACCGGTAGAGGCCAGGCGCTTGCGTGGCTAAGATCCAGAACCTTCCGCTGCAAACAGGATCATCAACAGGGTAATAGGATTACCCAAATCAGGTAAATTAAATTTGATTTAATTTATCTTTTAATTTTATTTTATTAAAATAATAAGAATCAGATCTGAAATATATCAAGATCTAATTAGAATCAAGAGAAAAAGTTTTGAAATATATCTCTTGATCTGATCAGATCTGAACGAACCTGGACCGAGAAATCAGGATTTCCCTTCAACTGGTATCAGAGCCATGGTTCTAAAATTGTTTAGATCTGATTTTAAATTTATTTTAATTAAAAAATAATTGATTTCAGATGTCACATAAGATGTGATCAGATCTGAAATTAGAAAAAATTAAAATTAAATAATTTGGATCTAAGATTAGAAGATATGCATGACTAGTTCTAGAATAGAATAGTTCTATAGAATATTCTTGCATATTTTTGATTTAATTCGATTAAATCATGTTTTAGATCTTTTTATTTACTATTTTTTGATATTATAAGTATTATAATAACATCTAAAAAATAGCAAATAAAAATTATTTAATTTTTGAATATCATATGAGATATGATTGATGCATGTCTAGACTAGTTGTAGAATAGTTCTACATAATTATCTAGATTAGAATTTATTTTTGATAAGATCAATTTAAATCTAATTTTTTAGATTATTATGAGATAATTTAGATCTGAAAATATGCATGATTTGATACATGAGATGTATGCAAAATATGCCATGATTAGATCTACTTTATATATGAGATATATGATATAGATCTGATATTGTTTTGTAGTATTGAATGTTCCTGATTAAGGCGTTCCTCTTGGCCGTCCGGTCATAAGAACAAAGAAGGATTTAAAGGCCCTCTCTTCTCATTCGATGGGGTGTTCTTATGATGTATAGGGGTGCTGCGTGTTCGTCCTTAATCAGAAACCCAAAACTTACTTTCTGCAAAACCCTAGATCCTGAAACCCTAGGATTTATTGTGCATATTTTATTTATGAATCCTACTTAATTAAGAATTAAGTTTATGAAATATTAATTAGGTCTAAAATTAAGAATTTTAGATCTAAGACATATTCATAATACTGGGTTCGGGCTTGGGTAGCTCAATTAGGTCTAAGCGGTGATCGAATCAAGAGTTGGTTAGATGGGATCAACTGCTTTATAATAGGATTAAGTCTGGGTCAAGATCGAGTCACGATCAAGCAAGACCTAATTAGGGGACTTTCTTCTTCCATTTCTCATCCTCTAGCGCCGAACTTCGTTCCACTTCCGCGGGAGAACTGCTCTCCATTTCTCTCCTAAGGGCAATTGGCATGCCCAAATGCTCTTCCTTAAGGTCGATTCCTCGCGTCCTCGTGGCGGGCTTGCTGGCAAAGTCTCCGCCAGAGGTTGTCGCACGTCCTGCATCATCTTGGCGGGACCGCGAACCCATCCAGAACTACTCTGCATCTGTGGTGGCTTCGGGTGGGGCCTGGGCTGCCGTGGCTGCAACTGGAGTCGGTCGCCGAGTCGAAGCTCTCGAGGCATTTTCTCTTCAGGAGAGAAGGAAGAACGGATCTCCGGAGAGAGAGAAATCATCGCCGAGCACTCCTTTAAGAACAAAGAAATCCCGGAGGTTCGGGGGCCCTTCCTCTAGCGCCAATCTGTTGGTGCAGAAACGGGTCGTCGCCGGCGGTCGCTGGAGTCGAGGCCGCCGAGGTCGCCGCCGGGGACCTGCAAAACAAAGTCCCGTCCAGAGCCGGTGGGGGGTGGCTTCGGCAAGACCCTCCGACGCTCAAGTCAGCTCTGGCCAATAGGAATGGAGTGCTCGGAATGAGTTCCGGAGCTTAGAGAGGAAAAGGAGAGCTTAGAGATCAGAGAGATTAGAGTTAGCGTATCTGGAGGGGTCCTTTTTATAGCGGAGCTTGATGGTGACAGCTGCAGCCGCGTGCTGGCGGGCCGCTCGAGGTTCGACGGAGCCAGTCTCACGGGAAGGTGCCGTGTGCGGCGGGTTGATGGTGACAGCTGCAGCCGCGTGCTGGCGGGCCGCTCAAGGTTCGGCGGAGCCAGTCTCACGGGATGGTGACGGCCGCAGCCGCGTGCTGGCGGGCCGCTCGAGGATTCGGCGGAGCCAGTCCCACGGGATGGTGACAGCCATCGCCTCCTCATAGCGGAGTCGCTATCACTCGGGGGACTGACGGTGATGGCCGCAGAGCTTGCGGCGGATGAAGGGTTGAAGGCCTTCGTCGTGTGCCCATTTCGGAGGAGTTCGGGCTCCTGAAGAGGAAGCTTGGAGGAAGTTCGGCTCCCATAGGCGTCTGGCTAGAGGTATGCAGCTAAGGCTCGTCCGCTGAGGAGTTCGGCCGCTGGGAATCCGAAGCTCGGCCGTTGGAGAGTTCGACCGAATGTTGGACTTCGGCTGAGGCTCGTCAAGGAGTTCGAGGAGCTCGGCCACTATGCTGTTCGGCCGGCTGGAGAGGTTCGGTCCTGACGAGGGGAGTCTGGAGAAGCTCGGCGGCTGAACGGGTTGGAATAAGCTCGGCCGCCGGGAGCTCGGCCGAAGCCCGGCTGCTTGGAGTCCAAGGAGCTCGGGCGCTAAGTAGTTCGGCCGGCTGTAGGAGTTCGGCTGAGACCCGTCCGTCCAAGCTCTTCCGCGGCTATAGGTTGCATTAGGCTGAGCGTCAAGCTAGACTTCGGCGGGAGCGGGATTTATCCCTAACAAATGGTAAAAAGAACTTCTAATTAGGGTTGCATGATTGTGTTCTCCAGACAACAAAGAATAATCTCACCTTGAAGAAGTATCCTCTATGGTCCTTATAGAATTGTGCAAAATCTTGCTTCCAAGAAATTTTGTTTGTGTAAAATAGATTTTTTTTTTTGGTTGAAATACAAAGAATTCACATGATGTGGATTTAGTGTGTTCTGTAAATAACAAGAAAGACTCTCTTGGGGTTGAAGTTTCTTTTATCCATCCTACTGCACAACAAGCAACTCATCAAGATAAGTGTGACCAATTGGTTTCATTAACATATTTTGGTTAAAATAGAGGGTTTCTCCATCAATAAGAAACTTGTTGCCTCAATAAGTGATACATCAAACTTTTATGCGTACATTATACAAACATGCATATCCTTTAACTGATACTATAGTATGACCTAAAGAAATATCATGCTTTGTAAAGATCACGAAATGCAACCAAGAGGTATTCAGGCTTTAGAAGGGTCATCATGTGACCAATGGCATCATGAACACCTTTTGGATATTCTAGAGGTTTTACCAATCATTACAGACTCAGCGACCTGAAGAAATTGCCAAGCAAAAGCAAGAGCCTTCCATGACTCAGAACTACACATATACCGATGATCCACCTTTCTTTAAAAATATTTTGGGGACACTACCAAAAAGTTATGACTTATGACCTTTGTAGGTCTTGCTTCTTTCATATGTTTCACATGTGATCTATCTATGGGGCATTAGCTTCTTTCTATTGAGGAGCTGTCACCTTTTGAAGAGCTGGCACAGCTGCTCCATCTTGTATGGTGTATAGTATCAGGTTGTTGTCAAATATTGTTTTATATGGAGGTCCTGCATATAACAACTAGAATAGGGACTCTTAATTGATGTACTTTCATCTCAGTAATCCAATTTGTGGTTGCTCCATGGATAGCAAAAGTAATAAATATTCAGAGTCATCCATTCTCCAACTTATGTTGCCAAGTTCATGAAATGAGGAGAATCCAGTATGTGCTGTTATTGTTTAGTTCAAAAATATGAATTTCATAATTATGACAGCACTTGTTACTGGAAACATGCAAGCTTGTGAAATATGCATGAAGATAAACTAAAACATATCTGTCTTTTCTAAATATATCTCATGTCACTGCAACAAGATAATTGTGTCCTATAAAGGTCAGAATAAAATGTTTGACAAATTGAAACAGATAAAACATTCTGAATGACTATGACATGCCTGATAAATCATATTAAACACTTAAAGTCATTCATTAACATAAAATGATGCTATAGGAAATCCACAAAAAAGGTGACATATAGTGAGACAATTGATAAGGAGATAACAAGGAGTTAGGTCAGCAAATTTATGTTCGTAGATATTTATTCCATCATCTTTAACTTGTTTTATAACACACTGTCATGATTTTTAGATCAGAAATCAACATTAATTCATGGGTGCAGTAAAAAAAATTCATAAGCATGAGGTATAATAATTTGTCATAATTTTGTAAATGCATGATTGTTTCAAAGAATTTAGAGAATCTAAAAATTTATCTAATATCACTTGGAGTCTTGAACCATCCAACTTGATCATAAATCCATAGATTTCTTTAGGTGGTTTTTTTCCCATCTGTGAAGAATAAGATTATATGGATTTGAAAAATAGATTCATTTACATTTCACTGTGATAGCTGCTGCATCTTTTGGTTAATGCTCTCCAAGATGTGCACGAAATCACTAGAAAAATGAACCAGGAGAGATTTCAGGTGTTTTTACTATTCTATAACTCTGTAGATACACATGTTGAAAGTTTGAACAACGAATGCACATATTATTTTGTTCTTGATTTAGTACTACTTCAGTCTCTGCTTCTTTCACAAGAACTTCAATCATATAACTAGATGATGATGTCTTTTCACCCTAAATTAGCCAGCGTCTTCTTCAATAACTTTGATTGCGCTTATGTATTTGCTAAGAGTTCAAAGCAAAAATTTAGTTTTGTTGCATGGTCCTGTATAAAGCTGGATTTAAAATATGCTTGTGCTGACAACTTTGTTTTCCTTGGCTGTCTTCAATTAGTAAATTCTTAAGAACTATTTGCCTTTTACTGGTTTGTGTGTAGCAACTATAAAGTGAATTTCAAAACATTGACACTTTGTAATCATCTGACCTTGCATTAAAATGAAAACATATATTTTCAGCGTCGGTGGCTTGTAGTTAGCAATCCTGGTTTATGTGGTCTTATCTCAAAATGGCTTGGAACGGATGCTTGGATCCGTGATATAGACCTCTTAATGGGACTGCAAGATCATGCAGCAGATGCAGAACTCCAACAAGAATGGAAAATGGTCAATAATTCATGTGCATTATGTAATTGGCACCTAGAATCTTATGACTAATATGGTATGAGATAAATTGAATTAATTGTGAAGTAGTTGCAATTTTCAGGTCCGTAGGGTCAACAAAATTAGGCTTGCTGAGTTTATTGAAGCAATGACTGGCATGATGGTTTGCATACAAATTCCCCTGGTACCTTATTTGGAGGAGGCATGACCTTTCATCTTACATGCTAGCAGTTCATTTTTCTTACAGGTCAGTCCAGATGCAATGTTTGACGTACAGATCAAGCGAATTCATGAGTACAAAAGACAACTGCTTAATATTCTTGGCATCATCTATCGATATGACTGTATAAAGGTCAATGATTCCCATTTTCCTTATTCTGAGAATTTGTTTCGCAATTAATTTATGAACAGAACAGTCCAATCTTGTTTGTACTCTGCATGCTTCACAATGTACTCTTATATAATCTTTCTGGGTTTGATTTGGATAACGTCCTTGATGTGTCACTAGTCATGTGGTTTCTGAATACCCGTCCATTTTTCTTCTGAGTTGAGGTTTGGCAACTGCTGTAATTTTTACAATATGGGTCACTGTTTGCAACAAAAATAACTCCAGTTCATCTGATCTGATGCATTTTGTTGGTCATCTCATATTCTTGTTCGGTCTTTCTTCATGCTATATGATGCAGGAAGTGATCCTTAAGTGCTTAGATGAAGAGTTGTGGATCAGATTTTTAGCTGCCCAAACATTTTGTAATTTGTACAGTCTAAGATCAGCAGATTGTTGAATGTCTTGAACCTTATTTCATCTACATTGCAGCATTCAGCCAATGTGCATTTAGCAGGTCAGCACACCTGAGTCAGCCAATTAGCAAGTGCTAGTGAATATCTGATAATTGCATTTGATGGCTTATTGTGGTCCAGGAGAGATTGTTGCAACAAATGCAACCAAAATAAGATTGCTCAAGTAATGCACTTATGTGCTAGCAATCTTATTTTTGTTCCATTTGCTTCAACAATCTTAAAATGATTTAGAGTGGAATCCAATGCATCAAACATTACCAAAATAAGATTTGGACTTTGCATTGGATTCCACTCTAAATCTGATGCATGAGTGGGGAAGTAGAGTTCTAGAAAGTTTAAAATTGTGGAACCACCAAGCAATCATCTAAATAGATATGCAATATACTAAATGATGAAAATTTACCATTCCATTGTTCCAAGTTAAGGAAATGAATTACGTATGTGTCCACTAATTTGATTAAGAATACTGCTGATTAAGAATTCTACATATTATTGAACTTTGATTGGTTTTGATAATACTTATTTTAGCAATAAAAATTCTCAATTTGGGATTCGGGGAAGCATGAGGAAGCAGGTGTTGAAGCAGGAAGAAGATTCAGAGTGGGCTTGGCAAGTTTTGTAGAGGACTCTAGCTACTAACCTTCAAAGAGCTGAAGTGGCAACAAACTGAACAAGGGTTTATAAAATAATAAATAGTAAATAAATAAATAGGTAGAGTGGAAGAGAAGAAAGCGGAAATGGTAAAAATAAACTTACACTTTTCAACATAAGCAATATTTTAAGCAATATTGTCAAATATGTAGGATTTGATGTGGTGCTCCCAAGCCTTGGGAGGCTGCAGGAGGAGCAAGGGTGTTGGCTTCGAAAAAGTAGGATGGGTGTGAGTCCTAGGGCTAGAACAGAAGTTGTCTTAGGTGAAGGCGGCGTGTAGCCTTGCACAGACTCGAGGTTCAGGTGTGAGGATCTTGAGGGGTTTGGTAAGTGCTCCGGAGACCTGGGCCACAAGATGGAGCAAAGGGACCAAAGTCAAAAAATGAATCAGCCAAGACAAGGGGTTGATACACAGGCAAGCTGGCTCGGATACGCAGTCAAGCCAACTGTCTCAGGCAGACCGAAGATAGGGTTCAGGCGAGATGCAGCCGAGCGGCTCCTGACAGAGTCGGCTCGACAGTGGCGAACAGAACTAGATGGAATTTTCTGTTTGGATCTAGGATAGGCTTTTATCCTAAGGTCTTAAAGCCTGGATCAATAAGGTCTTAAGGGGGCTAACTCATGTATGGGTCGGGTTCAGATCCAAGGGATGAGAGCATGTGAGGCATATGTACATGGGCTTAGTGAGTGCTTTCATGTATTGGGTTAGCCTAGGAAAGTTTTTCAGCTGGGGTTTGGGTTTATTAGGATTTATGTGGTATAGTAGAAATCTTAGGGTATATAAATTCAGGTATTGTATCTTTACAATAGAGTGGAATACAATTGAGCTTTTCTCCCTAAAACTCTCTACTCTTCTCTCTCTGGTTTCAACTTTAAGCCCTAGGTGCCAGCCATTTACTTTATTCTTTTTCTCTCCAACAATTGGTATCAGAGAGATACCAGGATCCAACAAGTGGTATCAAAGCCTGGTTGAGCATGGAGGAAGAAGAAGATCAGATTTCAGTAGAGATCAGCAGCAAGGTTCAGATCTAAAGGCTTTCTCCAAGCTTCGTGAGGAAGAAAGAGATCACAGGACTGTTGTCCACTGTCCCTAGTCAAGGTATTTTTTCAGATCCATCTGTTTGCTGTTTTTGATTCGTACGATCATGGAGAACAACGGGTTGAAGGTAAGATTTGAGAAGTTTGATGGAAAGAAAAATTTCACGATGTGGAAGATTAGGATGGAGGATCTGCTGGTTCAGATAAGATTGGATTCGACCTTGGAAGATAGGCCAAAGGTCACAAACAAGAAGTGGGTGTCCTTGGAGAAAAGGGCATGTGCCACGATTAGGGCTTGTCTGACAGATGAGGTGCTGTATGGCATGTTGGAGGAAGACACCCAAGAGTTTATGGTTGAGGTTACATCAGTTGTACATGGGGAAGAATATGTGAAACAAATTGATGCTGAAAAAGTAACTGTACAGCCTTTGGATGCAAAAGGACAAGGATGTTGCAGGACATTCAGCGGTTCGACCGAATGAGCATGGATTTGCTCAATATTGGGGTGGATCTCGAAGAGGAGGACAAATTTATTGCTACTATGTTCGCTATCTGGGAGCTTCGATTCATTGGTGACGACGTTGCTATATGGTAAGGAGACGCTGATGTATGAAGAGATCGTATCAGTGCTAAGGTCCAACGAGCAGTGGGAACGGATAATGAAGAGAGAGGTCTTCCAGGAGGGTCTCGTGGTTTTAGAGAGGCCTAGGCAAGGAAAGAAGAAGGGTCAACGAAGGGGCAGCAAGGGGTTCAAGAGATGCTTCAAGTGTGGTGAAGCAGGGCACTTTAAGCGAGAATGTCTGCTTTGAAAGAAGTGCAAGAGAGGAGAAAACTCGAATTTCATCGGTTCAGTCGTTGCAAATGAAGAGTCAAATGAGCTCTTGATGGTCTCGGAGGAGCCCGTGGGGTGTGGTGTATCTGAGACAGTTTCAGACAGGTCTGCAGAGTATGGAGGATCCGAAGGGACGCTGATAATGTCCGAGGCGTAGCGACAGGCGCAGCAGTGCAGCATTAAGTGGTTGTCCTCAGGGGACTCGATTACAGAGTCGACTTCTGCGGTATCAGCGGAACTTCAGTTTCAAGTGGAGCACCGGATAAAGATGGCTTCACAGATGAAGAGAGATGTGACATGAGTTCAGAGCGGAGGAGTGCAGGAGAAACAATATTCTAGTACCAACGTCGGAGATGCACAGTTCTAGGTGGAGCAGCATGTGCGGGAGGAGAGGCGAAGTTCTAAGAAGACCGTGTCAAGGTATGTAGCAGGTGCCGGCATATGATTGCTGCAAATTCTCCAGGAAAGTCTAGAATAGTTGATGCGGTTGCCAAGCAGAAAGATACTTACAACTCCAAGGATGGTGCATAGAAACAAGCCAAGGTCTTCAGCGGTGGAGGTGGTCATCTCAAAGGCCTTAAAAGAAGCTCAGTAACTGAAGAAGAATGGTGGTGGCAAGATGTACATAAGTAGCTGTCAGGGCGTGCATCGACAACAGGTTCGTGCAGGAAAACATTGTCAGGTGTGCCAAGGCTTAGGCGCACCAAGATGGAGATTGTAGGATTTGATGTGGTGCTTCCAAGCCTTGGGAGGCCACAGGAGGAGCCAGGGTGTTGGCTCCGAGAAAATAGGACCGCTGTGAGTCCTAGGGCTAGGACAGGAGTTGTCCTAGGTGAAGGCAGCGTGTAGCCTTGCACGGACTCGAGGTTCGGGTGTGAGGATCTTGAGGGGCTTGGTAGGTGCTCCGAAGACCTAGGATACAAGGTGAAGCAAAGGGACCAAAGTCAGAAGAAGAATCAGCCAAGACAAGGGGCTGACACATGCGAGCTAGCTCAGATATGCAGTCGAGCCGGCTCGGACTGAGATCAAGTCGGCTCGGGGCGCAGTCGAGTCGACTGTCTCAGGCAAACAAAAGACAGGGTTCGGGCGATGGTGGCGAACAGAACTGGACGGGATTTTCTATTTGGATCTAGGATAGTCTTTTATCTTAGGGTCTTAAGGCCTAGACCAATAAGGTCTTAAGGGGGCTAACTCATGTATGGATCGGGTTCAGATCCAAGGGCTGAGAGCATGTGAAACATATGTACATGGGCTCAGTGAGTGCTTTCATGTATTGGATTAGCCTAGAAAAGTTTTTCTGCTGGGGTTTGGGTTTATTAGGGTTCATGTGGTATAGCAGAAATCTTAGGATATATAAACCCAGGTATTGTATCTTTACAATAGAGTGGAATATAATTGAGTTTTTCTCTCTAAAACTCTCTACTCCTCTCTCTCTGGTTCCAATTTTAAGCCCTAGGTGTCGGCCATCTACTTTGTTCTTCTTCTCTCCAACAATTGATATCAGAGATGTACTAGGATCTAACAAAACAAATATAACATTTGCAACTACATGCACTTTATCAAATGGCCACTTAAACAAAATAACATTGGAAAACACAAACTCAATATATTTATTAGTTCAACTAAAAATGCAATATAATGTTTTTCAAATAGTTGCAGTTCGATAATGAATTACACACACGCTGCCACAGAGACATATATTTCACTTAAATGCAATGACTCTAGCCTAAAATTGTAGCAACTATACAAGTTTTATAAATCAAAACACTTTTTTTTTTTCACAACATTTTTGGTTTTTTTTTTTTTTTTACCCAAACTCTGATATTGGGAGGAAACTTCCAAAACTATGGAAACCATAGAAAGTGAAATTCTGTAGAGCGGACCAAATCCAATACCAAAGCTGAGTTTTCAAACATGTTGCAGGATATAGATATGATTTATCATAGATGATCTTAAAGGCAAGTATTCAAAGCTGGTGTAGGTCACTGTATCGCTGATATGGCATGTATCATGGTCTGTATTTCACTGACACATGCCAACATTGTTGTGGCACAGAACCAGGAAAAAAGGTGTGAAAACACCTTTAAGCTTAGTATAAAGCAACACCATACAATCTGGTTGGTACAGGTCCAGCAACTAGTAGTTTGGGTAGGTTTGCCCAGTGGGTGTAGCATGTACCAAGTTGGTATTAACAGTTCGCTAAACCTTTATAAGTGCTTAGATGATAATAAGTGTTATTTTCTTTCTTGGCCCATTTAGAATTTACAACTTTTATGATATTAGAAACCTTAGGAGTTATTAATTGAATGGCATATGCCCATCATTAAATTCATTGCATGATTCAGACATTATTAAAATTTAGCGGCAATCTAACATATGGCAGTGACATATCAATTTTCCCTAGGTATATGCGGATCTCAAATTTGCCAAATCCGTTGTCCTTCTTATGAAATTTGCTAAATTTCTTATCATCTCCTTTTTTTTATATGTTGCATCAAGTCCTAACTAATTCATCTGCAGTTGCCTCTGAGAGTCCATACTCCATTCTTATCCTTCTTATATTGGCCTCCAGTTGCTTTTCCTTCTGTATGTATTCTACATTTATTTTCTGTGCTTTGACGTGCCTTTTCTCACTGTACCATCACAGAACATGAAGGAAAGTGATAGAAGGAAAGTGGTACCCCGTGTCTGTATAATTGGAGGAAAGGCTGCCCCTGGTTATGAAATGGCAAAGAAGATAATTAAACTGTGCCATGCTGTCGGAGAAACAATCAATAATGATTCTGACATTGATGATCTTTTGAAATTGGTATGACCTTGAGAATCGCTGGCATTATGTATTAATGAGACCTAGCATTCAATGAATCTTTTTGCATGAAGCTGGTTGTCTTTGTTGGTAAGAGCTTCTGTATCTTGCAACAACAAAGTTTCACTAGAAATGTATCAACCAAATTCATTTTATTTCATGCTTTTAATTAAGAAAAAGAAAAGAACTCGGAGGACATTATACTTGGTACTTAATTACTCATTATGTATGAGTAGTACTGGTGTAGAAAGCTTTCATCATTTCCTTTTTGTTATCTTAAATTCTTTTATGATTGGAGAAGATTTATTTTCCAAATGTGCAGGTTTTTATTCCTGATTACAACGTTTCTGTTGCTGAACTAGTAATTCCAGGAAGTGACCTTTCACAGCACATCAGGTTGGAAATTTCTATTGCCTTACATTTTTGTTTTTCCTTTGTTTCTATGTTCTGGGGTGCTCTATTAGTCATCCAAGCTCCACAATTAAGTGGTTCAGAGCAGTCAACTTTTGGACTCAAAATGAAATTTTATATTTTTGGGTTGGGGTCCATTTAGTGAATTCTAAATATTTTCTCATATCTTAAAGATGATAACTTTTATCATAGGAAAACACTGCCAAGACCTAAGGGTCCAGTAAAAAGGGCCTTATCTCTCGTCTCTGAATCTTTTTCATCTGAAACGAGACTAACATACAGTGCTTCATCATGCATGCATACCTTATTGGCTTATTCTTTACAAATATTCATGTCCAGATATTCTTCATCCAAAATTTTATGAATAATTATGATGTATTTTAATCAAGAATTTTAAAAAAATTCACATTGTGCACTATATTTAGCAGGCATGCATGTTCACGCTTTTGATTGAATGATCGTATGTAAGCATTTAAAAGATTGTTTTAATGCATGAAACAACTCTTCATTGGAACTAGGAAGAAGTTTAAAATATCAAATTAGGAAAACCGAAATAATTGTCTGCCTGTACCATGAAATGCATGCCAGTTCAAGCGTAGCCATGCACTCTGCATGCCTGCATGCCATGTGTCAGCATGGCATGGCACGTGCCAAGTGCCAGCCACTAGCCAGCACACTCCCTGTGCCAGCAGCACTTATATCCTTATTTTTCAGAGGTACTTGTTGAACAAATTGATCCAGATTAGCATTCTAAACACTGTAGAATCAGAGTTATGTAAATTTAGCACTATTTTAGTTTGATGTAGTTCTTTTCCCATTTTAATAGTGTGAATCTTATTTGCTTGCAGTACAGCAGGTCATGAAGCCTCTGGAACTGGCAGCATGAAATTTTTAATGAATGGATGTTTACTTTTGGCTACAGCTGATGGGGCCACCATTGAAATCATTGAAGAAATAGGAGAGGATAATATGGTAAGTACATGGACCCGGTTAGCATGATATCAATCAGAAGCATCGAGAATCATAAGCTTTGTTACATTGTCACGTAATATGGTGGTTTTTTATCTTTAATGCAGCACTCCAACTTTTATTGAAATGTTAAGATCATCAATAGAACTTTAGGACCACATTTTTGGATTTTGTTGCCCAACTTTGCAGTTTATTAGCATCTAAGGACAAGTATACTAATTTTTTTGAATGTTAACATATTTCCTAGCAAGATTTGCTGTCTCCATATTGGATCCCATACCGGTACCATCTTATTATAGTGTTGGTATGCTCGGTATGGGGGCTGGTTCAGCATACTAAGTGTGGATATATCCCCTATACCACATAACATTTTGGTATTGATACGGTATGGCATAGTTTGATTGGTCATCAGTACCAACTAGTATGGCAAACCTTATTTACTAGGATTCCAGGAGCAATTATGATTTTTGAATTGCCAATTCAAGAGCTTAGCCACCATGACAATTTTCCTGTTGTATGTAACTTTCTTCATTAGTTTGTATTTGGTGCCAAAGTACATGAAGTCCCCAACTTGCGTGAGAAGGCTCAGAATCACAGAGTGCCACTTCAATTTGCTCGTGTTCTCAGGTGCGTCTGTACGATATATTATTTTTCTTATTATTCTGATGGTATGGCTTGTCCATTAGATTTCAATTATATTGAGAGCATGATCTTTGACCATTTTGTTCTGTTTCTGTTAAAATCTTGAAAATTCTATGTTGGAATTTAATTTAAGTTCTTTACATACCTCACAGAAACATTTAGCAACTAGATATTTCTTTAACCCTGGGGCTGTGAATGGGTAGGCTTGAATCAAGAATTTTTCTTGATCCAAATTTGAACACTATTTAGGGTCTGAAATTTGGATCCGCCAATCAGTTTAAAGCTTAGGAAGCTTTAGATACTATTAGTTTAAAAACCCAATAGGTTTCTTCATGCCTGACTAGCTTAACATCCAACCCATAACTGCATATGTTTGAGGGTAGGCTAATATTATTGGACAGGAGCAGATTTTCCAATATGCAATTGTTATTTCTCCATCTTTCGCACCATGACCTTGACCTATAGTCCTTAACCCAAAACTTGCATGGCCTAAAACGGAGACAAAACTCATTTTTGCTATAAAGTAAAATGCATAAGAATCTATATAATTGTGTGACCCTTATGCAAATCACCTAGATCATGGTGTCTTTAACAATTTGTCGCAAGTAAAACTGAAACTTATACCCTAGTTCCAAAAGCAATCACAAGCCAAGAAATAGCTGAGAAGAATCTTAACTCAAACCCAGAAACTGAAAAGTAAAAGTGGTAAACATGTGAGATATAGCAAATAATCCAGTCCCTTATGATTATTAATGTTCCAAGGAAAAAGAGCATGTGAAAACCAACCCTAATCTGCAATATCAATATGAGGTCACATCAAAAACAAATGTTATCTTCAATATGAATGGATCACTCTCTTGCATACTATAACCGTCAAAATTCAGTTGGGTTAGCTCATGATCGAATATATAGGGGTAGTGAAAAATAATGGAGAAAGATGATAAGTGGAGGAAGGAGTTACTAAGAGGTTTTGCTAAGCAACACCTGCCCTCTTTAGGGCTCATGTGCAAGACGGTCCAGTGTTTCTCCAAATCTCCAAGATGAGATAAGCAGAAGATGATTGAGCGAGCTTGCATAAGAATCTCGGTTTGTTGATCATGGAATTTAGAGAGAAGATTTGGAGATTGTAAGTGATATACATCCAGTCTCCATTGCACTAAGAATGTTATGAGTGCTAAATAATTGGAAGAGTCGAACCTTGATTGTCGTACTCAAACTTGAATCTAGCATCCAACTTGCACAAACAACCCCCCCACCCCCAAACCCAAGCACCTATATTCACTATCTAATAGATGACCATAAAAGCGGAAGAAGCACATAATTTAAAATGGGGAGCACATCTATCTGATCTACTTTAAATAAGCACTACTGAAGCAATCATGGCCTAATATCAAATGTGCCTTCCTCTTGAATAAACCATGTGCAGTGCATGTTCCTATCCTTTTCTCATTAAAGGTCGGTGTATATTACCAGTAGCTGTTGTACACTTGTGCTGAAGATGCTGCCTCATGTTCATTATGAACTTTTACTGATTTTTGTTGCTGAACATGCAAACATGTGTCACCACATTCTAGTCAAATATGTTTAGGATGGTACGTGATGGCTACTTTGGCTGTGAGGATTACTTCAAATCTCTATGTGACTCTATTGAAGGGGGTGGTGACTTCTATCTCCTCAGAAATGATTTTGCAAGCTACCTAGAGGCCCAGGTCCTTTTCTTTGCCCTAAATAGTATCTTGCAAAACGATATATTTCATTAATAGATGGCATATATAATTGCCCTACGGACAAACTGCAGGCAGCAGCTGACAAGGCATTTGTTGATCAAGAGAGGTGGACAAAGATGAGCATTTTCAGCACTGCTGGCTCTGGAAGGTTCAGCAGTGATAAAACAGTTGGAGAATATGCACACCAGACATGGGGAATTGAACCTTGCAGGTGTCCATTTTAATTCATCATTCTCAGGGATATACACAATCGGAGGATGTTAATATTCTTCATCAAGGTGTAGAGCCAAGGATGTGCTGCAATCTCCCTAATGTGGTGATTCCCCATTATATTTGTATGCTCTTGGTGGCATTAATTTCTCTTTCCAAGTAAGTTTGTTTCAAAATCTATTCTTTGTTTGTAGATCTATGGTGCCTATTTATGTGATCATGTAATTCTTACAAGGTGTAGCATCTTCACCAAGATGCTTAAAGCAGTTCTCTTGCACATATAAAACCTTCAAGAAGTGGGGTTATATTCATTGCTGATATGGAAGATCATGAATGAACTGGGGCTTGCCCCAGTGATCATATCCCTTGGCAATCAGAGATTTTTGTTCGAGTCTTGGTAATCACAGGAGCGTCTCTCTGTAACAAAAGAAAAGAAAAAACTGAATTATGAATATGTGAGCCTGAAGCTCCACTAATGATACCAATATTACGTGAAATTCCACTAAGGATACCAATTGTACCATAGTTTATTGTTTTAATATTGGCAATTTTGTTTTATCTTGTTCTGTTTATGCAACACAGTTTCTGCCATCACCAGGTTTGAAACCCATACCTTATTTTTTTAATATTGGTGATTTTATTTTATCTTGTTCTGCTTTATGCAATACGATGTTTCTGCGATCACCAGGTTTGAAACCCCCATACCTTATTGTTTTAATATTGGCAATTTATTTCATCTTGTTCTGCTTTATGCAATACAATGTTTCTGCCATCAGGGTCAAGCCCTTGGGATAGGGGTGTCGGCTGGTTGAGCTAACAGCTGTTGGCAGGATTAGCTATCTTATTTCTTATTTTTTATTGGTTAATAATAAAGTTGGATAATTTCGTTATATATTATCCAACTTATGGAAGATTTTGATGCGGACATGTAAAAAGGCTCTTTTTCAACAAATGAATAATCGGAATGCTGTTCCTGGAGCCCAAGCGTTGCAAGAATATATAGTTGTGTCCCAGCAGCGCAAGGGGAAACCTCCATAATCCTGAAGGGGGTGTTTGGATGCTGGACCAGGATATCTTGTGATATATGGTCTAAAGAAGTTTAAGCAACTTCTTAGTAGTAATCTAAAGGGTTGCTGGGCTTTGTTATCCCTAAATTTCAGCGATCACTGTTTCGATCGAATGGGGTAATCCAAGAACAGTGGGATAGCCGCGTTGTGAAGGATCTCTTGAGCTTCTCTCATCTGATGGTATTTTGCTCGTGTAATTTTCAAGCAACTGTGTGACTATCACCAAATAACCTGCGACAGCATCCAAACACCGCAGAAGTGTTGTTTAGCATTGGCTCATTAGGAGTATGGGTAACACAATCGGTAGTCTTTGCTACTATAAAGGAAAAAGGTGGTCTGGTATCGGCAACGAGATAAGTTGGCTTACTGCACCCTCTTCCAGCTGGGAACAAGTTATTTTATCAACTTAGGGATTTGTATGGACTGCAACATATCAATTGAAGGAATTACTGACTGTACTGGCTTGTTTAGATATCGAGAGATCTTACCAGTTCAATAAATTTCGCTGATAGGGTTCTATCTCCAAAATTATGATGAAACTGGCGCGACTTAAAGAGATCGGAGTTGTCATGGAGCAATTAATTCCTGGTTTTCAAGGATAACTTTTCTATTTCCAAGGTGATTTACCTTATTCCTGAGATCTAGGAATCGGTTGTCGCCCAGAAATCTTTAAAACTACTTACTAATTTTAATAGAAAACCCTGTTGGAACACCGCTTGGAATTTCTTATCAGACTGAGATTTTTCGGCATTCAAACGGCCTACTTTTGCGTGTAATTCCGTTTTAGCGTACTAAATTCTTTCGCTTCACAGATGAGTCGCATCCCACGAGCCATTCTGTTTTGGCGCCTGTAGGTGAAGCTATTGATGGAAGGGATCTCCTTGTTAGAGAGAGTACCAAATTTGCAGAGGGTCTTATTAAAGTACCTAGAGGACTTCCCATCTACTCACGTGTTTCTTTATTTAGGTGACATATGGTTGATAGATCCTGGTTCAGTTACAGCAATACAGTTTACTACTGACATTCTTAGGCGGTGCATTACCTCCATGGCGAGTCATCTCTCCTTCGTTTTAAGAATTGCAACGGAAATCCTGTCTGGGAAATAACATGGAAGGCCTCGTGTTGTTTTCAGCTACATCACTGGTCTTAAATGCCAGCTGACCTCCTTGTGCTAAAGTTGTCATAATGGCTGATAGGCTGAGCCAAATTGTTTCTTACAGGGCTCCCTGCCCTAGTGTGTTCATAATCCACCCATTGTGATGATAGCTCATGTTGGGGATAAATTTCACTTCTGCCGAAGTCCAGTTCGATGCTCAGCCTAATGCAACCAGTAGCTATGGAAGAGTTTCAGTGGATAGATCTTAGTCGAACTCCTTCAACCGACCGAACTCCTCAGCGGTCGAGTTCCTTCGAACTCCCAGCAGTCGAACTCTTTTGAATCCCTTCAGCCGACCGAACTCCTCAACAGTCGAGCCTTAGCCGCACTCCTCAAGCCAGACGCCTACGGGAGTCGAATTTCTTTCGAGCTTCCTCTTCAGGAGTCCGAACTTCTTTGGAATTGATATATGCTGAAGTCCACCAAGCCTGCTTTCTCAGAGCCACGGCTATTAAAATGATGAACGATCACCATCAGTCTGCCACAGACGATGCTACAGACGACTCCATCAGACCTCGAGCAGCCCACCACTATCGGATGGTATGGCTGTCACTATCAGCCTGATGATACCATCCTCTCTGCATCAAATCCGGTGCAGTCTCGAGCGGCCCACCATCAGGCAGCTGCAGCTGTCACCATCAAGCTCCGCCTATAAAAAAGATCCTCCAGATATGCTAGCTCTAAGCTCTGCGGAACTCATTTTCGAGCACTCCATTTCTGTTGGTCAGAGCTGACTTGATCGTCGGAGGATCCTACCGGAGCCACCCCCCACCGACTCCGAATGGAACTTTATTTTGCAGGTCTCCGGTAGCGACCTCATCCACCTTCACTCTAGCTGGATCCGGCGACGATCGTTTCTGCGTCAACAGATTGGCGCTGGAAAAAGGGACTCTCTGCCTTCGAGGTTTCCTTGTTCTTAAAGGAGTGCTCAACGATGATTTCTCTCTTCCCTCTCCAAAGATCTTCCTCCTTCCTCTGCAGAGTTCTTTTCCAAAAAAAATGCCTCCCAGGAGAGCTTCGGCTCGGCGATCGGTGGCCTCCGTGCCTGGTCCATCTGCTTCCGTTTCAGCCTCGGCAACCCAGGCTCTACCTGAAGCCGCAGTAGATATGGAGCAGTTCAACCTGCTGGTCCAGTAGGTTCGTGGCCTCACCAAGATGATGCAGGCCGTGCGACAGCTTCCAGCGGTGACTTTGCCAGCAAATCCACCATCAGGATGTCCGAAATCGGCCTCAAAAAAGAATACTCAGGCCGGCATACCCATCATCCCTTGAAAAAGAAAATAGAGAGCAGAGGATCCATATTCGGATCATGATTCTCCTCTAGAGGAGACCTTTTCCATTTATAGTCGGAAGTCCCCCAAGATCTGCAACCAAGATGATGCCCTCGATCACAGACTGCGGAAGATGGACCGACGGATTGAAGAGCTCAACCACGTCGCCCCAGCTCATCATGCCGACGTCCGCACCGATCCTCTTTTCTTCCTTCGAATTATGCAAGAGTCCGTTCCGTCGAACTTCGAGCTTCCTCAACTCGAGAGCTACGATGAAACTTCTGATCCAGTTGATCATCTAGAGGCCCTCCGATCCATGATGCTATTCTACGGTGCTTCAGACGCCATACTGTGCCGAGCCTTTCCGTCTACCTTAAAGGGAGTAGCTAAAAACTGATACTCGGCATTGAAGTCGGGTGCGATCTTCTCTTTTTGACCAGATGAGCCATCAGTTCGTGGCCCACTTCATCAGCAGCCGACGTCCGCGTCGAAGTTCGAATTTCCTGATGAATGTCAAGCAGAAGTAGAGGGAATCCATCCAAGCTTACATCACCCGATTTAATGCCACGGCGTTGGAGGTCCGAAACCTATACCGGTCCGTTGTAATGACCGCGCTCAAGAGCGGCCTTCAAAAGAATGACATGCTGTTCTCCATGGAGAAGTATCCTAGGGACTTCGCCGATCTGCTGGCTCGGGCTGAAGGTTATGCCCGGACTGAAGAGGCCTTCAGGGCCAAGGATGGTGAAGAAAAGCCAAGTGAAGCTCGACCGCATTCCTGAACTCCCCCTCAGGCCTGAGAGCGTGAAAGCCCCGATAAAAGATTTCACAGGTTCTCCCATAGAAGGTTTCACAAGAGGGTGGAATGAAGTTCGGCGTAAGCGAGGCCGCTACGCCGAACTCCCCCTCGAGCTCGTCATCAAGGAAGCTCCGATGAAGGGGCATGAAGTTCTTCCATAGGTTTCATAAGAGGATGGAATGAAGATTGACCAAGGGCACTACCATAGCCAGAAACGATAAGGAGGTCGACCGCCTCACGGCGTCATCAACGTTACCCCTGGAAGGAGCTTGGTACTTCGATGATTCATCATCTCCCAGTGTCAAAGCCAAGAGAAGCTTGCTTCAAATTGAGAAGGCCAGCATGAGATAGAGGAGGTCGTCCGACCTGGGACTTACTGCCTGAGGGAATTCGGAGGAATAATGCCTCCACGACCGTGAAACGAAAATGTGCTGCCAGTAACTTTTCCTCGATAAAATTCTTTTTTTTTAATAATATTATTTCTGGGTGCAAAAACTATGTGATGACAGAAAAGAAGTAGTCAATAGTTGCTATGTTAGGAATAGGAGGAGAACCTCATTCTAACGCGAGCAAGTCAAAGACCTTTAACCTCGACCGTAGGAGATAAGATCTCCCCCGAGGGTCTAGACCAACCTCGACTGTAGGAGATAAGATCTCCTCCGAGTGCCCGCATCAATCTCGACCACAGGAGATAAGATCTCCTCCGAGGCAACCTCGACCGTAGGAGATAAGATCTCTCCTGAGGGTCCGGGCCAACCTCGACTGCAAGAGATAAGATCTTCTCTGAGGCAAACTCAGCTGTAGGCGATAAGATCTTCCCCGAGCGTCCACATCAACCTCGGCCATAGGAGATAAGATCTTCTCCGAGCGTCCGCATCAACCTTGATCGTAGGAGATAAGATCTCCTCCGAGGCAACCTCGGCCGCAGGAGATAAGATCTCCCCTGGGGCAAACTCGGCTACAGGAGATAAGATCTCCCCCGAATGTCTGCATCAATCTCGACTGTAGGAGATAAGATCTCCTCCAAGACAACCTCGACCGTAGGAGATAAGATCTCCCCCGAGGCAAACTCGACTGCAGGAGATAAGATCTCCTCTGAGCGCTCACATCAACCTCGATCGCAGGAGATAAAATTTTCTCCGAGACAACCTCGACTGTAGAAGATAAGATCTCCCCGAGGTAAACTCGACTGTAGGAGATAAGATTTCCCCGAGCGCCCGCATCAACTTCAGCCATAGGAGATAAGATCTCTTCCGAGGTAATCTCGACCACAGAAGATAAGATCTCCCCCGAGGCAAACTCAGCTGCAGAAGATAAGATCTCCCCCGAGTGTCCGCATCAACCTCGATCGCAGGAGATAAGATCTCTTCCGAGGCAACCTCGATCGTAGGAGATAAGATCTCCCCCGAGCGCCCGCATCAACCTCGACCGCAGGAGATAAGATCTCCTCCGAGGCAAACTCGACTGCAGGAGATAAGATCTCCTCCGAACGCTCGCATCAACCTTGATCGTAAGAGATAAGATCTCCTCCGAGGCAACCTCGATCGTAGGAGATAAGAACTCCTTCGAGGCAAACTCGACTGCAGAAGATAAGATCTTCCTCGAGCGCTCGCATCAACCTCGACAGCAGAAATAAGATCTTTCCTGAGGCAACCTCGACCATAAGAGATAAGATCTCCTCCCGAGAGTCTGGACCAACCTCGGCTGCAGGAGATAAGATCTCCCTCGAGGCAAACTCGACCGCAGGAGATAAGATCTCTCCCGAGCGCCCGCATCAACCTTGGTTGTAGGAGATAAGATCTCCCCTGAGGGCAACCTCGACCGTAGGAGATGAGATCTCCCCCGAGGATTCGGGCCAAACTCGACTGTAGGAGATAAGATCTCTTTCGAGGCAAACTCGATCATAGGAGATAAGATCTCTTCCGAGCATCGCATCAACCTCAGCTGTAGAAGATAAGATCTCCCCTGAGACAACCTTGACCGCAGAAGATGAGATCTCCCACGAGGGTCCAGGCCAACCTCGACTGTAGGAGATAAGATCTCTTCCGAGGCAAACTCGACCGCAGGAGATAAGATCTCCCCCGAGCGTCCGCATCAACCTCGACTGCAGGAGATAAAATCTCCTCCGAGGCAACCTCAGTCACAGAAGATAAGATCTCCCCTGAGGCAAACTCGACTGTAGGAGATAAGATCTCCTCCGAGGCAAACTCGGCTGCTAGAGATAAGATCTCTTTCGAGCGACCACGACGACCTCGATCAGAGATAAGATCTCTTCCGAGCGACCGAGCCAACCTCAGCCAGAGATAAGATCTCTTTCGATCGATCAAGCGATCAAGCCAACCTCGGTCAGAGATAAGATCTCTCTCGAGTGACCGCGACAACCTTGATCAGAGATTGGATCTCTCTCGAGCGTCCGTATTGACCTCAACTGTAGGAGAGGAGATCTTCTCTGAGTCAGCCTCAGCTGCTGGAGATAATGTCGCCCCCGATGAGCTCAACCTCTAATCTTGACCATAGGAAACGAGACCTACTTCAATCTCGGTTGGAGATGAGATCTCCCCCAGGCTTCAACTTCAACATCAACTTTAGCTGGAGATGAGATCTCTTTCGAGCTTCGACCTGAACCGGCACGGAGCCCAGAAGAAGACTTCGATAGTCGCCTTTTCTGCACTCCCTTTCTTCGAGTTTTGAACTCGAAAATGGGAGGGACTATTGTTAGGGATAAATCCCGCTCCTGTCGAAGTCCAGTTCGATGCTCAACCTAATGCAACCAGTAGCTACGGAAGAGCTTCAATGGATGGGTCTTAGCCAAACTCCTTCAGCCAACCGAACTTCTCAGTGGTCGAGCTCCTTCGAACTCCTCAATGGTCGAGCTCCTTCGAACTTCCAACGATCGAGCTCCTTCTGAAAAAAAATCCTGATTTCTCGGATCAAGTTTGTTCAGATCTGATCAGATCAAGAGATATATTTTAAAAATTTTTTTCTTTAATCTAGATCAGATCTGAGATGTTTCAAATCTGATTATTATTATTTTAAAAATTAAATAAAATCTAGATAAATTAAATCAAATTTAATTTATCATGATATGGACAATCCTATTACCCGTTGATGATCCTGTATGCAGCGGAAGGTTCTGAATCTAGCCACGCAAGTGCCTGGCCTCTATCGATATCCACTCGGACTAGATCTGAAGATCCTCTTCTTCTCTATCACATCTCCAGAAATCAGATCTGGATCTGATCTGGAGGATCTTCAAAACTCTTTTTAAAGATCTGCAGTCGTCCTTTGCAGCAGCACAGCCTTCTAGCTTTTAGTCGCCTTTCTTTGATCTGGATCACACCAACCAAGAACCAAAACTCTTTTGGACGTGGAGAGGAGAGGGAGAAGATGCTTTGGCATGGAGGAGGAGAGGAGAGGTAGCCTTGGGCGTGAGAATTGTGATTCCTTTCAATCACTTTCAATCACAATCTGGATTGGGCGCAGGGTCTTATTTATAGACTGTCTGTGATCCAACTTCTCTTCTTTCCAACCAATCACAACTCTTTATGAAATCAGATCTAAATCTGATTGATGAAAATAGAGTTCCCCGAATTTCTTCTTAGAGGATGCCTAAGATCAGTCAAAGTTGGTTCTTAGAAGAACTCTAATTAGGATTCAAAAAGGAGATGGAGTCCCTATCCAACAGGGACTCCTAGGTGCCTCCATATAGATATCACTAGATGTAAAATCTAGCGGCTGTTCCATATAGATATCTTCCTCAAGATATCTATTTAAGAACATTATTTTCACGTCCATTTGTCATATTTCGTAATCGAAATAGGCTGCAACGGCAAGCAATGTGCGGATGGACTTTAACATAGCCACTGAGGAAAAGGTATCCTGATAATCAATGCCTTCACGTTGACTATAACCTTTTGCCACTAGTCTAGTTTTGAATGTTTCCACATTTTCATCTGCACCAATCTTTTTCTTGAAGATCCATTTACACCCAATAGATACTATACCTTCTGGTGGATCTACCAAGGTCCAGACTTGGTTTGAGTGCATTGAGTCAATTTCTGACTGCATTGCCTCTAGCCATTTCTCGGAGTCGATATCTGATATCGCCTCATTGTAGGTTTTGGGATCATCACCATGAGCACCATTACCTATGAGGAACATTTTCTCTACTTCCTCTGAAATAATACCTAAGTATCTTTCAGGAGGACGGGAAACTCTTTTCGATCTACGAGGTGGAGGAGGTAGTGTTCTTATTGGCTCAACCTGATTTGGTTCCAATTGGTCCTTAGCTCGTTGTACTTGTGAGACTTTCTCATCAAGCTTAATCTGCTTTCCAATGCCGCTATCTTGAATAAACTATTTTTCAAGAAAGATGGCATGTCGACTCACAATCACATTATGGTCTTCTGGAATGTAGAAATAGTATCCTAATGACTCTTTAGGATATCCTATGAATCGAGCTCTAAAGGACCTAAACTCTAACTTGTCCGCTTGTTGTCTTTTGACATGAGCCGGACAACCCCAAATTCTGAGATGACTCAGACTTGGTTTCTTACCATGCCATATCTCATACGGTGTGGTAGGAACGGTTTTAGAGGAAACCCTATTCAGTAGATAAATTGAAGTTAACAATGAAGTGTCCCCAAAGAAAATCAGGGAGGTCTGTGAAGCTCATCATGGATCGAACCATATCCAATAGAGTCCGATTTCTCCATTCTGAAATTCCGTTGAGTTGAGGTGTTCCTGGTGGAGTCCATTGAGAGACTATGCCATTTTTCTTGAGATAGTCTAGGAATTTTCGGCTAAGGTATTCACCTCCTCGATCTGATCGAAGAACCTTAATGGGTTTTTCAGTTTATTTTTCTACTTCATGTCTGAATTCTTTGAACTTTTCAAAAGCTTCAGACTTGTGTCTCATAAGATACACATACCCATACCTAGATAGATCATCGGTAAAGGATAATGAAGTAGACAAAATTGCCTCTAGCCGGCACATCAAATGGGCCGCACACATCAGTATGTACTAGGGCAAGGAGATCTGTGGCCCTCTCCCCATGTCCAACAAAAGGGAGTTTAGTCATTTTGCCTTGAAGACAAGATTCACAAGTTGGATATGACTCGAAAGTCAATGGACTCAATAGCCCATTTTTCTCCAATTTGTTGATCCTATCTTCTGCTATATGACCTAATCTCAGGTGCCATAGATATCTATCATTTGGACTATCCCTAGGTCGTTTGGCATTCACGTTTTGCTCGATAGTTAGAATAGGTACATCAATATGTAGCTGATAAAGACCATTAATAAGGAAACCATTTGCAATTTTATTTCTTTCATAAAGAATGTTACAATGGTCCTTAAAGAAGGTAATCACATAGCCTTCTTGTGCTAAGCATGAAATAGAAATCAAATTTCTGCTAGCTGCAGGCACATAATAACAGTCTTTCAAAACTAAGTCTAAACCAGATGGTAATCGAAGAGGGTATGTTTCCATGGCTACTGCAGCAACTCTTGCTCCATTACCGATGCGTAGGATCATGTCTCCATCCCTCAGCCTCCTGCTATCCTCAAGACCCTGCATGGAAGTGCACAGATGAGCACTAGAACCAGAGTCAAGCACCCAACTGGATGCAGAAGAAATCGTAAGGTTAGACTCAATAACGAGCATACCTCCAGAAGGACCTTCCTTCTTGTTCTTCAGGGTGGCCAGGTAAGTAGGGCAGTTCCGCTTCCAATGGCCGTCGCTGTTGCAATGGAAATACTTTTCCTTTGACATCGGCCTTTTTCTTCGGCTCTGCCTTCTTCTTCTTTGCTCCTTCCATCTTCTGCTTTTTTGCAGACTTCTTTTTCTTTCCATAAGACTTTCTTTTGGAAGAAGTCCGTTCCATAGCAAGAACTGAGCCTTTAGAACCTTTCATAGAAAGCTCAGCGGTAACCAGCATATTCATTAATTCGGCCAAGAAATTTTGAAGTTTATGCATGTGGTAATTCATGATGAATTGCCCATATGCATCAGTCAAGGATTGCAGAATAATATCATTCTGCAGATCCAAGTCTAACTTCACACCGAGCTTCTCAAGCTCTTCCAATGTCCTTGATCATCATCAGACAGTGATCTTGGACTGACTGCCCATCACGCATCTTAGCCTTAAAAAGTCATTTCGTGACTTGATACTTGCTGCGTGACTCTGTTCACCAAACATCTCCTGCAGGTGAGCCAACATTTGGCGAGCAGTCCCGATATCTTCATGTTGGCGCTGGAGCTCATCAGACATCGAGCCCAACATGTAATATCTGGCCTTATTATCTTCGTCTATCCATTTTTTCAGAGATGCTCTCTGTTCAGTGGATGGACGGGCTGGTAAGGTGGGAGGGTCCTGGTCCAATACATGGGTTAACTTCTCGAAACCCAAAATGATTTTGTAGTTCCTGAGCCAATCTTTATAATTGGGTCCGGTCAGTCTATGTGTGTCCAGGATACGTGCTAATGGGTTGGACGCAGACATTTTTCTATAGAGAGTCAAAGATTCTAGTTAGATACTGTAATTATGACTTGACCAATTTATTTAGAAATTTTATTTTTAAATAAATTAGCTTCCACTATTTTCTCGGATCCCTACACTCCCTCTGTAGAGATGCAAAAATCTCCATGATTAATGATTTCTAGTGGGTGGTGCGGTCTCACCAACTGACTCATCACCTCACCTAACAGTTATTGGTGATGGGTTAGCCAATGAGTGAACAACTCTTGTTCAATGATTCTCTAATCATGGTGCACCCAAACTTGGTCTCTAATTCATGAATCTCACCGTATCCGAAATATTGATCCACTCCTTAGTTAAGTCAGACCCACCATTTGCATAGACTGGATTCCTAATTGAGTCTCTCACCGTATCCGAAATATTGAGCCCAACTCATCCTCCAGCCCATAGCATCCAATGCCTAATAGACATGGTTGCATCTTTCCGGTGCAACTGAGCCACTGTATCCAGCCGAGAACAATCAACCCCGGGAAGGGCCCGCACATCTACAATGGTGGAAGACCTCAGACTTAATCTTTTCTTAGGGAAGAATTGATTCAGGTCTCATTAAACTAGACTTGTCATAGTCATAACAATTATGACTAACCTAGTGGCATGGGTTAGCTCGGATTATTGACCACCTCAGATCAGAACTGTGTCAACAGATATGGCCAGGTAAGTGAGATCGGTGGAAGGGAATATGCCATTAACTCGTACAAGAATGCATTCAGGTCGAGTAGCTTCCAATTAAAAACCAGTCGATCGTATGTGCCAAACTTACCTTAGACACCAAATTGTTGAGTCAGAACCAATTGGGTTAGCCTACAATCCAGACTCTAACCTCTGAGCCTAATTAGGTCTTGCTTGATCGTGACTCGATCTTGACCCAGACTTAATCCTATTAGGCTGGTCAATTTAAGCATTGTTGATCCCATCTAACCAACTCTTGATTCGGTTTGATCAACCGCTTAGACCTAATTGAGCTACCCAAGCCCGAACCCAGTATTATGAATATGTCTTAGATCTAAAATTCTCAATTTTAGACCTAATTAATATTCCATAATCTTAATTTTTAATTAAGTAGGGTTCATAAACAAAATATGCACAATAAATCCTAGGGTTTCAGGATCTAGGGTTTTGCAGAAAGTAAGTTTTGGGTTTCTGATTAAGGACGAACACGCAGCACCCCTACACATCATAAGAACACCCCATCGAATGGGAAGAGAGGGCCTTTAAACCCTTCTTCGTTCTTATGACCGGACGGCCAAGAGGAACGCCTTAATCAGGAACATGCAATACTACAAAATAGTTTTAGATCTATATCATATATCTCATATACAAATTAGATCTAATCATGGCATATTTTGCATACATCTCATGTATCGAATCATGCATATTTTTAGATCTAAATTATCTCATAATAATCTAAAAAATTAGATTTAAATTGATCTTAATCAAAATAAATTCTAATCTAGACAATTATGTAGAACTATTCTACAACTAGTCTAGACATGCATCAATCATATCTCATATGATATTTAAAATTAAATAATTTTTATTTGCTATTTTTTAGATATTATTATAACCATTATAATATCAAAAAATAGTAAATAAATAGATCTAAAATATGATTTAATCAGATTAAATCAAAAACATGCAAGACTATTCTATAGAACTATTCTATTTTAGAACTAGTCATGCATATTTTCTAATCTTAGATCCAAATTATTTAATTTTAATTTTTTCTAATTTTAGATCTGATCACATCTCATGTGACATCTAAAATCATTTATTTTTTAATTAAAATAAATTTAAAATTAGATCTAAACACTTTTAGAACCTTGGCTCTGATACCAGTTGAAGAAAAATCCTGATTTTTCGGATCCAGGTTCGTTCAGATCTGATCAGATCAAGAGATATATTTCAAAAAAAAATTTTTCTTTGATCTATATCAGATCTGAGATATTTTAGATCTGATTATTATTATTTTAAAAATTAAAATAAAATTAGATAAATTAAATCAAATTTAATTTACCTTGATGTGGGTAATCCTATTATCCATTGATGATCCTGTATGCAGCGGAAGGTTCTGGATCTAGCCACGCAAGTGCCTGGCCTCTACCGGTATCCACTCGGGCTGGATCTGGAGATCCTCTTCTTCTCTATCACATCTCCAAAAATTAGATCTGGATCTGATCTGGAGGATCTTCAAAACTTCTTTTGAAGATCAGCAGTCGTCCTTTGCAGCAGCGCAGCCTTCTAGCTTTCAGTCGCCTTTCTTGATCTGGATTGCACCAACCAAAAATCCAAAACTCCTTTTGGACGTGGAGAGGAGAGGGAGAAGGTGGTTTGGCATGGAGGAAGAGGGGAGAGGCAGCCTTGGGGCATGGGAATTGTGATTCCTTTCAATCACTTCCAATCACAATCTGAGTTGGGCGCAGGGTCTTATTTATAGACTGTCTGTGATCCAACTTCTCTTCTTCCCAACCAATCACAACTCTTTGTGAAATCAGATCTAAATCTGATTGGTGGAAATAGAGTCCCCTGGATTCCTCCTTAGAGGGTGCCTAAGACCAGTCAAAGTTGGTTCTTAGGAGAACTCTAATTGGAATCCAAAAAGGAGATGGAGTCCCTGTCCAACAGGGACTCCTAGGCGCCTCCAACTTGGGCACACGCCAAGGGTGGCGTGCGCCCTCCTCCTTGCCAGGTTCTGGTAGGGGGACAAGGCCCCCACCAGCTCTCCAATAGGTGCATGACATGTGGTCAAAAGTCAAAGTGTCAATGGTCAACATTTGACCAGTCAAAGGTAGACTTTTGACCAAAGTCAAAGAACAAGAAATGGCAGGTGACCAAAAATGGCAGGTAATGTCTTACAAAATAAGACAACCTTTTCTGACTTGGACAACCTCCAGTCAGACCATATGAAGGCCTCTGATTGAGCACAAACTCCTTTGGCTCAGTCAGGACAACTTATTTATGATAGTAAAAGAAGAACGTTAGGTTCAATCGAGTGCTAGCACGATTTTCTTGAACCTAATTGAATCTCATTCAGATCAATTGAACTGGATCAGTTCAATTGATGATCACCAGATTCAAACCCTTGTTTGTGTGACCCAGTTAGGTTCAGTTCTGTATGGTAATGGGATATGTCATGATCTCTATCATCGACATCATCGAAACTCCTTTCGATGGATCAGAACTCTTCTGATTCGAACAGCTAGAATGATCGATCATCTAAATCATTCTAATTGCTCCCAAAATCCACCAGTGACACCTAGCAGTATATGGTGGCAACCCATCAGAGCTGAATGCGAACCTCTTGGTGCAGCTACCTGTGTGATTAAGTTCTTCTATCTTGAGCCCCGATCAGATTAGGGTTAAGGTGAACTCGTCAAACCCTAGTTTCTGTCATATGATGTAATCATTCGATTCAAGTCCGATGTGAAAATCTAAATAGAAACTCTTTCTATTATTTCACTCTGCCATGGCCATGGGCTTCTGGACTTGATTCTCATGATCATCATAGGGCTGCTCCTCTACCACCGAGGTAGATAGATTCCATCTTGATGCAATCCAGTTCCTACAATGAACATGCTATAGCCAACATACACCTCAGGGATTCCGATATGGCTAGGAGACCGAGTAATGGTGTAGTCAAACTATAACACCCTCAAGGTGAACTGCCGATGCACCTCAGGTCAAAGAACCAGACACACTACTGCAGCATCGAGTCAGTCATTGACGAGAAGGTAGACTTCCCTAATGACTACTCGAGGTGGTCACGCTCAGTGCCCTCGTTCTCTAACGAGTACCTGTACTCTCGCTCCGGTGTCTCCACACCGTAGACTCAAGACTCATCTACTAAAGAGAAGCGATTGTACACCAACCTTTCGGATCAATCACCATCCTCGTGATGATCCTATGGTCGGGAGCATTTTATGAGTTAATAATGATTATTCATGTCTTAAATTTTCAACTCTTGAAAATATGAATTATCATTACCATTAACTCAAAGGATGTATCACAGACACTAAATACACATATGTGATAGAAAATAACCCATTTTATTGATTTATAGTCAAAATTATAATTTTGCCCCTAGAAGTGTATTACAAGTGTCAGCCAATTCTGGCTTCTAGGGCACATATATCTAACAATCTCCCACTTGTCCTAAAGCCAATTGGCTACAAGTCTAAGTCCCATCTTCTCAAGGTGGGCTTCGATCTTCTGCTGGCCCAACGGCTTTGTAAGTGGGTCTGCCACATTATCTGTGGAGTTGACTCTCTTGACCTCGACATAACCCTTCTCGAGGTAATCGCGGATGAGGTGGTATCGCCGCTCAATATGCTTGGATTTCTGGTGAGACCTCGGCTCCTTAGCAAGGGCTATGGCGCCATTATTGTCGCAGTATAGAGGAATGGCATCTGATGGCATTACTTCGATTTCTGCAGCAAACTTCTTGTACCAGAATGCTTCCTTCGCAGCCTTCTGATGCAGCGATATATTCTGCTTCCATGGTGGAATCTGCTATCACCATTTGCTTGAAACTCTTCCAACTGACAGCACCACCATTGCACACAAACAGACTCCCAGATGTCGACTTTCGATCATCTATATCGGACATGAAATCCGAGTCTGTATATCCCTGGACTTGGAGTTCTCCATTACCAAAGACCAACATCATATCCTTAGTTCTTCTTAAGTACTTAAGGATACATTTCACAGAAGTCCAGTGTTCTTCACCTGGATTTGACTGATATCTGCTTGTGACACTCACAGCATGGGCTATATCAGGTCGTGTACATAGCATGGCATACATGAGGCTCCCTATTGCAGAAGCATAAGGGATCTTGCTCATGCGTTCTATTTCCTCAGGTGTGCTAGGGCACATCTTCTTGGAAAGATGAATACCATGTCTGAAGGGATATTAATCCCCTCTTAGAGTTTTCCATACTAAACCTCTTTAGTACTTTCTCTATGTACATCTTCTGTGAAAGTCCTAGCATCCTATTCGGTCTATCCCTATAGACCTTAATTCCTAGAATAAAGGATGCTTCGCCTAGGTCTTTCATGGAGAATTCCTTGGACAACCATAATTTGACTGTTGTCATCATGGGAATATCATTCCCAATAAGGAGGATGTCATCCACGTACAATACGAGGAAGACAACAGCGCTCCCACTGACCTTTTTGAAAACACATGGTTCCTCTTCATTTTTGATGAAACCAAATATTTTGATCACATCATTGAAATACGAGTGTTCCAGCTCCGAGATGCTTGCTTAAGTCCATATATGGACCTTTGCAGCTTGCAAACCTTGTGATCAGTATCACTGGATGTGAAACCTAGCGGCTGTTCCATATAGATATCTTCCTCAAGATATCCATTTAAGAACGTCGTTTTCACGTCCATTTGCCATATTTCATAATCGAAATAGGCTGCAATGGCAAGCAATGTGCGGATGGATTTTAGCATAGCCACTGAGAAAAAGGTATTCTGATAATCAATGCCTTCACGTTGACTATAACCTTTTGCCACTAGTCTAGCCTTGAATGTCTCCATATTTTCATCTGCACCAATCTTTCTCTTGAAGATCTATTTACACCCAATAGGTACTATACCTTTTGGTGGATCCTCCAGATACGCTAACTCTAAGCTCTAAGCTCTCCTCCCCTTCTCTAAGCTCTATGGAACTCATTTTCGAGCACTCCATTTTTGTTGGTCAGAGCTGACTTGATCGTCGGAGGGTCCTACCGGAGCCACCTTCCACCGGCTCCGGATGGAACTTTATTTTGCAGGTTTCTAACGGCGACCTCGTCCACCTCCGCTCTAGTTGGATCCAACGACGATCAATTTCTGCGTCAACAATATCCATCACTTCAAAAAAGAAGAAACAGAGAGCAGAGGATTCTTGTTCGAATCGTGATTCTTCTCTGGAAGAAATTTTTTCTATCTACAGTCGAAAGCCTTCCAAGATCTACGATCGAGATGACGTCCTCGATCAGAAACTATGGAGGATGGATCGATGGATTAAGAAACTCTACTACATTGCCTCGACTCATCATGATGATGTTCGCACCAATCCCCTCTTTCTCTTTCCGAATTATGCAAGAGCCTGTTCCATCGAACTTCAAATTTTTTCTGATTTGAAAGCTACGATGAAATCTCTGATCCGATCGAATACCTAAAGGCTTTTCGAATTATGATGCTGCTCTATGGCACACCAGATGCCATCTTATGTCGAGCTTTTTCATCTATCTTAAAGAAAGCAGCAAGAAATTGGTACTCAACGTTGAGGCTGGGTACGATCTTCTTCTTTGATCAGATGAGCCATCAGTTTGCGACTTACTTCATCAGCAGTCGACATCCGCATCGAGTTTCGAATTTTCTGATGAATATCAAGCAGAAAGAGGAAAAATCTATTTGGGCTTATATCATCCAGTTTAATGCTGCTGCATTGGAGGTCCGGAACTTGGACCAGTCTGTTGCAATGGTCATACCCAAGGGCGGCCTTCAGAAGAATGATTTGCTATTCTTCCTGGAGAAGAAGTACCTCAGAAACTTTATCGATCTACTAGCTCGGGCTGAAGGATATGTCCGAGCGAAAGAAGCCTTCAAATTAAGAGATGAGGGAGCCGTAGGAGAGTGGCATGCTTATGTCACTCGGTTTAACGCTGCTGCATTGAAGGTCCAAAATTTGGACCAGTCTGTTGCAATGGCCGTACTCAAGGATGGCCTTCAGAAGAATGATTTGCTATTCTTCTTGAAGAAGAAGTACCCCAAAAACTTTGTCGATCTACTAGCTCGGACTGAAGGATATGTCCGAGCGGAAGAAGCCTTCAAATTGAGAGATGAGGGAGCCACAGAAGAGCGACAGATGGGCGAGTCTAGTAAACCCATGACTGATGGAGGATCGAATGAAATTCGATCGTGCTTACAGACTCCCCCCAAGCATAAGTGAGTTCGAACTCCTCCTCGAGCTTGTCATTAAAGAAGCCCAAACGGAAGGGTGCAAGAAGTTCTTTCCTCAAAAGGTTTCACAACTATGGCCCCCTCAATGCTCCACAGATGCCGGCCTAAAGCAAGAGAAGATCAGCCAAAGGCGCTACCGTAGCTAGGACCACCAATGAGAGAAGAACAACAAGAAGATCGACCGCCTTTCGGTATCATCAATACTATCTCTGGGGGGCTTAATACTTCGGAGAGCCACCATCTCTCAACCTCAGAGTCAGAAAAAGCTTGCACCAAATTGGGAAGGCCCGTATGAAGTAGAGGAGGTCGTCCGATCCGAAACTTATCACCTAAAAAAACTCGGAGGAATAACGCTCACACGATCTTAAAACTCAGAGAATTTGAGAATGTACTATCGATAATTTTTCTTCAATAAAACTCCTCCATTTTAACATTATTGTTTCATGGTGCAAAAACTATGTAACGATAGAAAAAAAATAATCAAAAATGGTCATGTTAAGAACAGAAGGAGAATCTCATCCTAATATGGGCAAGTCAAAGGTCTCGTTTATTTTAGATAAGATGAGGAAAGAGGTCCTGTCAACAGCGCTTATGTGCCCCTACAGTTCGTTAAGAATATGAGGAGAACCTCATCCTAATATGAGCAAAGTCAAAGGCCTCTTTTATTTTAGATGAGATGAGGAGAGAGATCCTGACAATGGCCCTTATGTGCCCTTACAACCTGTTAGGAACAAGAGAAGAACCTCATCCTAATATGAGCAAAGTCGAATACCTCATTCGTTTTAGACGAGATGAGGAGAGAGGCCTTGACAATGACCCTTATGTGCTCCTACAGTCCATTAGAAACAGGAGGAAAACCTAGTCCTAATGTGAGCAAAGTTGAAGGCCTTGTTCATTTTAGATGAGATGAGAGGAAAGGCCCTGACAATGGCCCTTATGTGCTCCTACAGTCAGTTAGAAATAGGAGGAGAACCTCATCCTAATGTGAGTAAAGTCGAAGGCCTCATTCATTTTAGAAGAGATGAGGGGAGAGGTCCTAACAACGGCCCTTATGTGCCCCTATAGTCCGTTAAAAATAGGAGGAGAACTTCGTTCTAACGTGAGCAAAGTTGAAGGCCACATTCATTTTAGACAAGGTGAAAAGAGAGGCTCCGACAACGTCAACCTTGATGGGAGATAAGATCTCTTTCAATCTCGACTGAAGATAAGATCTTCCTCAAGCTTCAACATCAACCTTAATAGAAAATAAGATCTTCTTCAACCTCGGTTGGAGATAAGATCTTCTCCGAGCTTCAACTTCAACGTCAACGTCAATAGGAGATAAGATTTTTTTCAACCTCGACTGGAGATAAAATCTCTTCTGAGCTTCAATTTCAACGTCAACGTTAACAAGTGATAAATCTCTTTCAACCTCGGCTGGAGTAAGATCTTCTCCGAGCTTCAACGGAAGATAAGATCTCCTTCAACTTCGGTTGGAGATAAGATCTCCTCTGAGCTTCAATATCAACTTCAACAGGAGATAAGATCTTTTTCAACCTGACTGAAGATAAGATCTCCCCGAGCTCCAACCTTCAATAGGAGATAAGATCTTCTTCAATCTCGATTGGAGATAAGATCTTTTCTGAGCTTCAACTTCAATAGGAGATAAGATCTCCTTCAACCTCGACTGAAGATAAGATCTTCTCCGAGCTTCAACACCAATCTCAACAGAAGATAAGATCTTCTTCAACCTCAGCTGGAGATAAGATCTCCCCCAAGCTTCAACGTCAACTTCAACAGGAGATAAGATCTTCTTCAATCCCAGCAGGAGATAAGATCTCTTTCGAGTTTCAACCTCAATGGGTGTAGAGCTCGAAAAAGAACTTCGACAGTTGTCTTTTTGTACTTTCTTCTTTCAAATTTCGAACTCGAAAATGGAAAAACTATTGTTGGAGATAAATCTCGCTTCCACCAAAGTCCAATCTGATACTTAGCCTAATGTGACTGATAATCACGAAAGAGTTTCGATTGGATATTCTTCCTCCAGCAGACAAATTTCGGCCGAACTCCTCCAGCAGTCGAACCCCAGTCGAACTTCTTCAAGTAGCCGAACTCCTCTAGCGGTAAAACTCCTGCCAAACTTCTTCTTCGGTCGGACTTCTTCTTCAATCAGATTCCTCCAGGAGCCCAACTTCCTTCGGACTTCTCCCTCAGTCGAATTTTTCTAGGAGTCCAACTCCTTTCGGACTTTTTCTTCAATCGGATTCCTCTAGAAATCGAACTTCTTCCAAGACTTCTCCTTCAATTGGATTCCTCCAAGAGCCGAACTCCTTTCAGGACTTTTCCTTCAATCAGATTCCTCTAGGAGACCAATTTCTTTCGAACTTCTTCTTCAGTCAGATTCCTCCAGGAGTCAAACTCCCTCCAGACTTCTTCTTCAATCGGATTCCTCCAAGAGCCGAACTCCTTCTGGACTTCTTCTTCAATCGGATTTCTTAAGAAGTCAAACTTCTTTCAAACTTCTCTTTCGGTCAAATTTTTTCAAAAGTTAAATTTCTTCCAGACTTCTCCTTCAGTCGAACTTCTCCATCAATCAAATTTTTTCATCAGTCGGACTCCTTCTAAACTTCATCAGTCGAGCTTCTCCATCAGTCGAACTCCTTCTGGACTTTTCCATCAATCGAACTTCATTCAAATTTTTTCAGTGGATTACTTCCAGATTTCAAGTAGCATTCCTTCTGGATGATCCTCTCTAGCCGTATTTTCTTTAGAAATCCAAATTTTTTTGGAATCAACATACATCAAAGCTCTTCACTCCTCCACGTAGCCCCAAGTAGTTCAGTACTGGATGGCTATGGTTGTAACTATCAGTTTGCTGTAGACAGCACCCCACTCATGCGGTCCTGAGCGGTCTGCTATCGGATGGCTACGACTATTACTATTAATCTACTGCAGACAGCATTCCTCTCACGCGGTCAGCTATCAGATGGCTATGGCTGTCACTATCAGTCTGCTATAAACGACGTTCCTCTTTGTAATAAATCCTACATGGCTCCGAGTGACCAGCTACCGGACGGCTACGACTATCACTATCAGTATGCTCTGAGCTCCATCTATAAAAAGGATCCTTCAGATACGTTTTCTTTAAGCTCTCTTCTCATTTCTAAAATTCTGTTGAACTCTTTCTTAAGCACTCCATTCATATTGGCCAGAAGAGCTGACTAGATCGTCGGAGGGTTCTGCTGGAGCCACCATCGCCGACTCCAGATGGGACTTTATTTTGTAGGTCACCGACAGCGATCTCTTCTTCCTCAAATCCAGCTCGGTCCAACGTTGATTAGATTCTACACCAACAAACTCAAAAATTAGATGTCATATACTGCCCATAGGGCTTGTGCAAATACATATGAACTTAGTCGCTTTGATTTGAATGAAAAACAAATATATATTTGGATTGACCTACATATTTGGATGCACGATGACATTCCAATGTCACTTCAAGGAAATAAAGGGTCACATAACATAATCTTGTCATTAAACAATTCATGGATGCTTGATCATGCATAGCTTATGGACTTATGGTAATAATGTATGCTTGTTTGGGGAAGTTTGTTGGAAGAGATAGACATTTTAAATATTTTATCTTGAGAAGATATCCTTAGGTTTAAAGGAAAATATTATCCATTGTAAAAATCTACATACCATTGTATCATTGCAAATATATCAATATAATCTACTGTGTTGCAATGTTGTACATAATTTGAGCATACTAGGGAGGATTCTTTTTGCAAAACTATCAAAGGGCAGTGTTTTAGTCACTGCCAAATAGGTTTGCTTCGTTATCATAGTCACCAATATCACAAAACAAGCATCGGGAATGGAGGAATCATGATCGCCACACCATTTATTTAATCTGTCCACAAGATGTAGTCATTGTCCATGGAGAATAAGGAATCCTCACTAGCAGAAAGTTTGCTGTTTTATCGTGGTGTTAAATCATCCAATTTAGCAAGATAGTAGTTTCAAGCGCATGAAGTATGAAAAAAAAACATCAAGCATTTTTGGTATGGAGTATATTAGTTTTAGATGAGAAAAGAAAAGAGGTAGAAGGAGAAGCATGAGATATTGATCCCATATAACTGTCAATAGTTAAGTACAAAAAAGTTATATATTATTATATAGACATCCAAGCTGAATTAAGTAGGTAATACAATTCTCTGTGTTGGCATTGAATTCGAGGCCAGGCTGAGATCAGTATGATCGAGGTGACAATGAGGTCGGTTTACTTCTGAAGGATGTAGTTGATCGAGCATCTTAGTTAATGGAAGGATCTAAAGTCTTTATATCGAAGTTTTTTAGCAGATATGGAAGTCGATTGGAATTCATGAAATAATAAAAGAGAGAGAGAGAGAGAGAGAGTAGAAGGTTTTCAATAACTTATCTAATAATCCCGTATTCATCCTTATATATATAAAGAGAGTTTGGTAGCCATTACCAAGATGAATGGAATATGTACAACTATGTGATGATGATTTTATTATGCTTAGCTGCATAGCAATATCTACCTGTGTTATTTTGCAATTATAGCTGCTTTAATCATGCGATTATGACCAAATAAATGTATTTGATACTGATATTTTCGGATAAGCACAATCATCCTTACAGCTCGTTGGTATCTAAAATAAGTGAGATGCAATATTCCCAAAAGAGCTTTACTTCCTTATTATCTAGATTAGATAAAATATCCACTACATCACTAGATTCACTATATATCATCGATTTAACAGTTAGACAACCCACAAATGAAAATAAAATATGTATAAAGAAATTGAAAAATGCTAATATTGATACTTTCAACATCTACATCCTAAAACATTAATGGACCATGACTTTTTTTTTTTTTTTAACTATTACTTTTTTCACCCATGCCTCTAGCATGCTCCACTGTTCTTTAATGGTGGCTTCATATTTTGCCTTCACATTATTTTCCCCACAAATGAATCTAGCCCACATGTTAACAGCACAAATAAATATGTCTATGACTAGCAGATTCTTAATCTAGAGGCATGAAAAATACATAAATATATGAAAGTACAATATTTTTGCAATCCATCACCACCCTCTCCCTCCCTTTTTTTTTTTTTTTTTTTTTTTTTTTTTGCGTGTCATTGCGTGAATATGCATCTGTTTAGAATAATGGTGAGATTGTCATCCTTTATTAAATATGGAGTTTTTTCAATTAAGCATGAACAAGAAGAGTGGATTGAGCTCAATTTAGCATGCATAAATCATGTAATTGAGTCATTACAATAAATTTTCTAAGCCGCATCATGACTCCACACTTACAGTGCCAATGGTTTCTTTTTTTCTTCTTCTTCTTCTTTTTTCTTTTTTTTTTCTTTTTTTTTTTTTTGGTGCTAGAAGCTAACAATGTCATCCTGATAGCTTTTAAAAAAAAAAAAATGTATCGACTTTGAAAAAAAATAAAAAACAATGACTTGTCCCTTACATATGTATGCGCGCGCGTGCATAATAGTATTGTCATTGATATTAGTAAAGCCTCATTAAAACAATGGATACCTAAAACAAATATCATACGTGTTTTTTTAATGGGGATTGTTAGATTCTTCGCACTAAAGTCACTCCCGTCCCAAATTATATTTGAAATTAGCCTCTGATAAGTTAGGCGAGGATTCTACGAGGAAGCAAGATACGACTATTTCCTAGTATTTTCCAAACATGCTTCTCGTCAATCGCAACAATTGTGTTCCACGTTAAGAGGAATCCTTGCCTAACTTATTGGTGGTTACTTGCCGAAATTGATCTTACCATAAACAAGTTGAATTAAAAAATTAAAAAAAAAAAATTCTTTCAATGTGAACGTGGTCTAACGTGCTTGAAAAAAAAACCAATATTCATCTTTGGTGGCCCCACGGGGTAGCCCTTTAATTGTTTTTTGTTTTTTTGTTTTTTTTTTTTGGTAGAGATAGCCGTTTAATTGTTTGACGCGGTGGGAAAGATCGGTGGCGTTCGTAAACGGTTGGAAATTCACCAAGCCACCCATCCACATCATCTTGGAAAGCATGGAAAGTAATAAAGTGGTGTGGAATAACTTTTTTTTCTTAAAATGTACGCACACAAGTGTCAACCGGTGTATTTAAATGTTTGAAAGGACGTAACTGTCAAGAATGCTGACATAATCACGAAAAGGTTACGGACTTTTTTACTATTATTTGTAACATACGACTCCAGAAATAATCGTCGGACAAAATGCACATCTGCTTTCGGGATTGCATCTTTGAATGATCTATCCTATCGCGATATTAGCTGCTGGGTCTTGTTTTACACAACCCTCAAAGCACTCTCTCAGTCGGATGGTTCGGATTGCATCATTTGCACGTCATATATATATATATATATATATATATATATATATATATATTGTTTTTTTTTTTTTTTTTTTTTTTTTTTTTTTTTTTCTTTCGACCAATCGAATACTAGCTATTATCATACTCTATGAAGAAGCATTGTGATGTTGCCACCTCAACATCTAAGATGATTTTAGTTATACCACATAAATTAATATTTTATTATTAATAATAATTTAAAATATTATTTTTAAAAAATAATAAAATATTTTTTAAAATTAAAAAATAATATTTTAAAAATAAAAATAGAAAAAAATAAGAGATAAAAAATATTTTTTTAAAAAAATATTATTTTTTTAAAAAAATATAAATAATAATAATATTTTTAAAAATACTAATTTATTATTATTTTAAGATGATAACATATTATTTTTTAATTTAAAAAATAATAACATACTAATTTATTTTTCTAAAAATAATATTTTTTTTTATTTTTTATAAAAAAATAATACTCTATGGAAGAGTATTGTGGTGTTGCCACCTCAGCATTTCAGATGATTTTAGTCGTGCCACGTAAATTATTATTTTTTATTATGAATAATTTAAAATATTATTTTAAAATAATAATAAAATGATATTTTAATTTTTTAGAAATAATATTTTAAAAATAAAAAATAGGAAAGAAATAAGAAATAAAAAATATTTTTAAAAATATTATTTTTTTAAAAAATATTATAAAATAATAATAATATTTTTTAAAATATTTATTTATTATTATTTTAAAAAGATAACATGTCATTTTTTTAATTTTAAAAATAATAATATACTAATTTATTTTACTAAATTTTTTTTTATTTTTTTAAAAATAATATGTTTCTAGATCTGAATCGATCCATCGAATAAATTAGACCAAACCTAATAAATTATCCATAAATAGAGTATAACACTCCATCTATTTAAAAGCCAAATTTCTATATTTAATAGTTTTTGAAAGTTTGGAAAAAGTACGAGAAGAAATGAGGAGACAGGGGTGCGTTCGGGATTAGCATTTATTAAGAGAGAAGGAAAGCCGTGGTGAGATGATAGGGGGTGGGACGGTACTAGGGCTGCAAATGAGTCGAGCTGCTCACGAGGTATTCGAGCTTGACTCGACTCGGTTATTATCGAGTTCGAGTCGAACTCGAGTATGCGAGTCGAGCATGAGTAGCAGAATACTTGGCTCAAAAGCTCGCGAGCCTACTTGAATATATATATATATATATATATATATATATATTTAATCATATTAATTTTATTTATAATATATATTAAATATAAATATATATATATATATATATATTATTAGTAAGATAAGGTTCGATTTCGAGCTTGAGTATGGCTCGATTCATATTCGAGTTGAGTTGAGCCGATCTTGAGCTTAACCTATTTTTTATCGAGCTTTTCGAGCTTAAGTATTTTGAGTCGAGTCGAACTCGAACTTCTAGTTATTCGACTTGACTCGGTTTGATTGCACTCCTAGGTGGCACTGACGGCACAGAAAAGATATAAGAATAGAAAGAAAAAAATAATAAAATATTATTTTATTAAAAAAAAAAGAATTTAGTGGTGATGCTAGAGGTGGTGGTATCGAAAGAGGTGCTAAAGGTATAATCGGGATCGACATTTGTCGATAGAGACGGGGAGTAAAATTGCACAGCTGACACTAGTGGGTGCGAAAAAGCACGAGAAGAAGAGAGAAAATGGGGGTGCAATTGAAATCGGCATTTAAAAGATAAAAAAAATCATAGTGGGACGACAGGAGATTGCAGTGGTACGAGCACGTAGAAGATATGAGAATAAAAAAATAAAATAAAATAAAATAAATATTATTTTATAAAATAATAAAAACTATATCATATATATATAATAAATAAAATTAAATATTTAAAAATAAAAATATATTTATTATAAATATTTATTATTAAAAAATTTAAATAATTGCATGCCATAATTATCCTCCCCGCCCAGCGCCATAAAAAAAATTATTCTCTTATGGTAACGATGCAGCTTGAACTCATCAAACGGATGAAAGTAGGAGTTCGAACTGCTTTGACATTCGTGTATGCTGTGATGTAACGGTCAATTAAAAAAGATAAATCGTTATTTCCTGGAGAAGATGCATAACGAACGCTTTTTGGTGAATAGGGACCGCATCTTGGCACCAAAGAAGGTTTTACGTTCCTTCGCAAGAATCCACATTGAATTCCGTAATAGTCAATCCGAGATCTGTACAGACTGATGGATGAAAGAATTTGATGTACTTTAAGGGCTGCACGGCAAGCGATCGAATGGTCAAGGTCGAAGAAGAGTATTTTATCCTATTAATATAAATAAAATATTTATTTATATAAATGATATAAATTTTAATTTATTTATTAAAATAATATAAAAGAAAAAAAATATGATTATAAATGGCATTTCTTCCGACATAAAATGTCATTATAAAATGTCATTATAAATAACGTCTCTTCTGTCATTGCAAATGATATTTTTGCTTAGTCAACCATGCCTATATGGTTCAAATGGACAGATAAGTCAATAAAAAAATAAAAATAAAAATAAAAATATCATCATGAATGATGCTTTTAAAAATATTATTTGGGATGGTGCTTTTAAAGGCGTCGTTCAAAATGGCGCTTCTCTTTTTTTTTTAGGATTTTTTGTGGCTGGGCCACATGGGGTGGGCTGGTGGGCGAGAGTCGACTGGGAGGTTGGGAGGGCCCCATTGGGGGTGAGGTCGTGGGCCGATGGGCGGAGGAGGTTGGCGTAGCAGGAGTAGGGGGAAGGGGCTGCCCAGGGGTTGCAGTAGTGGGCGGAGGGGGCCAGATGGGGTGAGGCGCGGTGTGGGCTGGTGGGCGGAGAAAGATGATCGTGGGGTGTGGGGGTGGGGTACAAAGACGAAAAGGGTGCACAACGATGAGGACCCGATCGTGTGGTGGAGGGCGAGCGATATGGGTGGAGAGAGGGTCGGCCACGTGGGGGGGTGGCGCACGATTGGAGAGGGGGGTGGTGGGGCGCATTGATCGGTGGGGACCCGACCATTGGGGGCGGGGCGGAGGGCGGTGGAGGGCATGGGAGGGAGTTTTTTTTCTTTTTTTTTTTTTATTTATTTTTTGACTGATGGAGGTGGAGGGGAAGGGTGTTTTTTTCCTCTCTCTTTTTTAAAATATTTAAAAATAAAAAAATAAAATTAATAAATAAATAAAATAATAAAATAATAAAATAAAATATTTAAAAATAATTAATTAGATTTTTAAAATAATAATAAAATATTATTTTTTAAAAAATAAATTTAAAAAAAATGTATTTTCAAAATAATAATAATAAATTATTATTTAAAAAAATAATTTAGAAAAAAATTTAAGGTTCAGAGAACTCATTCGGCTCTCGAGCGCACCCGATGAAGTTAGAAGGCATTTATTTTTAAATTATTTTTAAAATTAATATTTTTTTATTATTCTTATTCTTTTAAAAAAATATTTTTTTAAATTATTATTTTTTAAATAATTATAAAAATCTATGAATGAGGAGAAAGAAACTCAAATAATAATAATAATAATTATTATTATTATTTTAGAAAATAATTTTTAAAAAATAAAAAAATTAATCTAAAAAATAATTTAAAAAATAATTTAAAAATAAGCGCCTTCTAACTCCACCGAGGAATGCACTCGAGAGCCAGATGAGTTCTCCGAACCTTAAATTTTTTTCTAAATTATTTTTTAAAAATAATTTATTATTATTTTTTTAAAAATATATATTTTTTTATTTCATTCTTCTTCTTTCACAGACCTACGTCGAATATTCACACCTCCCTCCGATACTACATCGAATATATATATATTTTTTAAAAATGTATATCATTCCTCTTCTTTCATTTATATATATTATTTTAAAAATATATATCTTTTCATTCCTTTTTAAAATTATTTTCTAAAATAATAATAATAATTGTTGACGCAGAATCTGGTCATCGTCGGAATCTGCTAGAGTGGAGGTCGATGAGGTCGCCATCGGGGACCTGCAAAACAAAGTCCCATCCGGAGCCGATGGGGGGTGGCTCCGGTAGGACCCTCCGACGATCAAGTCAGCTCTGCCAATAGAAATGGAGTGCTCGGAAATAAGTTCCGGAGCACGGAGAAGAAGAGGAGAGCTTAGAGGTCAGAGATTAGAGATTAGAGTTAGCGTATCTGAATGATCTTTTTTATAGCGGAGCTTGATGATGACAGCTGTAGCCGCATGCTGGCAGACCGCTCGAGGTTCCGATGGAGTCAGTCTTACGGGATAGTCATGTCGGTGAATTGAAAGTCTCATGAAAAGGTGCCATCTGCAGCGGATTGATGGTGACAACCTTCGCCGCCTGATAGCGGATTGCTGTCGCTTATGGTAGACTGATGGTGATGGCTGCAGCTGTGCTGATACTGAGCCGCTCGAGGCCGAATGAAGGATTGAAGGGCTTCGACGTGTGCCCATTTCAGAGGAGTTCAGACTCCTGAAGAGGAAGCTCGGAAAGAGTTCGACTTCCGTAGGCATCTGGCTGGAGGTGCGCGGCTAAGGCTCGGCCATTGGGGAGTTCGGTAGGAGCTTGATCGGTGAGAAGTCCGGCCCCTAAGGAAATTCGACCGAAGAGGAAGCTTAGAGGGAGTTCGACTTCTGCAGGCGCTTGGCTGGAACGACGCAGAAAGAGTTCGGCTCTTGCGGGAGTCTGATTGAAGCTAGACGGTTGAGTTCGGCTAAAGTCCGGCTGTTGGGAGTCCAAAGAGCTCGACCGCTAAGTAGTTCGGCCGACTGAAGGGGTTCGATCCGGACGCTGGGAGTCCGAAGGAGCTCGGCCGCTAAGTAGTTCGGCCGGTTGAACGGTTCGAAGAAGCTCGACCGCTGGAGGTTCGGCTAAAGCCCGACTGTTAGGAGTCCAAGGAGCTCGACCGCTAAGTAGTTCGACCGGCTGTAAGGGTTTGGCTAAAACCCATCTGCTGAGGCTCTTCCATGGCTACTGGTTGCATTAGATTGAGCATCGAACTAGACTTCGGCAAGAGCGGGGTTTATCCCCAACACTAGCCCCCCCCACTCCCGAGTTCGAAACTTGAAGGAAGGGAGTGTAGGAAAGGCGACTGCCGAAGTCTTCTTTTGGGCTCCATGCTGGTTCAGGTCGAAGCTCGGGGGAGATCTCATCTCCAGCTTAAAGTTGATGTTGAAGTTGAAGCCGAGAGAGATCCTATCTCCAACCGAGGTTGAGGTGCCTCATCCGCTGCTCAAAGTCGGAGGATGTTGAAGTCTCCCAGCCGAGATTGTTCGGGAGAGATCTTATCTCTAGCCGAGGTCGAAGTTAAAGCTCTTCAACCGAGGTTGGGGGTCACTCGGGGAGATCTTATCTCCTTTGGCCGAGGTTGATGCGGTGCTTGCGTTAGGACGAGGTTGTCTCTGATCTTATCTCTGGCCGAGGTTGTCTCGGTCGCTCGGAAGAGATCTTCTCTGGTCGAGGTTGAAGTTGAAGCTCTCTAGCCGAGGTTGACACGGTCGCTCTGAAGGGAAATCCTGATTTCCCTGACCAGAGTAGCTTCCAATTAAAAACCAGTCGGTCGTATGTGCCAAACTTACCTTAGACACCAAATTGTTGAGTCAGAACCAATTGGGTGAGCCTACAATCCAGACTCTAACCTCTGAGCCTAATTAGGTCTTGCTTGATCGTGACTCGATCTTGACCCAAACTTATCCTATTAGGCTTGGTCAATTAAGCATTGTTGATCCCATCTAACCAACTCTTGATTCGGTTTGATCAACCGCTTAGACCTAATTGAGCTACCCAAGCCCGAACCCAGTATTATGAATATGTCTTAGATCTGAAATTCTTAATTTTAGACCTAATTAATATTTCATAATCTTAATTCTTAATTAAGTAGGGTTCATAAACAAAATATGCACAATAAAATCCTAGGGTTTCAGGATCTAGGGTTTTTGCCAAAGTAAGTTTTTGGGTTTCTGATTAAGGACGAACGCGCAGCACCCCTACACATCATAAGAACACCCCATCGAATGGGAAGAGAGGGCCTTTAAACCCTTCTTCGTTCTTATGACCGGACGCCAAGGGGAACGCCTTAATCAGGAACATTCAATAAACATTCAATACTACAAAACAGTTATAGATCTATATCATATATTCTCATATACAAATTTAGATCTAACCATGGCATATTTTGCATACATCTCATGTATCATAATCATGCATGTTTTCAGATCTAAATTATCACATAATAATCTGAAAAATTAGATTTAAATTGATCTAATCAAAATAAATTCTAATCTAGACAATTATGTAGAACTATTCTACAACTAGTCTAGTCATGCATCTATCATATCTCATATGATATTTAAAATTAAATAATTTTTTATTTGCTGTTTATCAGATGTTATTATAACACTTATAATATCAGAAAACAGTAAATAAGAAGATCTAAAATATGATTTAATCATATTAAATCAAAGACATGCAAAACTATTCTATAGAACTATTCTATTCTAGAACTAGTCATGCATATCTTCATGTTCTTAGATCCAAATCATTTAATTTTAATTTTTCTTGATTTCAGATCTGATCACATCTCATGTGACATCTGAAATCACGTTATTTTTAATTAAAATAAAATTAAAAATCAGATCTAAACTATTTTTAGAACCATGGCTCTGATACCACTTGAAGGAAAATCCTGATTTCCCTGACCAGGTTCGTTCAGATCTGATCAGATCAAGAGATATATTTCAAAAATTTTTTCTCTTAGATCTGTATCAGATCAGGGATGCTTCAGATCTAATTCTTATTTATTTAATAAAAATTAAATGAAAAGGATAAATTAAATCACATTCAATTTACCTGAATAGGGTAATCCTATTACCCTGTTGATGATCCTGTTTGCAGCGAAAGGTTCTGGATCAAGCCACGCAAGCGCCTGGCCTCTACCGGTATCCACTCGGGCTGGATCTGGAATCTCTTCTTCTCTATCACGCCTCCAAAAATCAGATCTGGATCTGATCTGGAGGATCTTCAAAACTCCTTTTGAAGATCTGCAGTCGTTCTTCGCAGCAGCGCAGCCTTCTTGCTTTTGATCTCCTTTTCTTGATCTAAATCGCACCAATCCAAATCCAAAACACTTTTGGACGTGGAGAGCAAGGGGAGATAAGAGTATGGCATGGAGAAAAGGGAGAGAGGCAGCCTTGGGGCGTGGGAAGATTGCTTTTTGATTTATTTTGATTACTTCTTCATTGTTTTTTTCACTTGGGCGCTGGGTCTCTTATATAGACTAAGCGTGATCCAAGTCATCTTCCTCCCAACCAATCACAACCCTTTGTGAAATCAGATCTAAATCTGATTGGTGGGATTAGAGTCCCCTGGATTCCTACTTGGAGAGTGCCTTGGACCAGTCAAACTGGATTCTTAGAAGAACTCTCATTGGAATCCTAAAGGGAGATGGAGTCCTTGTCCAACAAGGACTCCTAGGCGCCTCCTACTTGGGCTCACGCCACCCTTGGCGTGCGCCCTTCTCCTTGCCAGGTTCTGGCAGGGGGACAAGCCCCCACCAGCTCTCCAATAGGTGCATGACATGTGGTCAAAAGTCAAAGGGTGAATGGTCAACGTTTGACCAGTCAAAGGTAGACTTTTGACCAAAGTCAAAGAACAAGAAATGGCAGGTGACCAAAATTGGCAGGTAATGTCTTACAAATAAGACAACCTATTCTGACTTGGACAACCTCCAGTCAGACCATAAGAAGACTTCTGTTTGAGCACAAACTCCTTTGGCTCAGACAGGACGACTTATTTATGATAGCAAAAGAAGAACGTTAGGTTCAATCGAGTGCTAGCACGATTTCCTTGAACCTAATTGAATCTCATTCAGATCAATTGAACTATATTAGTTCAATTGATGATCACCAGATTCAAACCCTTGTTTGTGTGACCCAGTTAGGTTCAGTCCTGTATGGTAATGGGATATGTCATGATCTCTATCATCGACATCATCGAAACTCCTTTCGATGGATCAGAACTCTTCTGATTCGAACAGCTAGAATGATCGATCATCTAAATCATTCTAATTGCTCCCAAAATCCACCAGTGACACCTAGCAGTATATGGTGGCAACCCATCAGAGCTGAATGCGAACCTCTTGGTGCAGCTACCTGTGTGATTCAGTTCTTCTATCTTGAGCCCCGATCAGATTAGGGTTAAGGTGAACTCGTCAAACCCTAATCTCTGTCATATGATGTAATCATTCGATTCGAGTCCAATGTGAAAATCTAAATAGAAACTCTTTCTATTATTTCACTCTGCCATGGCCATGGGCTTCAGGACTTGATTCTCATGATCATCATAGGGCTACTCCTCTACCACCGAGGTAGATAGATCCCATCTTGATGCAATCCAGTTCCTACAATGAACATGTCACAGCCAACATACACCTCAGGGTTCCATATGGCTAGGAGACCGAGTAATGGTGTAGTCAAACTATAACACCCTCAAGGTGAACTGCCGATGCATCTCAGGTCAAAGAACCAGACACACTACTGCAGCATCGAGTCAGTCATTGACGAGAAGGTAGACTCCCTAATGACTACTCGAGGTGGTCACGCTCAGTGCCCTCGTTCTCTAACGAGTACCTGTACTCTCGCTCCGGTGTCTCCACACCGTAGACTCAAGACTCATCTACTAAAGAGAAGCGATCGTACACCAACCTTCCGGATCAATCACCATCCTCGTGATGATCCTATGGTCGGGAGCTATTTATGAGTTAATAATGATTATTCATGTCTTAAATTTTCAACTCTTGAAAATATGAATTATCATTACCATTAACTCAAAGGATGTATCACAGACACTAAATACACATGTGTGATAGAAAATAACCCATTTATTAATTATAGTCAAAATTACAATTTTGCCCCTAGAAGTGTATTACAAGTGTCAGCCAATTCTGGCTTCTAGGGCACATATATCTAACACGCTCGGGAGAGATCCTATCTCTAGCCGAGGTCGAAGCTGAAGTTCTCCAGCCGAGGTTGGCCCGGTCGCTCGGAAGAGATCCTATCTCTAGCCGAGGTTGAAGCTGAAGCTCTCCAACCGAGGTTGGCCCGATCGCTCGGGAGAGATCATATCTCTAGCCGAGGTCGAAGTTAAAGCTCTCCAATCGAGGTTGGCCCGGTCACTCGGGGGAGATCTTATCTCCTTTGGTCGAGGTTGATGCGGGCGCTC
>QRFJ01000016.1:1380226-1558899 GCA_006176705.1 Cocos nucifera
TTCGTTCAGATCTGATCAGATCAAGAGATATATTTCAAAAATTTTTTCTCTTAGATCTGTATCAGATCAGGGATGCTTCAGATCTAATTCTTATTTATTTAATAAAAATTAAATGAAAAGGATAAATTAAATCACATTCAATTTACCTGAATAGGGTAATCCTATTACCCTGTTGATGATCCTGTTTGCAGCGGAAGGTTCTGGATCAAGCCACGCAAGCGCCTGGCCTCTACCGGTATCCACTCGGGCTGGATCTGGAGATCCTCTTCTTCTCTATCACGCCTCCAAAAATCAGATCTGGATCTGATCTGGAGGATCTTCAAAACTCCTTTTGAAGATCTGCAGTCGTTCTTCGCAGCAGCGCAGCCTTCTTGCTTTTGATCTCCTTTTCTTGATCTAAATCGCACCAATCCAAATCCAAAACACTTTTGGACGTGGAGAGCAAGGGGAGATAAGAGTATGGCGTGGAGAAAAGGGAGAGAGGCAGCCTTGGGGCGTGGGAAGATTGCTTTTTGATTATTTTTGATTACTTCTTCATTGTTTTTTCACTTGGGCGCTGGGTCTCTTATATAGACTAAGCGTGATCCAAGTCATCTTCCTCCCAACCAATCACAACCCTTTGTGAAATCAGATCTAAATCTGATTGGTGGGATTAGAGTCCCCTGGATTCCTACTTGGAGAGTGCCTTGGACCAGTCAAACTGGATTCTTAGAAGAACTCTCATTGGAATCCTAAAGGGAGATGGAGTCCTTGTCCAACAAGGACTCCTAGGCGCCTCCTACTTGGGCTCACGCCACCCTTGGCGTGCGCCCTTCTCCTTGCCAGGTTCTGGCAGGGGGACAAGCCCCCACCAGCTCTCCAATAGGTGCATGACATGTGGTCAAAAGTCAAAGGGTGAATGGTCAACGTTTGACCAGTCAAAGGTAGACTTTTGACCAAAGTCAAAGAAACAAGAAATGGCAGGTGACAAAATTGGCAGGTAATGTCTTACAAATAAGACAACCTATTCTGACTTGGACAACCTCCAGTCAGACCATAAGAAGACTTCTGTTTGAGCACAAACTCCTTTGGCTCAGACAGGACGACTTATTTATGATAGCAAAAGAAGAACTTAGGTTCAATCGAGTTGGCTAGAAAAAATCTCCATATTCACGTTAGGATAAGGTTCTTCTTCTGTTCCTAACGGGCTGTGGGGGCACATTCGGACCGTCATCTGTCTCCCCCCATCTCATCTAAGGTGAATGAGGCCTTTGACTTTGCTCGCATTAGGATGAGGTTCTCCTCCTGTTCCTAACGGGCTGTGGGGGCGTATACGGACCGTCGTCCGCGCCTTTCCCCCCATCTCGTCCTTTGTGAATGAGGCCTTCGACTTTGCTTGCATTAGGACGAGGTTCTCCTCCTATTCCTAACGGGCTGTGGGGGCACATTCAGACCGTCGTCCGTCTCCCCTCATCTCGTCTAAGGTGAACGAGGCCTTCGACTTTGCTCGCGTTAGGACGAGGTTCTCCTCCTATTCTTAATGGGCTATGGGGGCACATACGGACCGTCATCCACGTCTCTCCCCCCGTCTCGTCCTTTGTGAACGAGGCCTTCGACTTTGCTCGCGTTAGGACGAGGTTCTTCTCATGTTCCTAACGTGCTATGGGGGCATATACGGACCGTCGTCCACGCCTCTCCCTCCATCTCGTCCTTTGTGAACGAGGCCTTCGACTTTACTTGCGTTAGAACGAGGTTCTCCTCCTATTCCTAACGGGCTGTGGGGGCACATTCGGACCGTCGTTCGTCTCCCTCCGTCTCGTCTAAGGTGAACGAGGTCTTCAACTTTGCTCGCGTTAGGACGAGGTTCTCCTCCTATTCCTAACGGATGGTGGGGGCACATACGGACCACCGTCCGCGCCTCTCCCCCATCTCGTCCTTTGTGAACGAGGCCTTCGACTTTGCTCGCGTTAGGACGAGGTTCTCCTCCTGTTCCTAATGGGCTATAGGGGCACATTCGGACCGTCGTCCGTCTCCCCCCATCTCGTCTAAGGTGAACGAGGCCTTCGACTTTGCTCGCGTTAGGATGAGGTTCTCCTTCTGTTCCTAACGAGCTATGGGGGCACATACGGACCCTCATCCGTGCCTCTCCCTCTGTCTCGTCCTTTGCGAATGAGGCCTTCGCTTGGGAGAGATCTTATCTCTGGCCGAGATTGAAGGTCTTTGGCCTGCTCGTGTTAGGACGAAGTTCTCCTTCTGTTCCTAACACGGCAACTATCGATTGTTTCTTCCCTGTCATCACATAGTTTTTGCACCGAGAGATAATATTATTTGTTGGGGGAGAATTTTACCGAGGGAAAGTTACTCGCAGCACATTCCCATTTTAGGGTCGTGGGGGCGTTGCTCCTCCAGGTTCTCTCCAGCAGTAAGTCCCGGGCTGGACGACCTCCTCTATCTCATGCTGACCTTCTCAATTTGGAGCAAGCTCTTGGCTTTGTCGCTGGGAGATGACGAACCGTCAATGTACCAAGCTCCTCCTCGGAGTAACATTGATGACGCCGTGAGGCAGCCGACCTTGTCGTTTTTGGTTACGGCATCGCCCTTGGCCGATCTTCTTCTGCTTCAGACTGGCGTCGAAGGAATTTACCCAGCCGCCCCTTTTTGACGAGCTCCTCAATTTCGTCTCAGAGCTGGATGCATTCCTCAGTGTCATGGCCGTGGTCGCGATGATAGAGACAGTACTTGCTTCGATCGTGCTTGTTTGGAGGAAACCGTAACCCTTCTGGTCTTGGCAGCTGGTTCTTAACTTCCGTGAGAATTTGAGTTCGAGGAGCGTTGAGGAGGGCGCAGTCGCGGAACCTTTTGGAAGGGAGACTTTTTTGCACCCTTCTGTCGGAAATTCCTTAGTGGCGAGCTCGAAAAGTTCTGGCCTTGCTTGCGCTGTGGAGGTCATAAGCGCGGCCGAACTTCATTCCGTCCCTTTGTGAAACCTGCGGGAGAATTTCATGCCCCTTTGTCGGGGCTTCCTTGGAGTCATACTCGAGAGGGAGTCCTCGCTTGCCCTGGGGCGATCGTGAGCGCAGCCGAACTTCATCTCACCTCCTGTGAAATCTTTGTAGGGGGCTTCCTTGGTGACATACTCGAGCGGGAGTTCGGCCTCACTTGCGCCGAACTTCATTCCGATGATGAGGTTTGAGGGGGGAGTTCGGCCTCGCTTGCGCCGAACTTCATTCCGATGATGAGGTTTGAGGTGGAGTTCAGCCTCACTTGCGCTGAACTTCATTCCGATGACGAGCTTTGAGGTGGAGTTCGGCCTCACTTGCGCCGACTTCATTCCGATGATGAGCTTCGAGACGGAGTTCGGCCTCACTTGCACTGAACTTCATTTCGTGGGAAAACTTCGTTCTGCCCTCGCTTGCACTGAACTTCATTCCGCTTTCTCGTGAAACCCTCCGTGGGAGAACTTTCTGCTTCTTTTGTCCGGACTTCCTTGACGACGAGCTCGAGGGGGAGCTCAGATTTCATCGCGCCAAACTGGAGAACTTCCTGCTTCTTTGTCCGGACTTCCTTGATGACGAGCTCGAGGGGGAGCTCGGCTTTCCTCACGCTGAACTGGAGAACTTTCTGCTTTTTTGTCCGGACTTCCTTGACGATGAGCTCGAGGGAGAGCTCGGCTTTGCTCGCGCAAACTTCATTCCGCTTTCCTGCTCGCATTGAACTTCATTCCGCTTTCCTGCGAAACCCTCCGTGGGAGAACTTTCTGCTTCTTTTGTCCGGACTTCCTTGATGACGAGCTCGAGGAGGAGCTCGGCTTTCCTCGCACCAAATTGGAGAACTTCCTGCTTCTTTGTTCGAACTTTCTTGACGACGAGCTCGAGGGGGAGCTCGACTTTTCTCGCGTCGAACTTCATTCCGCTTTCCCGCGAGACCCTCCGTGGGAGAACTTCCTTGACGATGAGCTCGAGGGGGAGCTTGGCTTTGCTCGTGCCGAACTTCATTCCGCTTTCCCGCGAAACCCTCCACGGGAGAACTTCCTTGACACTTCCTTGACGACGAACTTGAGGGGGAGCTTGGCTTTGCTTAAGCCGAACTTCATTCCGCCCTCCTGGTGAGACCTTCTGCGGGAGAACTTCTACTTTCCATTTCTCCTTCCTAAGGGCAATTGGTATGCCCAAATGCTCTTCCTTAAGGTCAGTTCCTCGCGTCCTCATGATGGGTTTGCTGACAAAGTCTCTGCCAGAGGTTGTCGCACGGCCTGCATCATCTCGACAGGGCCGCGAACCCGACCAGCAGGTTGAACTGCTCTACATCTGCGGTGGCTTCAGATAGAGCCTGGGCTGCCGAGGCTGCAACGGGAGCAGATGGACCTGGCGCGCAGGATGCCGATCGCCGAGTCAAAGCTCTCCTAGAGGCATTTTCTCTTCGGAAAAGAACTCTAGTGAGGAAGAAGAGAGATCTCTAGAGAGAGAGAAATCGTCGTCGAGCACTCCTTTAAGAATAAGGGAACCTCAGAGGTTCGAGCCCTTCCTCTAGCACCAATCTATTGATGCAGAATCTGGTCGTCACCGAAATCTGCTGGAGTGGAGGCCGATGAGGTCGTCGTCAGGGACCTGCAAAATAAAGTCCCATCTGGAGCCGGTGGGGGGTGGCTCCAACAGGACCCTCCGACGATCAAGTCAGTTCTGGCCAATAGGAATGGAGTGCTCGGGAATGAGTTTCGGAGCATGGAGAAGAAGATGAGAGCTTAAAGATCAGAGATTAAAGATTAGAGTTAGCGTATCTGGAGGATCCTTTTTATAGCGAAGCTTGATGATGACAGCTGTAGCCGCATGCTGGCGGGCCGCTCGAGGTCCGATGGAGTCAGTCTCATGGGAAGGTGCTGTCTGCAGTGGATTGATGGTGACAGCCATCGTCGCCTGATAGCGGATCACTATCGCTTGCGGTGGATTGATGGTGATGGCTGCAGCTGTCCTGATACTGAGCTGCTCGGAGCCGAATGAAGGATTGAAGGGCTTCGACGTGTGCCCATTTCAGAGGAGTTCGAACTCCTAAAGAGGAAGCTCGAAAGGAGTTCGGCTTTCATAGGCATCTGGCTGGAAGTGCGCAGCTAAGGCTCGGCCGCTAGAGAGTTCGGTAGGAGCTCGGTCCCCTAAAGAAATCTGACCGAAGAGGAAGCTTGGAGGGAGTTTGGCTCCCGCAGGCGCCTGGTTGGAACGACGCAGAGAGAGTTCGGCTCTTACGGGAGTTTGACTGAAGCTCGATGATTGAGTTTGGCTAAAGCCCGACTGCTGGGAGTCTAAGGAGCTCAGCCGTTAAGTAGTTCGGTCGGCTAAAGGGGTTCGGTCCGGACGCTGGGAGTCCGAAGGAGCTCGGTCGCTAAGTAGTTCGATCGGTTGAATGAATTCGAAGAAGCTCGACCATCGGGGATTCGGCTAAAGCCCGGCTGCTGAGAGTCCAAGGAGCTCGACCGCTAAGTAGTTCGACCGGCTGTAAGGGTTCGGCTAAGACCCATCTGTTGAGGCTCTTCCATGGCTACCGATTGCATTAGGTTGAGCATCGAACTAGACTTCGGCAGGAGCGGAGTTTATCCCCAACAATAATAATTATTATTATTATTAGAGTTTCTTTCTCCTCTTTCATAGATTTTTATTATTATTTACAAAAATCATAATAATTTTAGAAAATAATTTTTAAAAAATAAAATAATAAAAAAATATTAATTTAAAAAATAATTTTACCATCTAACTTCGTCAAGGAGTGCGCTCGAGAGTCAAATGAGTTCTCCGGACCTTAAATTTTTTTTAAATTATTTTTTAAAAATAATTTATTATTATTATTTTAAAAATACATATTTTTTAAAATTTATTTTTTTTAAAAAATAATATTTAATAATTATTTTAAAAATCTAATTAATTATTTTTAAATATTTTATTTTATTATTTTATTTATTTATTAATTTTATTTTTTTATTTTTAAGTATTTTTAAAAAGAGAGAAAAAAAAGCATCATTTCCCTCCATCTCTATTAGCCAAAAAATAAATAAAAAAAAAAAAGAAAAGAAAAAAAGAAAAGAAAAGAAAAAACTTCCTCCCACACCCTCCACCGCTCCTCCTTCCCACCTTCGACGATCAGGTCCTCGTCGATCAACGCATCCCCTCCCTCCCTTTCGATCGCTCGCCACCCCCCCTTCGCACGGTCGGCCCTCTTCACCCATGTCGCCCGCCCCCTATCCCATAGTCGGGTCCCCATCGCTGTGCACCCCCTCTGCCCCAGTACCCCACTCCCACACCCTTCGACTGCCCTTCTCCGCCCACCAGCCCACACTGCTCCCCTAATCTGACGATCGGATCCCACCGCGCCCCCCCTCTGCCCCTGTAGCCCTCATTATCCTTCTCCGCCTATCAGCCCAAGCCATGCCTTTCCCCCCACCCAGCCCCTTCGTCCATTATCGCAACCTTTCTGGGCGACCCCTCCTCCCATCTTTTGGTACATCGACTTCCTACACCCACCAGTCCATGCCGATCTCACCTCTTAATGGAGCCCCCCAACCTTCAATCGGCTTTAGTCCATCAGCCCACCTTCCATAAAAAAAAATCGGATGATGCTTTTAAAAATATCATTAATGATGATATTTTTATTTTTATTTATTTTTTTTGATTGACTTATTTATTTATTTGGATCATGTAGGCATGATTAATTAGGTAAAAATGTTATTGCAAATAATGTTTTATACGGAAAGAGATACGTTTCTTTCCTTTCCATTAATTTGATAAAAAAGTTAAAATTTATATTATTTATATAAATAAATATCAATCATTGTTTGGCCCGGAGGATACAACCCGAACACTTTTCCGATGGACGGGAGATATCTCTGCACGCGACAATGCCATCCACGCATCCCAAATCATCTATCAGCCGTTGGATACGGGACAACCAGCTCTCCGGGTCCACTCCAGATGGAGCGTTGAGACCAATCTCCCGTCCCGTTCCCAGTGCTTGTCGTTTTACGTCGTGGGCCCACCCCTGAGGCTTCTTTGGTACAACGCCCCTAAAAGGAAACAAAATGAAACGGGTGATGAAAGTGCCCCTGGATCCGGTTCTTGGTAACATATCCAGAAAAAAAATTTCTATTATAAAAAAAAAGGGAAAAGAAAAGCGGGATTCCTATCTAGAGTTTCAAGTTGGGACTGTAGCGGACTGTAATTAGGTATTGTTTAGGCCACGGTAAAGCCATCGTTTGCTCTCACAGTGTCACTCCACTGCTTCCCGCATTCCCATACCCAATCTCACCTCTTATTCTTCCCCTTTTCTTCCTCCTTTCAATCTGCGCAGGCTTAGAGGGGATCGATCCACCGGCGTCACCAGTCGCTCGATTCCGAAGCAAATTGCCATATCTGAGATTTTGGGGAAGAAGGGTTAGGATCTTGGCACAGATTAACGGCGTCGAGATCCGAGTTGGAGCCCGCGAGCCCTTGTCATCTCCGATCTCAGGTATGCAGTTTTCTTTTTCTGGGCAGTAGATGTTTTTCGGTTTTCTGAATATTTTTATCGGGAAAACTTCGAATTTATTTTGCCTTCCCGAGTCTTAACCTGCCAGCATCATTTAATGGAGAGAGACTCCGGTAAAAAAGAAGGTTTTTTTTTGGGGGGGTTTTTGTTTTGGGTTGGGGGGCGGCGTGGATGGGCTGGGGCGAGGGGTCTAAATTCGAAAACTGTACGAGCGGTGTTTCGTAATTTCGTCAAACTTGCTTTTTTAGATAAAAAATAAAAAAGGGTTCCTTGCGTGTGATGGAGGTGGTTGGGGACCGTGGGCATGTTGGTCACCACTATTTCCGGGGTTCGGGTTATATCTTTCGCCCGAAAGAATGATCGATCTTCTTTCGCAGAACGGATCACGCCCCGCACAGGTCTGAAAGCGCCCTGAACCCTTTCTCTCCTCCGCCTGCACAGATCTGGAAGTGGCAATTGCGGGATCGAACGGTGGCTTCGCGTGAGGGAAGGTGAACCCTTGTTTCACGCGAAAGATGCAACCGCTGTGCATATTTCCGATCGTATCGTCCCCATCCCTTTGTCCCACGACCCACTAGCCGTTTAGGATGCTGTCTATTATTCTCTCCTCGTGTTAGCACCGTCAGATTGACATCGGACGGTAAATAAGGTAACTTTTATTTTGAGGATCCACGACTCCTTCGGCACTTCCGCGTCTGGCAACCCGGCGCCGCATACAAATATTTTATGCGCGTTCGGTGGGGCGGGGGTGCGGGGTGGGGGTGTGGAGGGGGGAGATAACCTTGCTCATTCGACCTTGGCCTTTTGCAATGATATGGCCTTCCTTCATGCAGCATTTTCTCTTTGATGCGATGATAGCTTACCCCGGACTGAACAAAAAAAAAAAAAAAAAAAAAAAAAAAAAAAAAGGTAAATACTGAAAAATAGTGAAATAGAATATTGAAAAATAGTGAAATGGATTGCAACTAGCGACTTCTAGACTGGACCTGAGCGCAGCGTCTGAAGCGCGTTTCGTCGACGCCTTCGCTTGCCGTTGATTCCTGGGTGGAGGCAAGACCGCTCCCCTCTCTTTCTTCGCCCGATTAGCTCTCCCTTCAAATTTATAGATAGAAAGGAGAGAAAGGAAACGGTAGCGGAAGGGAACCGGCCAATTCCCTAATCCTAACGCGCCCCCCGTCCTGACGTGCAAAGCCGGCTTTTTACTATTCTTTATCCAATCCCTTTTTCATAAACCAGAGTAAGATCTCTCTCACAGCAGTCCCATATTTCAATACCTGCAGACTGTTCGTTTCCAGCCCACTCTCTGTTTCTTTGCACGCTATTAGGACGATCAAGAACAAAGAGGTGGAAAGAAGGAGGCGTCTGTTGCCAGATCTGATGCCTCTATGAGTAGCCTCCGGCAGCGCCCGAACCGGGGCGGTCGCCCAGCCGCCCCTGAGACCGCGGACGACGGAGCCGGCGAGGAGGCCTACAACATCATCCCCATCCACAACCTCCTGGCCGAGCACCCGTCGCTCCGGTTCCCGGAGGTCCGCGCCGCCATGGCCGCTCTCCGCACCGTGGGCGACCTCCGCAAGCCCCCCTTCGTCCGCTGGCACGACGGACTCGACCTCCTCGATTGGCTCGGCGCCTTCTTTGGCTTCCAGCGCGACAACGTCCGTAACCAGCGCGAGCACCTCGTCCTTCTCCTCGCCAACGCCCAGATGCGCATCCAGCCTCCGCCCGACAACATCGACGCCCTCGACCCCGCCATCGTCCGCCGCATCCGCCGCAAACTCCTCCACAACTACACCGCCTGGTGCGCCTACCTCGGCCGGAAGTCCAACGTCTGGATCTCCGACTCGGCCGCCCGCCGCTCAGCCGATCCCCGCCGCGACCTCCTCTACGCCTCCCTCTACCTCCTTATCTGGGGCGAGGCCGCCAACCTCCGGTTCGTCCCCGAATGCCTCTGCTACATTTTCCACCACATGGCCATGGACCTCAACCGCATCCTTGAGGGCTACATCGACGAGGCCACTGGCCGGCCTGCCCTCCCAGCCATCTCCGGCGAGAATGCCTTCCTCGCCCGCGTAGTCACCCCTCTGTACACCACGATCAAGGCCGAGGTCGACGCCAGCCGCAACGGCACCGCACCCCACTCCGCCTGGCGTAACTACGACGACATCAACGAGTACTTCTGGAGCCGCCGCTGCTTCGACCGCCTCCGCTGGCCCCTCGACACCTCCCGCAACTTCTTCGCTGCCCCGCCCAACAAGAACCGCGTCGGAAAGACCGGCTTCGTCGAGCAGCGCTCCTTCTGGAACATCTTCCGCAGCTTTGACCGCCTCTGGGTCATGCTCATCCTCTTCCTCCAGGCCGCTACCATCGTCGCCTGGGAGGGCAAGACGTACCCCTGGCAGAACCTTCGGAGCCGCGACGTCCAGGTCCGCGTCCTCACCATCTTCATCACCTGGGCCGGCCTTCGCTTCCTCCAGTCCATCCTCGACGCCGGCACCCAGTACAGCCGCGTGTCACGGGAGACCCTCTGGCTCGGTGTCCGGATGGTGCTCAAGAGCATAGTTGCCACTGCCTGGACTATCGCCTTCGGCGTCCTCTATGCCCGGATCTGGACCCAGAAGAACCATGATCGCCGGTGGTCCTATGATGCCAACCAGAGGATAATTACCTTCCTTGAGGTGGCCGGCGTGTTCGTCCTCCCAGAGGTGCTTGCTCTCGTGCTCTTCATCCTTCCATGGGTCCGCAACTTCCTCGAGAAGACCAACTGGAAGATCTTCTACGTCCTCACTTGGTGGTTCCAGAGCCGCATATTCGTGGGCCGGGGCCTGCGGGAAGGGTTGGTGGACAATGTAAAATACGCCCTCTTCTGGGTCGTCCTCCTTGCCGTGAAATTCAGCTTCAGCTACTTCCTCCAGATCAAGCCCATGGTTGCCACGAGCAAAGCCATATACAATCTCCGTAATATCACATACCAGTGGCATGAATTCTTCACCCATACAAACAGGTTTGCGGTGGTTCTATTGTGGATCCCTGTTGTCCTGATCTATCTGATGGACATCCAGATATGGTACTCCATCTTCTCCTCACTTGTGGGAGCTCTGGTGGGGCTGTTTTCTCACCTGGGTGAGATTCGAAATGTACAGCAGCTGAGGCTGAGGTTCCAGTTCTTTGCAAGTGCAATGCAGTTCAATTTGATGCCGGAGGAGCAGCTGTTCAAGGACCGGGGTTCACTTCGAAGCAAGTTCAATGATGCGGTCCACCGGCTCAAGCTGAGGTATGGGTTGGGGCGTCCCTACAAGAAGATTGAATCAAACCAGGTGCAGGCCAGCAGGTTTGCTCTGATATGGAATGAGATCATCGCAACATTCAGGGAGGAGGATATCATCAGTGACCGTGAGGTGGAGCTTCTTGAGCTGCCACCTAACTCGTGGAATATCCGGGTAATCAGATGGCCATGCTTGTTACTCTGCAATGAGCTGCTGCTCGCCCTTGGCCAGGCAAAGGGACTAGAGGCGTCGGACCGGAGGCACTGGAGAAAGATATGCAAGAATGAGTACAGGCGGTGTGCAGTCATCGAGGCCTATGACAGTGTCAGGTTCCTCTTACTGGAGATCATCGGAGAGGGGACAGAAGAGCATGCCATTGTTAACCAGTTGTTTCTTGGGTTTGATGATTCCATTCGGGTGGAGAAGTTTACAGTGGAGTATAAGATGGCTGTTTTACAAAAGATCCATACCCAACTGATAGTTCTCCTGGACACGCTAATCAAGCCAAACAAAGATTTAAACAAAATGGTCAATACATTGCAGACCCTTTATGACATTGTCATCCGTGACTTTCCCACTAATAAGAAGAGCACAGATGAGCTGAAGCAGATGGGGTTGGCACCAATTAGGCCGCGACTACTTTTTGAGAATGCTATCGAACTACCGAGCACAGATAATGAGACCTTCTATAGGCAGGTGAGAAGGTTGCATACGATTCTCACGTCTAGGGATTCCATGAACAATGTACCGAAGAACTTGGAGGCCCAGCGCCGCATTGCTTTCTTCAGCAACTCCTTGTTCATGAACATGCCTCGAGCTCCTCAAGTTGAAAAGATGATGGCCTTTAGTGTTTTGACACCATATTACAATGAGGAGGTTTTGTATAGCAAGGAGCAGCTTCGTACCGATAATGAGGATGGCATCTCCATCATATTCTATCTGCAGAAGATTTATGATGATGAGTGGGAAAACTTTTTGGAACGTATGCGGAAAGAGGGTATGGTTGATGAGAATGAACTGTGGAGTGTGAGGTCGAGGGATCTCCGTCTTTGGGCCTCATACAGGGGCCAGACGCTAGGACGTACGGTAAGGGGAATGATGTACTACTACAAGGCTCTCAAGATGCTCGCGTTTCTCGACACTGCTTCTGAGATTGACATAAGGGAAGGATCGAGGGAACTTGCTTCAGTTGGTTCTTCGATGAGGCGGGACAGTGATGAAGATGGTCTGGAGAATGCTGGTAAATCTCCATCATCACGAGTTTTGAGTAGAGAAAGCAGTGGTGTGAGCTTATTGTTCAAAGGCCATGAGCGTGGGACCGCCCTGATGAAATACACTTATGTGGTTGCCTGCCAGATATATGGGAACCAAAAGGCTAAGAAGGATCCTCATGCTGAAGATATTCTGTATCTAATGAAGAACAATGAAGCTCTTCGAGTTGCCTATGTTGATGAAGTCCATGCAGGGAGGGATGAAGTAGAGTACTACTCTGTTCTTGTTAAGTATGATCAGCAATTGGGGCAAGAGGTGGAGATTTACCGGGTCAGATTGCCTGGGCCTTTGAAGCTTGGAGAGGGCAAGCCAGAGAACCAGAACCATGCTTTTATCTTCACGAGGGGTGATGCAGTGCAAACTATAGACATGAATCAAGACAACTACTTTGAGGAGGCCCTTAAGATGCGGAACCTGTTGGAAGAATACAATCATTACTATGGTGCCCGAAAACCAACAATCTTGGGAGTTCGAGAACATGTTTTTACTGGTTCTGTTTCTTCTCTTGCTTGGTTCATGTCTGCGCAGGAGACAAGCTTTGTTACCCTTGGACAGCGAGTTTTGGCAAACCCTCTGAAGGTGCGAATGCATTATGGCCATCCTGATGTTTTTGACCGTCTCTGGTTTTTGAGTCGTGGTGGTATCAGTAAGGCATCCAGGGTGATCAACATTAGTGAGGACATATTTGCAGGCTTTAACTGTACCCTGCGTGGCGGCAATGTTACCCACCATGAGTATATCCAGGTTGGTAAGGGACGGGATGTAGGGCTGAATCAGATTTCTATGTTTGAAGCCAAGGTTGCTAGTGGCAATGGCGAACAGACTTTAAGCCGAGATGTTTATAGATTGGGTCATAGGTTGGACTTCTTCCGTATGCTTTCCTTCTTCTACACGACTGTGGGGTTCTACTTTAACACTATGTTGGTGGTGCTAACTGTCTATGCATTTGTGTGGGGGCGCCTATATCTGGCTCTCAGTGGACTTGAGGATTCAATCAAGAATTATGCTGACTCTACCAATAATGCAGCACTGGGTACTGTTCTTAATCAGCAGTTCATCATTCAGCTCGGCATTTTCACTGCATTGCCTATGATTATAGAAAACTCACTTGAGCACGGATTCCTTCCCGCGGTATGGGATTTCTTCACGATGCAGCTCCAGCTTGCATCTATGTTCTACACGTTTTCCATGGGAACAAAAACTCATTACTATGGGCGAACAATCCTCCATGGAGGTGCAAAGTATCGGGCTACAGGACGTGGTTTTGTTGTGCAGCATAAGAGCTTTGCTGAGAACTATAGGCTCTATGCTCGTAGCCATTTCATAAAAGCAATAGAGCTTGGGGTGATATTGACAGTTTATGCAGCTTATAGTGCTCTTTCTAAGAACACCTTTGTCTACATTGTCATGACAATTTCGAGCTGGTTCCTGGTGGTATCATGGATAATGGCTCCTTTTGCATTTAATCCATCTGGTTTTGATTGGTTGAAAACTGTTTATGACTTTGATGATTTTATGGACTGGATTTGGTACCGTGGCAGTGTCTTCACAAAATCTGATCAGAGTTGGGAGGTCTGGTGGTATGAGGAGCAGGATCATCTTCGGACAACCGGTCTTTGGGGAAAGCTATTGGAAATAATATTAGATCTCAGGTTTTTCTTTTTCCAATATGGGATTGTGTACCAGCTAAAAATTGCCAATGAGAGCACAAGCATTGCGGTTTATCTGCTTTCTTGGATATATATGGTTGTGGCTGTTGGAATTTTTGTGATAATTGCTTATGCTCGGGACAAGTATGCTGCAAAGGATCACATTTATTACCGGGCTGTCCAATCCTTCATCATCATTCTGGTGATCCTAGTGATTGTCATATTGCTCAAGTTCACTAAATTTGAGATTGTCGACCTTTTTACGAGCCTTTTGGCATTTATTCCTACTGGTTGGGGCCTTATCTTAATTGCACAAGTGATCAGACCATTTATTGAGTCAACCTTGGTTTGGGATACTGTGGTTGATGTGGCACGGCTATATGACATAATGTTTGGAGTCGTTGTAATGGCTCCTGTGGCATTATTATCCTGGTTGCCTGGATTCCAGTCGATGCAAACAAGGATTCTCTTCAATGAAGCATTCAGCCGAGGTCTCCAGATATCCCGTATTATAACTGGAAAAAAGCCTAATGTGATTTGAGGTATTTCCATGCTCTTATTTACATTAACTTTATTTTTTTGCTCTTTCTGTATTATTCTTTTTGTATGCATTTGCTGCTGTAGTGCAAGTCAATGAGAAACATGGTGTAGATCAGTGTTTTCAGTTTTCAAGCTTCTTCTTGAATTCATAGTTTTTGTTAACTTGTCTGTCATCTTATGATTTCTCCAACTCATGATTGCACTTCTAGGTTGCAGCCTTCCACACAAGATGATTATCATAAACTGGATTATGTACTAATTTATTTAATGTTGAAAGTCTTGTTAGCTGTTTGTGTTTTCTTGTGCTTCCTTTTGGGTTAAAGATTCATGCTTTAGATGGTAATATCTTGTAGCCAAAAATGAGAAATAAAAAGGTGATGGACAATTCAGTGGATTTACTTTGTACGTTTCCGAAGAGCATTAACAAAGTCATTTTGTCATTTATGAAAATGAGGCAGCCTTCATACTTGTTTTTCCAATAAAAAATCCTTCTTTTTTCTGTCATGTTTTGCATAACCAGTTGCTGGCTGCATTAGTCCTGTATAATTTTAGATCATTGACAAGATTCATTATCTTGGCCTTCTGTCTTGTTTTCTATTTGCAACTAACTCTAGATGATAGTCCCAACCAACAAAACCTTTTGATAGATGACCCAAGTTGATGCATGTTCCAATCGATGAACTCATAATAGTGGATCTTTGATCAGGACCATGCTTTCCCGTTTCATTATTACCAATGCCGTGTAATTTGGGCTTTGTTTCTTTCGATGCAGTCTTGAGTTAGCATCATTTGTATCCGTTAAAAACTCAAAAGTTGGAGAGTAATACAACCCCTCCACCAGCTTGTTGCATGTTTTAATCTTCTTGTTCAAATATGATTCAAATACAAATATGCAAGGCGAGCTTCTCAAGTCCTACATGTTCTGACCTTTTTGAGTCCTTGGTAAACTAAAGTTAGGTTACATCAAATAGGATCCCGGTGTTTTGAATAAATAGGGCAGCTAAAGGACCCAGGATACATGCAGAGAAGGCAATATAACAAACTGACAAAACTCTACTTCATAATGTCTTTTTTTGTCCTCTTTCTTTGTTTATTTTTTTTAAATAGTCAGCGCATTTGGTAGTTATGTTGTAAAAAAGATGTCAAACATCAACTTAACAGAATGATGCAATAATAAATAAGATTTGCCAGAATAATATGCAGAAACAGTGAAAATGCTTTTATAGGTCAAGAGAGAAATTATTTAATGGCCTTCTGTTGCTAGCCTGTGCACAACAATGCGAGAGAGAGAGAGAGAGAGAGAGAGAGAGAGAGAGAGAGAGAGAGAGAGAGAGAGAGAGAGAGAGAGAGTTTCCTTAGTGGCTGCAGCATCTATGAGTAGAATATTAACAGCTAAGGACTCGATTCACACAAACTTGTGGAGCTCACTCCTGTGCCTCCATTTTCTCAGTCAAAGTGATTATTTCTTCCCCCAAATTGCCTTTATAAATAGTTATGTCTAATTTTGTCATTTGGTCTAGTTATACAAGGCTGGCTTACCAATTTTACTTATTAACATGTTTTGTTTTTGCATGTCGGAGAGGAAAAGTTTTCCTATATTGTTTTATAGGTCTTAACCAGTAGATCAGCACATATATGATAGATTAAGGCATTATTTGTGTGGTGGTTGCCAGTTCAACACTTAAAACCATTTTTTTTCCTGTTCAGTTTTTGAATTCTTGAGATGCTAATCTTTTCTCAGTTGGTACCAGTTTATGCTGTGCTCTGAATTTCTTTCCTGGTGATAGGGACACGATGCTGTCGTTAAGACACCGTGTTTATCAATTTAAATCCGACTCTTTACTTTTTAAACTAACTAAAAATTATGAAGAAAGTGGTGAGTCGGGTCGAATCCACAGAGAGGCAATGATTTATTTCTAAAATCTTTGATTTTTTTTTTTTTTTAAGAAAAGAAAGCAAGGATTTTTTTTTTAAAAATTAAAGTCAAAAAATAGATCTATAAATAAAAATAGAATTTAAATTATGCAAAAATAAATTTGATACTAAGATCTACTATTTAGATCTTAGCAACTACTTATAGTAAAATTAAAAAGCAATAAAGAACAAATAATTTAAAGAGCTAGAATTGAAAAGAATAATGAAACTTTCTTTATTAAATTTAAAACTAAGATGCAGAATTTAAATACAAGAAATTAAAGAAAATTCAGAATTTTAATACAAGAAATTAAAGAAAAAAAAGACTAGATGAAGATCGCAGATCGGCGTAGGCATGAAGATGGCGTAGAAGACCGGCTCTTCTTCTCAGCAGCACCGCAGCTTTGAAGCAACCTTTAATCCAGAGCTTGACTTCCACCCTATACCTTAGCTTCCCTTCCAACCCTCCCCTTTCTTAGAGGCTTAGGATCCTTTTTATAGAGCTAGAAGAGGTAGATATTTATTTCTAAAAGCAATATGGGACTAATTTCCTTTGTAATCATAAAAATCTGAATAAAATTTGAATAAAAACAACTCTGTTATGACTCTGGTAAATCTGGTAAAATCTGGCTATTCGATAGGAATCGAACGGTTCAAAAATCATCAAAATCGGATGCCTATCAGCCCAGATCAGCTCGAATTAAATTCTGGCCGTCCGATCGCGCTTGATCGAGGAAATCTGGCCGCAAATCGCGCTTCGGGAGTCCTGATCACCGTCGGGAGCGTTCTGGACCGTCGGATCGAAGCTGGAATCAGGCGCTGCCGTTTGATGGTGATCCGAGTGAAATTGGCAACCGAAAAAAATGCTGACCGTCCGATCTTAACCGCAATCAACCGCAGCCGTCCGATCGCGCAATTACTGTTCCCATGGACCGCGTAGACCGGCCGCACCGCACACCGCAACCAATCAACGCTTCTGTCACCGAGTGAAATGACCAGATTGCCCTGTGAGCCGCGATAAATTTCTGTAGACCCTTTAAGGGTCTAGGTCCACCACGTGGCAGGCTCTGATTCGCCGGACTTTGCTGAGCTGGCGGTCCACGCCTGGATCGTAGACCGGCTGATGGCTTCAATGACTGAGTCGGCTTTGATGGCTCGGCTTGGCTTGGTGGCTCGGCTTGCGGAGCCGGTTGAGCCATTTTCTTTTTTTTTATTTAATTTTTATTTATTTTATATTTTTTTAAAAATTCATATCTTTTCCATTTTAGCTCCGTTTTACTTGAAATTTATTTCGTTGTGATCAAAAAAATGAGCTCTTTCTTTTGATAATAAAATTTTATTTTTTAATTTTTATTTATTTTTTATTATTTTTTAATTAATTTTTTAATTAATAAAAATATGAATTTTTCAAAAATTATATATAAATTGATTGATAATTCTTAAAAATTAATATAAATTAATTAATAAATTAATACTTTTATTGGTGAATTTACGATGCTTATCACACCCCCCAACTTAAGCTTTGCTCGTCCTCGAGTAAAGAAAGAATTTAGTTTAGATCAATTACCATATTTTGTTGAGATCCTCCTTCACAAAAATAAATCTAGAATTTAAGATCAAAAGTTTAGACAGTATCACTAACTAAGTATTGAGTTTCAGAAGTAAATTTCACGGCAGATTAATCAGAAACTTTCTTAGAGTTCATCTAAAGATTTTCAGCACTTTGTGTCGTGAATACTAACTTAGCATTTGGGTGTTGATTCAAAGGGCAAATGAATCTTCTTTTTATCACCTATTTTGGTTAGTTTTATATACTCCCAAGTTAAGTGCATGAATTAAGGTAGCTTTCACACTGCTTTTTTTTTTTTTTTTTTTTTTTTTTTTTTAAATTGTGCTGAGCATCCTGGCCTTCCCTTCACCATTTGATGTGAACTTCTACATTTAAGGTGCAAAGTTCTAGTTTAGGGCAATCCACATATACTCTATTTTTTGCACTTTTTTTTTTTTTTTTTTTTTTTAGAAAGCAGGTAGCTCTTTCCTTAAATTCAAGTTTCTTTAATTGAAGTATATATAAACCATCAATTTTTAGTGATAATTGAATCCTCAATTTAGCCTTATAATCAAACACCTGCTGTGCTTCATTAGTGTGCATGTGCAAGTAGAAGTGCTGTTAGCCTTTAAATGACCTAAGTAGGTTGCTAATGGTCTGACCAAATAATCTGCTTCTTGACTCGCTACCATTATTAGTTAATACTTTCTAACTTTATTACTTATCCTAGTTTATTTTGCTTAAGATTCTCTTTCCCAAAATATGGTTTGTTCAAAATTTTTTTTTTTAATAGTTTTATTATATATTATTTATTTATTATTTTTATTTTATTTATTTATTTAATTTTTTTTTAATTTTTTAATATTTTATTTATTTTATTATTATTATTATTATTAATTTTTATTTTTATTGATTTATTTATATATATATATATTTTGTTTTATTTTTTTTATTATTTTTTATTATATTTTTTTTTTTACTTTTTACCCAACTGAATTGACATTGTCCTCAATAAAAGAGTGTAAATTATGTTTATTTATTTAGCATGGGTCTTGAAGCTTATGATCCTTCTCCCGCTTTTTGGTTCTCCAACTTAGCCTAAAAGAAAAAATAAATTAGATTCAAGAAGTATTGGGTTGCCTCCCAATAAGCGCTAAGTTTATTGTCTTCAGCCAGACAAAATGCAGTTTAATTCATTGTGGTTCTATTAATTGCACTTGATCAATATTTCGATTTAATGATATCCCTTCGATATATGGTTTAAGCCTTTGGCCATTTACCTTAAAAAAATTTTTAGTCCTGGGATCATAGAGTTTAATTGCACCATGTGGGAATACATGATTAACTATATAAGGTCCATCCCATCTGGATTTTAGTTTTCCAGGAAATAATCGAAGCCTTGAGTTAAATAACCAGACTTGTTGATTTGGCTCAAAGGTTTTTCTTGAAATATGTTTATCATGGAAGGCTTTCATTTTTTCCTTATAAATTTTTGAATTTTCATAAGCTTCTTGCCTTAATTCTTCTAATTCACTTAATTGTAACATCCGATTGGAACCAGCTTTGTTTAAATTAAAATTTAATTATTTTATTGCCCAATATGCTTTATGTTCAAGTTCTACCGGAAGGTGACATGCTTTTCCATAGATTAATCTATAGGGAGACATTCCAATGGGGGTTTTATAAGCTGTCCTATAGGCCCATAATGCATCATCCAATCGATCTGACCAATCTTTTCGATCAGGCCTAATAGTCTTTTGTAAGATATTCTTGATTTCCCTATTAGAGACTTCTACCTGACCACTTGTTTGCGGATGGTATGGTGTAGCTATCTTATGTGTCACCCCATATTTTCGTAATAAAGTTCGAAATTGATGATTTGTAAAATGGGTACCCCCGTCACTAATGATAGCACGTGGAAATCCGAACCTGGAAAAGATATTCTTCTGAATAAATTTTAGGACTACTTTATGATCATTGGTTCGAGTTGCTATTGCTTCAATCCATTTAGAAACATAATCGACAGCTACCAAAATGTATTCAAATCCATTGGAAGGTGGAAAAGGTCCCATAAAATCAATTCCCCATACATCAAAAATTTCAACCACTAAAATGGGGTTCAAAGGCATCATGTCTTTCTTTGAAATATTCCCTAAGGCTTGACACTTAAAACACTCCTGACTAAAGTATGGGCATCCTTAATAATGTTGGCCAATAAAAATCACTTTGTACACTTGGCCGCCAGTTTTTCGTCCAGAAAAAGTGTCCTCCACAAGCAAGAGTATTGACAAAATTGTAAGATACTCCATTGTTCAGCATTCAGGAAACACATCTAAACGAATGATTGATCAGCACAAATTCTAAAAAAGCTCAGGATCTTCCCAAAAATAATATTTGATTTGAGCAAAGAATCGATCCTTTTCATTCTTAGACCAGCCATCAGGAATTTGTCCTATGACTAAGTAATTGACAATATTTGCAAACCAAGGAGTCTTTGTATGTGAAACTGTTAACAATTGTTCATCTGGAAAAGATTCTCTGATTTGATACAGGTTCTATCTTTCACTTAGGATTCCTAGACAGATGGTCTGCTTACAACATTTTTAGATCCCTTCTTATCTCGAATTTCAATGTCAAATTCTTGTAACAGTTAAAATCCATCTAATTAATGTGGTTTAGCATCTTTCTTTGAGAGCAGGGTATCTCAGGCTGAATGATCCGAGTAAATTATGATTTTTGATCGAATAAATATGATTCTAAATTTTATCTAGGCAAAACACAATGGATAGACAACTCTTTTCAGTGGTGGTATATTCATTTGTGCTTCATTCAGAGTTCTACTAGCATAATAGATTTACTACAGGACATTTGTTTACCCTTTGGCCTAGGATAGCTCCTATGGCAAAATCTGAGGCATCGCACAATAATTTCAAAAGGTAGTGACCAATTAGGAGGTTGTATGATTAGAGCTTTGGTCACAGCTTCTTTTAAGATTTCATAAGCTTTAAGACAATTTTCATCAAAGTTTAAAAGAAAATCCTTAGCAAGGAGCATTACACAAAGGACGAGAAAATTTTAGAGAAACTCTTTGATGAAGCGACGATAGAATCCTAATGACCAAGAAAAGATCGAATTTGTTTGACAGAAGTGGGAGGAGGAAGTTTAGAAATTAGTTCAACTTTAGCTTTATTACCTCAATCCCTTTCTTGGATACTATGTGTCCTGAAACGAGTCCCTTCTTGAACCTGTAGTGGCTCTTTATCCCAGCTTAACACTAGATTAGCCTCAATACATCGTTTTAATATTTTTTCTTCAAATTGTTTGAGACCATCTCAAAAGATTCTCCAAAGACTGAAAAGTTCATCCATGAATATTTCTAGAAATCTCCTATCATGTCTGAAAATATTGACATCATGCACCGTTGAAAAGTTTGCAGGTGCATACATATAATCCGAATGGCATTCTACAGGAAAGCAAAGGTTCCATAAGGACATGTAAAGATGGTCTTTTCTTGATCTCCTGGTAGATTGCTTACCTGATTTGATATCCCGAGTATCCATCTAAAAAGCAAAAGTATGTTGGCTGCTAGTCTTTCTAGGGATTTGATCGATAAAGGGTAAGGGAAGTGATCTTTTCGGATGGTTGTTTATTAAGTTTCTATAATCTATGCAGACACGCCACCCAGTTGGAAAGTCGTCGTTGGTACTAAGTTTCCATGTTCAGTGCGGACAACCGTAAGTCCAGATTTTTTTGGAACAACTTGTGTAGGACTCACCCAGTGGCTGTCAGAGATAGGATAAATAATTCCAGCATCTAACCATTTAATTACTTCTTTCTTGACTACTTCTTGCATGTTAGGATTAAGCCTTCTTTGCATCTCTCGAGTTGGTTTGGCATTATCTTCTGTATAAATATGGTGCATGCATATTGACGGACTAATTCCTTTTAAATCGGCAACGGTCCACCCTATGGCCTCTTTATATGTTTTTAGAATATTTACCAATTGGTTTTCCTGTTCAGTAGTTAAGTTGGAAGCAATTATTACTGGTAGGGTTTTCTTTGATCCTAAAAATACATACTTAAGTGATTCAGGTAAAGGTTTTAGTTCAAGTTGTGGTGGGGCCTGAATTGAAGGACGTAGTGGTTCAATTTTTCGCTCAGGTAAGGGCTCAATTTTCACTGACCAAGGTAATGAATGTGATGGTTGAGGTAAATTAAGCAGGGTATTTACTTCCTGGGTTTGAGTATCTTCAGTGGGTTCATCATCTTGTAGTAAATCTAAGGAGGAATTAGATTCAACTATTTCATCTATCTGATTGATTACAAAGCAGTCTTCCTCCTCTTGGGTGTACTTTGGGGTATTAAAAACATTAATTCTTACTTTTTGATTCCCAAAAGAAATATCCATAGCTCCCGTTTTACAGTTGATATTGGCATTCGCGGTTGCTAAGAATGGACGTCCTAAAATTATGGGATTTTGGTTCAGCTCTTGGGATGGTTCCATGTCAAGTATGAGAAAGTCTACAGGAAAATAACATTTATCTACTCTAACTAGAACATCCTCAATTAAACCACGCGGTGTTTTTATAGATCTATCAGCTAATTGCAAAATGACTGACGTGGGTTTTAATTCTCCAATCCCAAATTTTTCATAAACCGAGGTTGGAAGGAGGTTTACACTAGCTCCTAAGTCTAGTAATGCTCGGTCAAAGGTTATACCTCCAATAACACATGAAATTAAGGGTGCACCAGGATCTTTCATCTTTTGAGGTATTGGATTTAACAGGACCGCACTTACATCCTCGGATAGCATAACTCTTTTGGTGGTTCGTGGCTCACGCTTTTGGGTACAGAGTTCTTTAAGAAATTTAGCATAGGCTGGAACATGCTGAATTGCATCGATGAGGGGTAAATTAATATGAACTTGTTTAAATAGTTCCATTAGCTCCTTGTTGCGTGTTTCTTGCTTTTTGCGAGAAGAGCCTGCTTCTAAGGCCGAAGGGAACGGGGCTTTGGGTTTATATGTCTCAGCTAATTCATCTGTTCTCTTCTTTTCTTTATCCATCTTATCAGTGTCAGTACCAGTCTTAAGCTCAAGTTCTTCTATATGATTATCCTCTTCTTCAAATTTCTCATCTTGGCTAACATCAGTATTGGCCTCTATCACCTGGTCTTGATATGGGTCCTTAAGAATCCTACCACTTCTAAGTTCAGATATTGCTTTGGCATTTTCTAATTGGGGGTTCTTAGGTGGAATGTTAGATGGATGAGTAAATCCAGGTGGTTGATAGACATTGGATGGATTATTTTTAGGATTTGCAATTGGTTGGCTTGGTAATTGACCCGGTTCTCTCCTCATGCTAGACTCAGCTATTTGTCCTATTTGAGCTTCTAGTCTGGCGATTGATTGTTGTTGGCTTAGAATTAATTGTTGAAGTTGATTGAATTTATCGTCGGCTAGATTGGTCTGTTGAGGAGGTGGGTATGAGGGTTGATTATAATGTAGTGGTTGAGAAGACTGACTAGGCTGACCCTTATTATAGGCATAGTTCTGGTATTGGGGCCTATTTTGATAATTCTGAACTGGTGGGATTTGGGTCTGAGCCTGAGTTTGTTGTGGTTTCCAAGAGAAATTAGGATGGTTTCTCCAACCAGGATTATATGAATTTGAATATGGGTCATTAAGTGGTTTTGAGTAACCTTGAGCAGCTTGGACTTGTTCTTGGATAAGAGGTGGTAATTGTGCAACCGTGGGACATTCACTTACATGATGTGTTGGGCTAGCACAAATAGAGCAAATCACTTGATAATTAGAAGCTGGTGTGTATTGTGCAGGGGATTGTTGACCTAAGTTTAGGAATTGATCTAATTTCTGTGCAATAAGGTCGACTTTATCTAATTTTTGTGCTATTATGTTCAAATCTGCCTTAGAATTGAGTTCCGAAGTTTTGATCTCATAAATTCCTGCCCGTTTTTGTTGAGAAATTGATCTTTCATAAGAAGATAATGAAGCATGGTTAATAGAGTTTTCACTTAAAGTTTCAAACAAGGTATAAGCTTCATCCTCACTTTTGCTCATGAATGCACCTCCACAGGATGCATCAACCATCTGCTTATATTGATCTCCTAAACCTTCATAGAAAGCTTGTACAATTTGCCACTTAGATAGACCATGGTGTGGGCATTTTCTAAGGAGTTCCTTAAGTCTTTCCCATGATTCATGAATTTGTTCCCCTGGAAGCTGAGCAAATCCCGTGATGGCTCGCCTCATGGTATTGGTTCGTCCTATGGGATAAAATTTCTTAAGAAATTCATGTTGCATCTCTGCCCATGTTTGAATTGTTCTTCCTAATGTGCCAAGCCAGTACTTGGCTTTATCTTTTAATGAGAAAGGGAACAAGGTCAGTCTAAGGGCATCATCAGAAAAATTCTGAATTTTTACCGTAGAGCAGATTTCTAAGAACTCATCCAGATGTTTGTAAGGGTCTTCATTGGCATTCCCATAAAAAGATGGGAGCATCTGGATTGTGGTTCGACTTAATCTCATAGTGACTAGCAGGGATATCAGGTATGTGGATGCAAGTCGATGGGTTGTAGGTGGAAGGAATAAAGTATTCCTTCATCTGCCTAGGTGGTTCTTCACGATTTCCAGCCATTTGATTATCTGGTCTTAAATGAATTAGTCTTTCAATTTCAGGATCTGGTTTAACTAGGTCAGGTAAAAGTGATCTTCTACCGTGCATGTACTAGTGCAATTTGATATATGGTTCAAATTTTTTTTTTTTAAATTATTATTATTATTTTTTTAATTTATTTATTTTTTTAAGAAAAGAAGAGAGAAAGAAAGAAGAGGAAAAATCCTAAAGAATCTTAAATCTGGAGAAGATAGGGAGGAGTTAATTTTTATGTTAGATATTATTTGGCAAACAAGTTAGGCAATCAATCCTGACTAAGAGTTATCCTAGATCTAGACAGCTCCTAACTGCCAAGATCACCTTCAAGCCCTCCAAATAGAGGATTAACCAATCAACTGGCCAGGTAAGTGTAAAGTCGGTGGGAGTCCCTCCGTTGCTTGCCTTAGACACCAATTGTGCTTGGCCAGGTAAGCGAACAGAACCAATTAAGTAACCACCTTCTTTCGGGCCCAATCGTCCCTGAACCACTTTCCTAGACACCAGTCAAATTGATTAATCCTAACTTGGTTCAACTCTTAGGATTTCTTGTCCTATTGAGCTCGAATATCCTTAAAGGTTAATGTCTAATTGATTTTAAGAGTTAAGGTTTGGGTTAATGCAGGATGCTGGTTGGTTGTTTGTGGGCTAAGGAAGGGTGATCAAATCCCCACCTTATCTTGTTTAATGGGTTGTGCCCTTAATTTGGTTTAATATGAAATATGCAAAAGAAAAAAAAAATTCCAATCAAAGAGTTCTATGCAATTTAAACTAATTAATTAAATTATAAAAAGGCTTACCTTGACTCCAGCAATCACCAAAAATAAGAATAAAAACTAATATGATGGATGCTCTAAATAATTAGGGTTTCTAATCTTGTGATGAGATTTTTAATTAGGTTTATGTAGGTAATATTTTTAATTAATTTAAAATAAAGCAAATATTAAAAATAAAGAAAGAGATTTAGGGTTTAGGAATGATCTCACCGAATAGGATTGAGAGTTTTGTTCGTGCCCTAATCTTCCTTGTTCCCTTTTTTTTTTTCTTTTCTGCAAAATAAATAAAAAAAATAATGAGTAGGCAGTAAAAAAAATCAAAGAAATAAAGAAATTTTAATTTTTATGCCTCCCCGGCAACGGCGCCAAAAACTTGATAGGGACACGATGCTGTCGTTAAGACACCGTGTTTATCAATTTAAATCCGACTCTTTACTTTTTAAACTAACTAAAAATTATGAAGAAAGTGGTGAGTCGGGTCGAATCCACAGAGAGGCAATGATTTATTTCTAAAATCTTTGATTCTTTTTTTTTTTTTAAGAAAAGAAAGCAAGGATTTTTTTTTTAAAAAATTAAAGTCAAAAAATAGATCTATAAATAAAAATAGAATTTAAATTATGCAAAAATAAATTTGATACTAAGATCTACTATTTAGATCTTAGCAACTACTTATAGTAAAATTAAAAAGCAATAAAGAACAAATAATTTAAAGAGCTAGAATTGAAAAGAATAATGAAACTTTCTTTATTAAATTTAAAACTAAGATGCAGAATTTAAATACAAGAAATTAAAGAAAATTCAGAATTTTAATACAAGAAATTAAAGGAAAAAGACTAGATGAAGATCGCAGATCGGCGTAGGCATGAAGATGGCGTAGAAGATCGGCTCTTCTTCTCACCAGCACCGCAGCTTTGAAGCAACCTTTAATCCAGAGCTTGACTTCCACCCTATACCTTAGCTTTCCTTCCAACCCTCCCCCCTTCTTAGAGGCTTAGGATCCTTTTTATAGAGCTAGAAGAGGTAGATATTTATTTCTAAAAGCAATATGGGACTAATTTCCTTTATAATCGTAAAAATCTGAATAAAATTTGAATAAAAACAACTCTGTTATGACTCTAGTAAATCTGGTAAAATCTGGCTATTCGATAGGAATCGAACGGTTCAAAAATCGTCAAAATCGGATGCCTATCAGCCCAGATCAGCTCGAATTAAATTCTGGCCGTCCGATCGCGCTTGATCGAGGAAATCTGGCCGCAAATCGCGCTTCGGGAGTCCTGATCACCGCCGGGAGCGTTCTGGACCGTCGGATCGAAGCTGGAATCAGGCGCTGCCGTTTGATGGTGATCCGAGTGAAATTGGCAACCGAAAAAAATGCTGACCGTCCGATCTTAACCGCAATCAACCGCAACCGTCCGATCGCGCAATTACTGTTCCCATGGACCGCGTAGACCGGCCGCACCGCACACCGCAACCAATCAACGCTTCTGTCGCCGAGTGAAATGACCAGATTGCCCTGTGAGCCGCGATAAATTTCTGTAGACCCTTTAAGGGTCTAGGTCCACCACGTGGCAGGCTCTGATTCGCCGGACTTTGCTGAGCTGGCGGTCCACGCCTGGATCGTAGACCGGCTGATGGCTTCAACGACTGAGTCGGCTTTGATGGCTCGGCTTGGCTTGGTGGCTCGGCTTACGGAGCCGGTTGAGCCATTTTCTTTTATTTAATTTTTATTTATTTTATAATTTTTAAAAATTCATATCTTTTCCATTTTAACTCCGTTTTACTTAAAATTTATTTCGTTGTGATCAAAAAAATGAGCTCTTTCTTTTGATATTAAAATTTTATTTTTTAATTTTTATTTATTTTTTATTATTTTTTTAATTAATTTTTTAATTAATAAAAATATAAATTTTTCAAAAATTATATTTAAATTGATTGATAATTCTTAAAAATTAATATAAATTAATTAATAAATTAATATTTTTATTGGTGAATTTACGATGCTTATCATCTATCACCAATCTTCTAGTATTATTTCACCAAAATTGTGAACACTTAATTGTGAGAGGTCAGAAATGGTAGAGTTCCTTTTCTGTTGCTACACTTGGTTGGTGGATGTTCCTATCTAGTTCCAAGAGATGGACTCAGCCTGCAGAATACGTCTTTGGAATGGTGTGAAACGTGATGAATATATTCCTTGGGGACTTCTTTCATGCATCAATATTAACATCTTGGGTTGTTTTGGATGTGCTTTTGAGTTATATGCTTTCTGAGAGATTGACATTTATATATTTGAAGGGGTGATCACAAGGCAGTTTGTACTTTGTAATGACAAATTGATCTTCCCATGATTCCTTTTATGTTAACAAAAGTTCTGTTGTTTGATGCTGTAATGCATAGCTAACCGACATGGAACCTAAAAGTGGTTAGAGCTGAAAAAAGACACTAGAGCCTTAAACTAGGAGTGAGATCTTGTGCATCATGTGTTTCAAGTACTTGAATTCAGATTGCAATCTGATTGCTCAGCTGTAATATAAGAATTTTATTAAGTAAGTTCAGTTATCATGGAATTATACTTCTGGTAATGGTTAATCCACTATTAATTTGTATGTCTTGGGTCAGTTTGGCAAGATAATCTTTTTGCAAGTGTTAAAATAACCAGAGAACTTTTTTTATTAGACTTGTTTATACTGAAATTGAGAAGCCCAATCTAGTTTGCTATGATTTAAGAGCTTTGAAAACTACCATCTTAAGAATCATGTAGGCTATACACATGAACATTCAATATCAAGTGGGGTAAGTTTGTTTTTGTCTGATGCTTCTGGTTCTGCAATGATGCAAGTTTTGATTCCACTGAAGGTGATGATTAGGTTATGACAATACATCTTTCAAAGATGCTAGCCTCTACCCCTATGCTCCCCCCCCCCACACACACACAAAAAAAAAAAAGAAAAAGAAAAGAAATGCAAGAGGCCTCTGTTAAAAGATCCAGTAGTCTGCCTTCATTTATTGCTGTTTATGGAGGTGCATCTTGATCTCCTGATGCTGTTGCGTTTTTTACTATTATTTTTCAAATATCTATAACTGTATTATTATTAGTTTTTTAGGTTGAATAGTTGATGCCTTCTCAAATTTGCTTGTAAGTTCATCAAATGCCTTTCTATATGGATCTTGTTTATAGAAATCTATGCAATAGACTCCCTTGATCATATTACTACGATATCATATTCTCATTTTATTAGCATCCTGATTTCTGAGAGTAATATTTGTCTTGATGCCTTTAGTTTTTCAAAGTTCTAATGCTTGTAATGTTGTCTAAGTTGAGCCTGATGAAAGCCCCTTTGCTTGTTCAACCTTAGCCACATCCTTATATACAATGGAAAGTAGTAGATTAGTGGATTGTTAGAAGGATTTAGCTCTAATATCTAAATTGGTTAATCCATCTGCTTTTTGATATTAATCTTAATCATGCAAGTTTATTGGTATTGAACCACACTCTCTTTTCCATTCCCAGCCTAAAATTTCTAGCTCTGCGATTGTACATGTGCTCCAATCACTTTTAGTTTTAGAAGTCAGTTTTGGGAAGATGTTGTGATTTTCCAAAGTGCTGACCATACTTCGGTAGAAGATCAGCTCTTTGGCACAGGTGTGCTTGATAAATATAGATAGGTCTTCCTAAGCTGTAACTTGAGCCTGGCCATGCTGGAGCATCCTTCTACCAAATTGAATGGCTATTGTTTCATAATGCAGTGTTGGGATGACTGCTGTGAAAGCTCCTTATTTCAGTTACTCTTTCAATTAGTAAGCTTGAGCTCTGTTGTAGGATGAACCATATTTAGCTGACATCCCCTCCTTGCTAACATTTTTTTTCCCTCTAGTTGCCAGTCTATTCATTGATTTTGTTTCTAAAACCAATCACCCAGTGGAATTGCCGTAGTTGTTACTTTTAATTCAGAATAGATTAAGTGGTAAGGACTTGTGGCAGAAATTACACCACCTGCTTATTGGTGCCAAATGTTGTCCTGTCAACTTATTAGGCTGCCTGAATGGTTACATTATGGGAATTAATGAGTATATTCAATTCAACCTCTGTAAAATCCTCCAAGCTGTTGAAGGGTAGACTCTGTCAGCAAGTAACAGATACAGACTTTTGCCATTGTTTCCCATCAGCCACTGGAAGCTTTTAGCTGACTTGTATCTGTTAACTGTTTAACACAGTTTGTTATGAACATGCCACTGGCCAGTATAGCCGTGAGCCCGTGATTTATGCATTGATAAAAAGGCTTCTGTACAGCAACTTGGAATTTAAGTTGCAAAAACCTTAAATGCTAGTTGACTTTCTTGTCTAGAAAATTAGAGCCCTTAATCATCAGTTCACTAACAGTCGTAAGTGCGCTAAAATTTATTCAATATCTGGTCGCTTTTGGAATCTTTAATATTGTTACTATAATCTTTATAGCTTAAGTTGCTCCTTGAAAGAGAACATTATCAAGGACTTGTCTTGGCTAAAGGTAAGCATTTGCCTTCTCACACTGCATCACCCTTAAATCAGCTCAAGCAGTACACTGTACATGATATTGAGCTGTAAAAATGCAAATGTTTGCAGATATTGGTTTTATTCTGGCAAAATTGATAATTGCCTTGCCAATAAAATTGCCTGATAGAGATAGTTTGTAGGACAACAATTCTTTCAAAATGATGAGGTGGGTTTTGGGTCCTGGTTGGATTTGCCTTTCAGCTTTATAGGATGACTTTATGAAGAAACTATGGATGATCTGCAATATGGTTGCAGCATATTGCTTCTGTGGCATTAGTGATGACTGCCCCTCGACTAATCATTGACTTGACTCTAGTTTTCTTTTATCATTAGGCTCATTTTCAATTTACCATTTTTCATAAAATTCTGTACCGGCCCGAACCGGCCGGTACAGTCCGTACCGTACCGGTGGGGAATCGGGATGGTTCAGGCTAATTTTTCGAAAAATGGCCTGAATAGGTCGGTACGGTATGGTACAGTCTGGTATGGATCGGTACAGTCCGGTATGAGTTAGTACGGAGTAGTACAGCACCAGTATGGGACGGTACAGCACGCAAATTTTTTTTTCCCTTTTTTTGGCCATTGGAGAGATTTTTTTTTTTTGATTTTTTTTTTTTACTGGTACGGGATGGTACGGTATGATACCATACCATACCGGCTAGGAACCGGTATGGAAATCAGTACCTGTTCTTGAAACCTTGTCATTTTTCATTTTGCCTCTAGTATTGATTAATAATGATGTTATCAGAGATATTCCACCTAAGTAAGAGGCAAAATTATTCTCTGCTATTTAGCTCAATTTGTATGACTTGCTTCTTGAGATGATCATGTAACAAGCATTATAAATCTAGTGTGCTGATGATTTGGATCCTCCACCCTGGGAATAAGAATTACAGAGGCATTATTCCAAGTTTCCAACTAGACCTGTTCATGGGCCGGGCCTCGCTGAGCTCAGGCTAAGTTTTGCCCAATGGTCAACAACACAATTCAGTTAGCCCGGGCCTGGTCTGTCCTCTGGGCCTACCTTCTAGGCATAAGCCTGGTCCTTACTCAGGCCTTGTGCTATAAGCCTAGAGCTTCTTGACCATTTTTTATTTTTTTAGAAATATTAGGAAGATATAAAATAATTTAGAGAATGCTAAACATGAATAATTAAATATTGCCAACAACTTACCATATGTCTAATATTCCATTAAGTTCACATATTGACAACAGTTGTCAATTAATTCTACAAATACATCATACATAGGCAAACAATACAAGGAACATAAGAAAAAATTCAGGTTGGGCTGGGCTTTAATCCCATGCCTGAGCCTGACACATTTGTTAACCTAAAAACATGGCTGATGCCCGCCCTAAAGGCTGCAGGCTTCAGTAGCCAGGCGGGCTGCCTGGCCCGTGAACAAGTCTAATTCCAACAAAATGGTATTTTTCCCTCTATCAAAGAATCCTATAATAGCATTTGTAAGGTCTTCTCAAATCATGCCCCAATGTTGTTTGAAGTATTCATCAAGAAAATGACGGTGTCCTGTTTACCAGCAAAAGTTAAAATTTTTTCATGTTTTGCCCATGTAGCAAAATTGAATTGGATAACTTTTACAAAGTTATCAAAAGCAATTGTTCGTGGGGCCATTATTTAAGGAGATCAAAGCTGCCTACAATTAATCTCTCATGTGTGTACGCACAAATTGAGATGCAATCCAGATATTTATAATCTTCCCCTCTTGAGCTCTTGTCGTTTAATCATGTGGAGATTTGATTACAAGTGAATTGTTGAGATTGACCAGTGACTTTTGTTAGTGAAGGTGTATCATTGATTCTATGAAATGTTTCATAATTGACCAGTAAGTTTTGTTAGTGAAGGTGTATCATTGATTCTATGAAATGTTTCATAATGTTCTTACAGTTGTGTTTCTTTAACAAACCTACATCATTTGCGGTTCCAATTACTTGGAAGATTTGTAGGCCTTCTTAATTGAGACATTAAAAATCTTGCAGTCATGGCCGGTCTCAAATTCCAACTACTTTCCTCTGTAAGTTGCGTCTTGCAGATTGCTCTTAGAGTTGTGAATCATACTTGAACCAAGAAAAGTGCAAGGTTTATCTACTGCACTTGCAAGTAGCCTAGTTGCCTGTGACCACATAAGCCCCAAATGGAAAAGACCAAATTCTTCACATAATCCAGCGTTAACTAGTTCTTATTTATTGTGTGCTAGGTTCTGGAATTCCACACTTATGTACTCGTTAGCTAATTAAAACCTTTTTGGCAATCAATGTGCTTTCACATATGCTTGTGGATATGCACTTCTTGTAAATAATTACTCACCTCTCACTTTGAGCAGCTCTTTGGATGGATGCTTCGCTTAAATCACCTTTAGTAGCTGGTGTAATTTGCAATTCTCCTTTGACTATTACAGTGTCCATTTTTGGAAAGTGTGGCTAGTGCCTGTCTTTGTGTGCGAGAAAATTAAAACTTAAAAGGATAGGCTACAAGTGACTTCTTGAATCAAGTGATTCTGTATTGACAATTCTTTTGTTTAAACATGACACTCATGGTGTTTTAGGAGCTGTTTCTCTCTCTCTCTCTCTTCTCTCGCCCTCCTTTTTTTTTTTTTTTTGAGGTAACTTTTTTGGAGCTTTTTCACTCTGAAATAATGCTGAAAGAAATTCTTGCAGGTTTGGAGCTTCTTGGGCTAGAGTAGTGGAGGACTTCCCTTTCTTTTGTATAGCTAGTGTCGGCTTTGTTTGCCTGAGGTGGTAGTACTTGTTTTCTCAGTTTCATCTGTTACCGTATCTTATTGAATTGGCTATTCCTATTCATATGCAATCTTCTGATGGCGATGCAATTATCTCATTATGGAACATATTCGCTACATTTCTCATAGGATAATATGTCCGCACATAGATTCAGAAAATTTAGCTTTTCTGCATAATTTTGAAGGCTAGAAGTGCATGTTTTTGCATTTTGGATATCTGGAGAAGTTATTTAATTTGTTCATTTTCTCAAGTTTTAACATTGACATCTGCCTAAGGGCTTCACCAGCGTTATGCAAGAAGATCATTGATAGTGATGTACTTGGGAAAAGGCATATGATTTCTTATTTTTATTACTTTTCATGTGCCAAGAGAATCACACTCACTGCATCATTTTATGATAACTTTAATTTGTTCATTTTTCTCAACTTTTACAATTGACATCTGCCTAAGGGTTTCAACAGCATTATGCATGAAGATCATTGGACGGTGATGTACTTGGGATGAGGTGTATAATTTTGTTATTTTTATTACTTTTCATGTGCGAAGAGAATCACACACAGCATCATTTATGATAAAGTTGGTGAAATGCATGTACAATGCTAGCTGACAATTGAGAAAATTGCTGTCCAGTACTTATCATTAGCTACTAAGCAAGTTGAAAGAATTAAACCTGTGCTGTGGAGCTTTTCTGTCTTAGTTATGCTCTATATCTTTTTTCCGAGGACATTTATCCGACCAAATTTTCATGGGAGAGAGCTCAGAAGGCGGGTTGTCTTAGTTTTGCTGCTGGTATGATCTGCTACTCTAGAGGCTTGACTCAGGGAGAGCATCCGCAAGAAGCTCAGAGTCAGCGGTCCATGAGCCAACTAATATACCTTCAGTAGTTCTCTAATACATGCCTAGCGAATTGGAAATCAAGGATGCAGTTTTATGCTTCAATGGTTCTACAGGATATTGTGTCATGACATTTACCATTCCTGGGATGTGTGGTGGCTGCTTCAGATTGAGCCGAAAAGCCTCCAGAAAAGCCAAAATAAGGGGCCTGTGGAGGTTTGAAAGATTTCACGCAAGAAAGCGATGATGCCTGAGTTGAATTTTTATGTTCACTAAGACAGATTTTGGACCTACAGGAGAATGTGGCCCTTTTTTTTTCTTTTTTTTTGTTGCGGGAGATTTCTGTGTTTACACATGCAGAAGGGATCGTAGTGACTAGCCATACGAACAAATAGATGTAGTAACTTTCTAAACGAGGATTGGTGCTGTAGAAATAAAGATGATGATGTTTGGAATATGGAGTAAATTAGAGCCTTTCACACAGGATAATGGGAAGGGACAGTTTTTGTCGGACGAGGAGGGCGGGCTGGTGTGAGTGGGAGACAACAGTCCCTAGCTGCATTCCAGGTCTTATTGTCTTTTTCCCTTCTGATCTGATTTGTGAGGAGGTTTAACTTGCAGGTTCCTGGCTTCTTGCAATCCACTGAACAAAATATAATACCCGATGAGGCCATGGATCGCAAGTCAAATGGATAGCCCTGGGTTCGATACGCAGCGCCATAATCTGTTTTGATGAAAACAAACAACCCTATCAAGGTACGAAATCCATTTATTATTTGTTCCAATTTAACGTTGGAGGAAAGGAAGACGATGCAAATGGAAGGCATCACACTTCGATTTTATTTTAATTTTAATTTTATTTTATTTGGGCCAGGGGTAAGGAAAATATATGTTTGCTTGCTTGCGTATGTGAAAATAACAAACGTGCAGCATGAACAGCAAATTTCCTCTAACTCATATGGACCAACCATATTGAATGCAGCCGCCTGTAATTTGATCAACAGGAATCTCGGCTCAGTGCCTGAACAAATGATATGCGTGACAACCAAAGGTCTCAAATATATTACTCACTAAAATGCCGTGTGCCAAAATCTTGGACCAGCACCATCTGTAAAAAAAACACGATTGTGCTTGTCCTGGAAACCCCCGACCCCACACACAAAAAAAGAAAAAAGAAAAAAAGAAAAGAAAAAAAAAGGCTAGCCATTTTTAGTGGATAAATCTGTCTCTAAGCATGAAACATGTAAATAGATAATCAATCACCATAACTATGTTGGAATCAACTAACGATGTGAACAAGGTTTTAAGGCAGGAGAGAGAAGAGTGGGGCTGGACCCCACTGTTTTTCCTAAAATGAGGCAAAAAGTTTTTTTTTTTTTAAAAAAAAAAAAAGAGGAAGAAGAAGAGAAGAACTCAAAGGAAGGAGGCCAGGTACCAACAGTTGTGATTATGTTCCCTCATGGACCGTCCTGACAATGTTTGTTATTATCTTCTCCCTCCCGCCTTTCTCTATCGGCTCGTCAGTATTTCCTCTTCTGCTCCATCCTCACAACTATTCCATATCCTCTGCTGCAGGCATTCTCTCTCCAAGTTACCGTATGAAATTTCTGCTCTTTCGCCTTTTGTTTTGGAGCAGGACATGACAATGGACTGGTGGATGTCTGCGTTCCAGTATGCTCGTCAGCCGACGTCGAGGGAATAAACCGTACCTCTAATTTCGAAGACTACTATTTGTTTGATTGGCTTCTCCATAAATAAATTCGCTTGGAGTCCAAAATAGCCCCACTTAGTTGGATTAGTGAGAACATCCTTAAACAGGGTGATTTGCTGGAAGTTAAACCATAGAACAATAAAGTAGTTGTGGACGTTGCTCCAGGTCAGCCCTTCACATTGCTTTTCTAAGCCATCCTCCTCGTTTGTGCATGGCGTCGCACCTATGGGAAATTAGATGCCTCCATAATGTCGTAGATCTAATCAAATGCCACAGAGGAATTTGTATACACATGTACATGATATTGTTTGCCACGGTGCCGCCACCGCCGCCGCCACAACCACCACAATAATAATAATAATAATAAATAACTCTGAATCTTATTGAGAATCGAGCAAAACTATAAAAATTTGAAACAATGACCAAATTAATGTAACAATCTTATAAAAGAGACCTGTTGTAGGAAATGCACATATATCCTGTTGCAAGGCTTCGGAGGTTGATGCGTGGTTGCATTGGAGAGCTGATCGAGACCAATTCGATATAGGCTATGGATTGATCTACAAAGAAGTCTCAATAATCAATGAAATATTTTTCGATTTAGGATCCTCCGATACTTAAGTTAGTCAGAACCTTGAGAATAGATAAGAAAAATAAAAAAAAACTAGAAGATAAGAAAAATAAATTTGAGTAAAAAGAGTTGAAGTTCGATCTTTCTTCAACGGAGAAGTCGGAGAAGATTTACCTAGGCTGTTAGGCCATTTAAGAAGTTTGTTAGGCCATTGGTTTGTTATAACGGAATATCCAGTTATATGATAATTGTGGGCTATTTGCTCACATAAAGATTAGCTGTAGCATGATTGAAGGACAATAATGACATAGCTGGAGAGTAGTTGGTACTCTCGTTTAGGACTGCAAACGAGTCAAGTTATTTGCGAGCTACTCGAGCTCGACCCAACTCGATTATTATCGAGTTCGAGTCGAACTCGAGTATACAAGTCGAGTTCAAGTAGCTTTTTGAGTCGAGCTCGAGTGATAGAATACTTGACTCAAAAGCTCACGAGCTTACTCAAATATATATATATAATATTAATTTTATTTATAATATATATTAATATATATATTATTAATAAAATAAAGCTCGATTTTGAGCTCGAGTATGGCTCGATTCATATTCTAGTTGAGTCGAGTCGATCTCGAGCTTTGCTTATTTTTCATCGAGCCGAGTTCAAGCTTGGGATGTTAAGGCTCGATCGAACTCGAGCCGAGTTTCGAGCTTGATTATTTTGAGCCGAGTTGATGACTCGATTCGATTGCACCCCTACTCTCATCTAAGATCAACTATAAAGTTGGCAAGTTGGTGGTAACCCAATCTGGCTGTATTGACAATATTGGTACTAGTCCGATCCCAGCATGCAGCAGTCCTAATGGGCATATCAATTGGAACTAGGTCTTGGAATAGAGCGTTGATGGATAGGATGGTATTAAACTGATTTCATTCTGAAGCGCTGATCGACAGGATGGCAGAAGACCGATCTCAGCTTGAAGCACTGACCGACAGGACGACAGAAAATCGATTTTAATCTAAAGTAGTATTCTAATTCTAGCCTTAACTGCATTTGAGCTATCAAATAATTTGGTATAGTTGTGAGAATGATAGATTGCTGGCATCACCTATATAAATCGGTAAGATATCGTAGGCTGATATCTCGCTGATGTGAGTTAGCTATTAGAATAATAAATTAATAGCTATCCTAGATTGGCATTAAACCGATATGAATCCGGAACAACTTATGTTATATTATCATCAGAATATCATTAAATTGATAATTTTCTTGATGCTGGCACGTGGCTAAGAGTGATTAGCTGTACCAACATCCTCAAAACAACCCCTTCTGAATGACATACCAAGTTTACTGAGGTGAGAGCAACAATTTGTCTTCTTCTTGTTTTTCTTCTTGGAAGAAAGGAGGCAATCCTCTCTCCAACCAAGATTTCTCTTCCATATTTGCTTCATAATATTAATTGTTTTTTTTTTTTTAATGTTACGTTAAAAATAATGCATGACTCGGACATAATCTTACCTTTGTGACAAAATCATATCTTGTTTAGGTATTTCCCTGCTTCTGTCAATTAAATACCCAAAAATATTTTCACCAAAGCAGTAGAACGTTGCGTTTGTGTGTGACGTTTTCGTCAAAGATAACAGCTTCTCTTATGTTGGCCAAATATTGTAGGTGCTTGAAGCTTCGGACGAAACGAAATTCAAGAAAGAGCAACCGTACTTAGCAATGCATTCAACTGTTATTGGTGGAATTACAAAAGATCCAGCCTTAATGTACTCCAATGGGTGATTGCATGGATCACGGAGGACATGGTGTCTTTGATACCACCATAATTGTTAATGGGTAGGTGAAATGCATGCTCCTGTTCAAAAAGAACAATTGCAGTCAATATGTTAGTCTCCGAAAGTACAACTAAATCAAGTAATTCTAACCATCCCTCATCACTTCCACACACAGTCTTATCAAGGGCCTGTAATACCGAGCTGACCTAGCTTTAGAAATGAATTCAACTGTCAACTAAATGAATAACGTACCCCGATCGCTTCTGAGCTTCTAGTATCCTTGATAACGATAAAATGAAAATTGTGATCTTGCATACAAATCAAATTTAGTATGCTCTTTAAGATCTAAAGATGCCACTTTGCAGATAGTTGTGCGAGTTCGGTCCTCGCTTTGGCTGCTTCTTAAGGTCCGCAACCATTGCAAAGATCTCCTCTCCTTTCCCTCATGAAACTCTACGAAGCATTCTCGCATCCAGCCGAGAACAGTACCCCAGTGCACCGAAGGCATGGTCAGGTACTGGCTGAGCTCAGGCCCCAAGGACTTCTCATTATCCCCCGAATGCTGTAGTATCCACGGTGCCAATGAAGGTGTTGGGGATAAACCCCATTCCTGCCGAAGTCCAGTTCGATGCTCTGCCTAATACAATCAGTAACTGCGGAAGAGTCTCAACAGACGGATCTTAGCCAAACCCCTTCAGCCGGCCGAACTCTTTAGCGGTCGAGCTTTTTTCGGACTCTCAGCGTCCGCACCAAACCCCTTCAGCCAGCCGAACTCCTCAGCGGCCGAGCTCCTTCGAATCCCTTCAGCCGGCCGAACTTCCTAGCGGCCGAGCTCCTTGGACTCCCAGCAGTCGGGCTTTAGCCGAACCCCTCAGCGGCTGAGCTTCAATCAGACTCTCGCAGGAGCCGAACTTCCTCCAAGCTTCCTCTTCGGTTGGATTTTGTCTTGGCCGAACTCTTACAACCGATCGAACTCTTAGCGGTCGAGCTTCTTCGAATTGCTTAGCGACCGAACTCCTTCGGACTCCCAGCGGTCGGGCTTTAGCCGAACTCAACCACCGAGCTTCAGTCAGACTCCCGCAAGAGCCGACTCTCTTCGCGTCGTTTCAGTCAGGCGCCTGCGGGAGCCGAACTCCCTCCAAGCTTCCTCTTCGGTCGGATTTCTTCAGGGGTCGGACTTCTCCCAGATAATCCCTTCAGTCGGTCGAACTCCTCTGCAGTCGAGCTCCTTCCGAGCTTCCCCTTCGGTCGAACTTTCCTACAAGTTCAAACTCCTCTGGATGAACTATCGCCATCAGTCTGCAATAGGCGACAAGATCGGACAACATGGCCACCACTACTGGCGACACCACTCTCTCTGTAACCAGCCCCATACGGCCCATGACCTGCCAGTATGGCTGTCACTATTCACCTGACGTTGCCTTCCTCTCCGTACCAAACTCCATGCGGCCCCAACGGCTCGCTATCAGACGGTATGGCCGCCACCATCAATTAAGCTCTGCCTATAAAGGACCCTCCAGATATGCTAACTTGAAACTTTGATCTCTAAGCTCTCCTCTCCTTCTCTAAGCTTAGCGGAACTCATTCCCGAGCACTCCATTCCTGTTGATCGAAGCTGACTTGATCGTCGGAGGGTCCTGTCGGAGCCACCCCCATCGGCTCTGGACGGAACTTTGTTTTGCAGGTTCTCAACGGCGACCTCATCCACCACTGCTCCAGCTAATTTCGGCGACGACCAGATTCTGCGTCAACAGATTGGCGTTAGAAGGAGGGCAATCCCAAACCTCCAAGGTTTTCTTATTCTTAAAAGAGTGCTCGACGATGACTTTTTCCTTCCCTCTCCGGAGATCTCTCTTTTCTCTTCCGAAGAGAAAATGCCTCACAAGAGAGCTTCGACTCGACGCTCGGCGGCCTCCGCGGCCTGATCCCGTCCAAATCTGTCTGTTCCTACTTCAACCCCGGCAGCTCAGGTTCCATCTGTACCCACGGTGGATGTGAAGCAGTTCGACCTGCTTGTCCGACAAGTTCGTGGCCTCACGGAGGCATTGCAGGCCATACAGCAACCCCCGATGGCGGCTCCATCAGAAAACCCACCATCGAAATATCGAAAACCGGCCCCAAGGAAGAGTACCAGGGCCAACGCACCCGTCGCCCCTGAGAAGGAGAAACAGAGAGCCGAGGATCCGTGTCTGGATCATAGTTCTCTTCTGGGGGAGATTTTCTCCATTTGTAGCCGGACGCCCCTCAAGATCTGCAACTAAGACAATGCCCTCGATCATAAACTGCGGGAGATGGACCGACGGATTGAAGAGCTCAGCCACGTTGCCCCGACTCATCATGCCGACGTCCACGCCGAACCTCTTTTCTTCCTTCGAATTATGCAAGAATCCGTTCCACCGAACTTCGAGCTCCCTCAACTTGAAAGCTACGATGAAACTTCTGATCCGATTGATCATCTAGAGGCCTTCTGTACCATGATGCTACTCCACGGTGCTTCAGACGTCATACTGTGCCGAGCTTTCCCATCTACCTTAAAGGGAGCAGCTAGAAACTAGTACTCGACATTGAAGCCGAGTACGATCTTCTCTTTTGACTAGATGAGCAGTCAGTTCGTGGGTCACTTCATCAGTAGCCGATGTCCGCACTGAGGTTCGGATTTTCTGATGAATATCAAGCAGAAGCGGGGGAAATCCATCCGGGCTTACGTCACCCAGTTCAACGCCGCGGCATTGGAGGTCCGAAACTTGGACCAGTCTATTGCGATGGCCGCATTTAAGGGCGGCCTTTGAAAAAATGACTTGCTATTCTCCCTGAAAAAAAGTATCCCAGAGACTTCGCCGATCTGCTGGCTCGAGCCGAGAGATACGTCCGTACGGAAAAAGCCTTCAAGTTGAAGGACGAAGAAGCCTTAAGAGAGCGGCTGGCAGACGATGGAGAGCCGAGCAAAATTCAACCATGCTTACGGACTCCCTCCGAAAGCAGGCGGACCTGAACTCCTCGAGCTCTCCACCGAGGAAGCCCCGACAGAGGGGCGCAAAGAAGCCCTCCTTCCGAAAGGTTCCACGACTACGCCCCCGTCAACGCTCCTCGAACTCAGATTCTCACCGAAGTTAAGAACTAGCTGCCAAGATCAGAAGGATTGCGATCTCCCCCAAACAAGCGCGATCGAAGCAAGTACTGCCTCTACCATCGCGACCACGGCCACGACACTGAGGAATGCATCCAACTCCAAGATAAAATTGAGGAGCTCATCAGAAAGGAGCGGCTGGGTAAATTTCTTTGACAAAAGAAGATCGGCTAAGGGCGCTACCATAACCAAAAACGATAAGGTTGACCATCTCACGGCGTCATCAACGTTACCCCAGGGAGGAGCTTGGTATATCAGTGATTCGTCACCTCCAAGCGTCAAGAGAAGCATGCTCCAGATTGAGGAGGCCAGCATGAGATAGAAAAGGTCGTCCACATGAAGAAACGCTGAGGAATAACCCTACCACGATCCTAAAATATAAGAAATTTGGGAATGCGTTGCCAGTAACTTTCTTTCAATAAAATTCTTTCCTTTGAATAATATTATTTCTGGATGCAAAAACTATGCGATGACAGGAAAGAAGCAGTCAATAGTTGCCATGTTAGGAATAGGAGGAGAACCTTGTCCTAACATGAGCAGGTCAAAGACCTTCAACCTCGGCTAGAGATAAGATCACTTCCGAGCGACCATGGCCAACCTCGACTAGAGATAAGATCTCTTCCGAGTGACTGAGTCAATCTCGGCTAGAGATAACCTCGACTAGAGATAAGATCTCTTCCGAGCGATTGTGGACAACCTCGACTAGAGATAAGATCTCTCCCGAGCGACCGAGTCAACCTCGACTAGAGATAAGATCTCTTCCGAGCGACTGTGGCCAACCTCGATCAGAGATAAGATCTCTTCCGAGCGACCGTGGACAACCTCGACCAGAGATAAGATCTCTTCCGAACAATCGTGGAACCTCGGCAATCTCAGCTAGAGATAAGATCTCTCCCGAGCGACCGTGGACAACCTCGGCAACCTCGGCTAGAGATGAGATCTCTTTCGAGCGACTATGGCCAACCTCGGCTAGAGGTAAGATCTCTCACGAGCGATCGAGTCAACCTCGACTAGAGATAAGATATCTCCCGAGCGACCGTGGACAACCTTGGCTAGAGATAAGATCTCTCCCGAGCGACCGTGGACAACCTTGGCTAGAGATAAGATCTCTCCCGAGCGACCGTGAACAACTTCGGCCAGAGATAAGATCTCTTTCAAGCGACCGTTGACAACCTTGACCAGAGATAAGATCTCCTCGGCTAGAGATAAGATCTCTCCGAGCGATCGTGGACAACCTCAGCTAGAGATAAGATCTCTCCCGAGCAACCGAGTCAACCTCGGCCAGAGATAAGATCTCTCCCGAGCGGTCGTGGTCAACCTCGGCTAGAGATAAGATCTCTCCCAAGCGAAGGCCTCATTCATGAAGGACAAGATGGGGGGAGAGGCCCTAACAGCGGCCCTTATGTACCCCCATAGTCCCGTTAGGAATAGGAGGAGAACCTCGTCCTAATGTGAGCAAAATCGAAGGCCTCGTTCACAAAGGACGAGATGGGGGAGAGGCCCTGACAACGGCCCTTAATGTACCCCCACAGCCCATTAGGAATAGGAGGAAAACCTCGTCCTAACGCGAGCAAAATCGAAGGCCTCATTCACAAAGGACGAAATGGAGGGAGAGGCCCTGACAGCAGCCCTTATGTGCCCCACAGCCCGTTAGGAACAAAAGGAGAACCTCGTCCTAACGCGAGCAAAGTTGAAGGCCTCATTTACAAAGGACGAGACGGAAGGAGAGGCGCGGACGATGGTTCGTATGTGCCCCCACAGTCCGTTAGGAATAGGAGGAGAATCTCGTTCTAACGTGAGCAAAGTCGAAGGCCTCGTTCACCTTAAACGAGATGGAGGAAGATGAACGACAGTCCGAATATGCCCCCACAGCCCATTAGGAATAGGAGGAGAATCTCGTCCTAACGCGAGCGCCCGTATCAACCTCGACCAAAGGAGATAAGATCTCTCCTGAGCGACCAGATCAACCTCGGCTGAAGAGCTTCAACTTCGACCTCGGCTAGAGATAGGATCTCTCTCGAGCGACCGTGTCAACCTCGGCTGGAGAGCTTCAACTTCAACCTCGGCCAAAGATCAGATCTCTCCCGAGGGTTCGGGCCAACTTCGGCAACAGAAGATGAGATCTCCTTTGAGGCAATCTCGGCTATAGAAGATAAGATCTCCCCTGAGTGTCCGCATCGATCTTGGTTGCAGGAGATAAGATCTCCCCCGAGGCAACCTCAGCTGTAGGAGATAAGATCTCCCCCGAGGAAAGCTCGACTATAGGAGATAGGATCTCTCCCGAGTGTCCGCATCAACCTCGGCCGAGGGAGATAAGATCTTCCCCAAGAAAAGTTCGGCTGCAGGAGATAAGATCTCCCCTGAGCGCCCGCATCGACCTCGACTGCAGGAGATAAGATCTCCCCCGAGGAAAGCTCGACTGCAGGAGATAGGATCTCCCCCGAGTGTCCGCATCAATCTCGATCGAGGAAATAAGATCTCCCCCGAGGAAAGCTCGACTGTAGGAGATAAGATCTCCCCCGAGTGCTCGCATTACACTCGACTGCAAGAGATAAGATCTCCCCCGAGCGCCCACATCAACTTCGGTCATAGGAGACCAAGCCAACCTCAGCCAGAGATAAGATCTCTCCCGATCGACCAAGCCAACCTCAGCCAGAGAACGGATCTCTCCCGAGAGCCTGTATTGACCTCAGCTGCAGGAGAGATCTCCTCCGAGTCAGCCTCGACTGTAGGAGATAATGTCGCCCCCGATGAGCTCAATCTCGGACCTCGATCGCAGCAGACGAGGCCTACCTCAACCTCGGTTGGAGATGAGATGACCCTCGAGCCTTAATTTCGACATCAACTTTGGCTGAAAATGAAATCTCCCATCCGAGCTTCGACCTGAACCAGCATAGAGCCCAGAAGAGAACTTCGGCAGTCGCCTTTTCTACACTCCCTTCCTTCGAGTTTCGAACTCAAAAGTGGGAGGACTATTGTTGGAGATAAATCCCACTCCTATCGAAGTTCAGTTCGATGCTCTGCCTAATGCAACCAGTAGCCACGGAAGAGCTTCAACGGATGGGTCTTAGCCGAATCCCTTCAGCGGGCCGAACTCTTCAGCGGTCGAGCTTTTTTCGGACTCTCAGCATCCGGACCAAACCCCTTCAGCCAGCCGAACTCCTCAACGATCGAGCTCCTTCGAACCCCTTCAGCCGACCGAACTTCCTAGCGGTCGAGCTCCTTGGACTCCCAGCAGTCGGGCTTTAGCCGAACCCCTCAGCGGTCGAGCTTCAGTCAGACTCCCGCAGGAGCCGAACTCCCTCCAAGCTTTCTCTTCGGCTGGATTTCGTCTTGGCCGAACTCTTACAATCGACCGAACTTTTAGCAGCCGAGCTTCTTCGAACTGCTTAGCGACCGAGCTCCTTCGGACTCCCAGCGGTCGGACTTCAGCCGAACTCAACCATCGAGCTTCAGTCAGACTCCCGCAAGAGCCGAACTCTCTTCTCGTCGTTTCAGCCAAGTGCCTGCGGGAGCCGAACTCCCTCCAAGCTTCCTCTTCGATCGAATTTCTTTAGGGGCCGGACTTCTTCCAAACATCCCCTTCAGCCGGCCGAACTCCTCTGCGGTCAAGCTCCTCCCGAGCTTCCCTTTCGGCCGAACTCTCCTATAAGTCTAAACTCTTCTGGACGAACTGTCGCCATCAGTCTGCAACAGACGACGAGACCGGACGATATGGCCACCACTACTAGCGACACCACTCTCTCCGTAACCAGCCCCATGCGGCCCATAACCTGCCAGTATGGCTGTCACTATCCACCTGACGTTGTCTTTCTCTCCGTACCAAACTCTATGCGGCCCCAACGGCTCGCTACCAGACGGTATGGCCGCCACCATCAATTAAGCTCCGCCTATAAAGGACCCTCCAGATATGCTAACTCGAAACTCTGATCTCTAAGCTCTCCTCTCCTTCTCTAAGCTTAGCAAAATTCATTTCCGAGCACTCCATTCCTGTTGACCGGAGCTGACTTGATCGTCGGAGGGTCCTGCCGGAGCCACCCCCACCGACTCCGAATGAGATTTTATTTTGCAGGTCTCCGACGGCGACCTCGTCCACCACCGCTCCAGCTAATTCCGACGACGACCAGATTCTGCGTCAACAGAAGGCAACACGTGTATTTTACTATTAAAATAAAAATATTTTTTTAATAAATTTGATTGAATAGGAAATATGAATGATTGGAAGTTCTTTTTTGACATCATTATTATTCGAGAGTTTTATGTATTAACGCTATCATTCATGTGCTAACGAGGCCATTATCTCTATTATTTATGCACAATTGGATCTAAATTTATAAACTGATGCACGACGCGCGCTTCGCCATTTTATCCTCTTCCTTTCCCCAGGTTGCTGAGAACCAAATTCCGTCTTAGTCCACGTCTGCTTTGATTTTGCCTTTAATTTTCGGTTTAGGTACTTTGTAGAGTGGCAAAGGATAAACCAAACGAATTAAATTTCAGATATGTCACGTTTAATCTTTACTTCCATGTCTTAAGTGGCATCGTGCCTGCTTCAATATTTGAAAGGAGCTGGTTCAGTGCTGGGCTGCATGTTAGCCCAACCATGTCGCCTATTTCTTGTGATCTGGAGCTGGACTAGGATTTCCAAAGTTTTGGTCTGCAGTTGCATGAATCTATGGTCATGACTCATAGATTGAACATTATATGCATCTGTATGCTTATGCCTACAGGTTGATTGCTGAAAAAGATTTAAAGGTTAAATGACAAATGTTTATTTCAGAAATGTTAAACAGTTAAAATTGAAAGCCCCAGCCTTTCCATGTGCTCGCTTTAGCTCTATTAGTATTTATTATTATTTATTTTGATATAATGCTTTAGCGTGTTTATTTGCCGTGGATGTGATGAATGTGAATAACAACTCTATGCGCGTCCTACCTGGTGGAACCCAAACGGAAACTGGTCTCCCCAAAGTCCGAAGGTTTAAAGACCTGCTTCCTTAATTTGGGTATGGGAAGTTCCTCTAAGAAATATGACATTTTAGCTCCTCTAGTCTTTCGAGCATTTGTTTCTCTGGAAATAGAAGTACTGTTCATACAATGCGAGGTTATACCCAATAACGTGTGCCATATTAGACCAATAGCGCATCTCTATTAACCATTCCTCGACCAGATCAATCAAAGCAGTTACATATCCAAAATCCCATAAATGAAAACCCTGATTATACTAGTTTTGTAAATCTATACCAAAAGAAATTTCTGGTTCGGTGCAAACGGTCTTTAAGGAGAATAGTCCATCATGTTAATCAGAACAGAGAAAAATGAAAGCCGTGACAACCGACGACCAACTAAAATTGCTTCGCCGATCAGCAAACGCACATGATGAAATGATGGCACGGATTCAAATTTTGATGGTTGATATCAGTTTACAAGGATGGAACACCTTAAAAATATGTACTTTTCTGAAGCAGAAATCTTTACAATAATGGACGTAGATCGGATCGAATCTCTTGTGCATTACGAGACTCTCTCCAGCGTTGAAATCGCCAACCGGAACGGTACCGTAAAATTGTGAGAGCAAAGAATGGCAAAGAGGTGGCTATCCCATCATTAATAATGGTGTATAACGCTTGCACGGATGATGAATATTTGGACTTAACCAGACCTTCCCCTCCAACAATCATCTCGGTTTCAACTAGATCCGGCAATTTGAGTAACCTATTTTAATCTTACACTCTCATACCGGGATCAAAATAACCAACATCTTGACTTCAGCCGATCCCAGCAAGCCTGATGCCGGGAGGACTAGGACGGCAGTCTGAGCGCAGGGACTGGTTCAGATTGAAGCGACGAATAAAACAAAAGCAATCCCTACTTTCAAGATCTCCAGTATCAACTCGCACACAATAATTCGTGTCTTGGATCATGGTGGCTGTTTTGGCTACAATAAGACAGCTCTCTCTCTCTCTCCGTCCGTGCACACGCACACACGTATGCACGCGCTCGCTTGCACACGACAGAGCACGTGCATGCGATACAGCATAGGCAGTGACTTAGAGACTGCAATAGTACAGTGTGTAAGTACAGCATAGGCAATGACTTAGAGAAGGATGACAGAGAAGAACCAGCACTTGTCGACCAACTCCTCGCAGGCTCTTGGAGCAGCCTGGGAAGGATGCAAGTTCCACAGCAGACGATACAGTAACGTTGGGTTGGTTACGTATCCAATGGTATCCAACGATAAGCGGTTGTCAATTATATGCATCTCCCAAGCATAAGATTACCATGAAGTTTACAAAATAACAGGTAATCAGAACATCCAGCTCCTCTAATAAAGCAGCCTGACCTTCTGCGACCAGAACTAGGATATTGCCATCAACAAGCTGAATACCTCATTTGTAAATTTCATACGTGCACAAAATAGTACTGCCGAAGTAGTCTGCCGAGATCTTATAGGAAACAAGGTTGACCAACACTTAGAATTAGACTGGAGCGTGATCATCCAGGAGGTAAGCATGGCCTGAGATCCGATCAAAACCTTACTAAAGATTCCTAGTCAGAATGGATGGGCCAGCTTTTGACAAGTCATCATCCCCCATACTGATCTTGTCATTTCCACGTTCCTACACAGTTGAGGACCGTCCATCGCTCAAGCCATAGCACAAATTCCTGCTATTCTTTAAATCCTTAATGATTTGTTTTCCATGCACCTTGCAGCTTTGGTTGCATATAGAAGTCGAGAAAACATGAGCCAAAAAACTTCATTTCAAGTGAAACTTTAAACAAGATGTTAAAAGTAAGCGATTTTTATTTTTTTCATAGTCTTTTCATTTCCTCACTTAGCAGCCTAAGACAGCCTTAGAGTGACCTCAAAATTTAGGTGAATCAACTTCTGAGCATGCTTCTTGACTTCCAAGAAGTGAGTTATTCAGAAGAATGCATTTCTATTCACCTGAAAACTTTTGGGGCCCTTGGTTCCAGCTCATTGATTGGTCTTGACAGAGTTTGACTCATAACTAACCAACTGCACCACTACTAACTTGTACTAGAAAATAAGAATTTCCATGGATACTTTGGCATGATCACAAAAACATCTTCGAATACTTGCAAAAATCATCAACCTTTAATCAAAAGAAATTGACCAAATGTACCTCAAAATACATGATGAAGAATTCCACAGCTACTACCTCAATGCATTGTCCGCAAATACTACACCTCATCCATCTACAATACAAGAACCAAACATCTAAAATCCAACTATAAGGGGCAGAAATTCAATAAAAATTACAGTCAAGAATACATACGAATCCATCTTGTTGCACAAGGCTATCTTTTTATTCGCAAATAAGATCACAACAATGTTTAGCAATGAAAATAGAAAGGAAAAAGGAATAGGAAATCTCCAATCCAAGTGCACTCCATGATGAAAAAAATCACAGACCTAAACAAAGAAAAAGAAGGGTCAAGGAGAGTGCACAAAACCCTAACCTAAATGCATTAAACAGAAGGTGGTCCACCATGCAAATGCTGAAATTTTTTTGTGATTATTATTGCTATTGTTATTATATGGAAAACATTTCCATTATGAAGCATGCCTGCTCATCTAGGATGAGAAATGGTTTTCCAACTTCAAAAATATAGTTCTGTCAAAAGTAACAAGCTCAGATACTTTACCAAGCAAGACAAGTATATCTATTGAAATGTACAGTGCATACATCTATATTGCCATTGATGCGATCTAGAAAGGCTCCTGTACCAGAATAATTGAAAACATATGCACAATTTGCAGGTGTCATCCAGGTTGAATGAAGTTTTACGAGGTTCTCCGGTCATTCTCACTAACCTATCATCGCAACACTTCATGCAACTTGTTTCCCACATCTTCACAGTTGTCCAAAACCTTCTACACCATGCAAATCCTCTGTAAATTAATCAAGCAACATAAACCCCAGGGAACCATTAGCACAAAAATCTAAGGACCCAGACAGCGAATGTGTCAAAGATAATATCTCAACTAAATCATTTGATAGAATTCTCCCTTGTTTGACTTAGGCCTTCCTGATGTGACAAACTAGAGGTAGGTACGAAATACTAATAAATTCTTCAAATTTCGTCTAACTTTCCTTTCAAGAGTGTTCTATCTTCATGTCTTTGCACTCTCACTTAAGATCATTTGTTGGATTTCAAGTAAATATACTTAGTACCTTGTTAATTTATGTTTTAACCAACCAGCCAATGAGGTGCAAGTCACCTCAAGCACATTCGATGCCTTCACATACATGACACATAATTACACAAAAACAAAATCTGTGCGTATCATATACTCACCAACTCAAAATGAGAGAGAGTGAATAAGTATTTATATCGTTCTATATCTTCTAAAGCTATTGGTTAAATAAAATACAAACTTAATTATGATCCGAAAAGAATTGTTACAACTTAGAATCTTAGATCAGCAAGTAAGAGTCACGATGCCAGCAAATATTTTTCCTGTCCTTTTTACATCTGACCAGTTGAAATTTCATGACAAGTTTAGAATATAAAAGATCTTAGTTAAGGGAACATGAAAATAGACAAAATAGAGCATTTTATAGGTGCATTGAGGGAGAAAGTTCGCCAAAGGTATTTAAGTCAGTTCCCTGAATAGCTTATTGAGCTACCTTGTCTAAGAGTGATGGGAGTCTGTACAGAATTTTGCCCGAATCCACTGGATATTTGTTATACATCATCATTGCCAGCTGGTTGAATACAACACATCAGTATATAATTTAAAGTGACAAACTGAATTAGCATTTAATGAATAGGTGCCATTTTTGCAAGATGATGTATGGAAAACACGTTTTTGTTTTTGTTTCTTTAAACAATAGTCATCCCTTTACTAAAACATGATTGTAAAAAATTATTGAAAGCACTGGAACCAAGAGTCCAGTGAGATACAACAGATAACAATATGAATCATGGAAATAAATACTTTTGTTCTGCAGACTAGTTGTGATAATGACAATGAAACAAGAGACTTCAGAAGTATTATCGTCCCTTCTGAGTACAGCACCGCATCCAGTACTTTTGTGGTCTATAACCGTTAGAAGATGAGACATGTTACCTAACATAGGGAAGTTAGATAATTTTACTAAGAGCATATATAGCTATTGGCATAGGTCAGGCTAGAAGGAGAAGCAAATAACATAATTACTAACCTTATCCAAAGCAATAACAACGCTAAAACTGTTGAAAAAGCCAACAGGGATAGGCAAGAGAGACTGAAACCTAAAAGATGGTAACTTACATTCAGTCAGCAATACCAAAATTTTAAGCTATGACATCCTAGACAGCTCTAGGCATTATTTGCATGCAGATATTCAAAAAGTAGAAGGAAATGCAAAATAATCCAAAATTTTATAACGAACTCCCTTGCTACTTTACATGCCTGTAGGACCTTTATAATTTGCTGAAATATTTTGCTGGAGCAACTATTATTTTTGCAGAATTTTTTAACAAGTCGTCCAACTTGGCACCAGTAGAAGACAATGAAACTCTTTAATTTTTAGTTTCACTTAGAGAAATTACATGCTTGTTATGTCCAGATAATCAGTAAGCCTTTCAGTTCCAGCTGTAAAATGAGAGTAGTACATCAGTCTCTTAAATACTGATCCAGTTCCCATATTTGCTAAAAGATTAGTGCTAAAGCAATGTCTAATTCAATCAGTCTATTAGCACATGTTCCTCAAAGTCTAACTCATCCAACCTGTGATTGTGGGGAAGACCAGATAAACATGTTTGCTAGACTCCACCTAGTGTCACACGTCATCATTGCCAGCTGATCAATGCAAAAACATCAGTAAGCCATTTTCTTTAATGCAATTTAACAAAAACAGTATACTGAAATCTTGATATTCCAGAGGATGATGAAGTTCACAAAACCATATTGATACATGATATAAATCTATGTTTTAACCTATTCCTTGAAGATAATTAAATGTCAAGGGAATCTACACAGAGCCTTTAAAGTTTTTAATAAAGGACTGGAAAAAAGTTAAGATTGTTATGAATGTTTAGACCTATGCAGATATGCTCCTGTTACCTTTTGAACTATGCGATCCACATAGCATTTTCACAGTAAATGTCACAGAGGTATCATTTTCAATGTCATAGTTTTGGCAATTGATGGTGATTCTCCCACAAAAAAGAAGCTTATACTGTGCTAATTGTATAAGATATTCACCAAACTGGCAATAACCTCAAAAAATATCCCTAACCTTAGAAGCCAAGAGTGAGAACAGAAGACAGAATAAGACCTCATGAAAGGAGCAACAAAAAGATAGAAGCATTTGCAATTAACATGGAATTTAACTTAATTTACACCAATGCTAACAACTTCAATGATAATGTTCAATATTTTTGAGTTAGCATCACAAAGGAGACATGCATTTTTTACAATATTTTCAGTATAGTTAGATGATGGTATTTAGGTGAAGCCTTTTGAGAGTTTGCCCTACACAGCAAGCTCTATTTATCCACAAAAGCCTTGAGATATATAGTACTAACAAATTTCTAGTAAAGTGTCGTTTAACATTTGAACACCTACAGTGATAGAAGCAAACATCCGCTATCAGTACCTTTATATTTTATCTTAGACAATATTATTTCACTAGTGTTTCTGGTTCTCTCATTTTTACCCATTTGTATAGATACTCTTTAACATGAAAGCACAAATGAGAAACAACAAAGATAACCTTCTTAAAAATGCAATCCATGATAGAATGGGTTGGCATGGTTACTTCAAATGATGAAATTTCTGCCTCAATTTTGTTAAGCATAACACAAAATCTATCTCTGCTTATTTCCTTCAAATAATTATCATCTCACTTATACTATTGATAAATCCAGCAATTAATGATTCCAAATGGGGGGAATAAACCAAGTTAATCACCTTTGTGGCTTGATCTTCATCTAGTTTCATCTTGTCCTACAAGAGGAAAAAGAAAATACGGGTTCTTCAATCCAAACAACACGCAAGAGGAAAAAAAGAGTAGAATATTGATTCTGTGAAATGAGAAAGGACACAAAAAAAAATTAAGAACCATGGTTGCAGCATGAAATGTACATTGGCACCCTGGACCATGCTGCTTAATAACAAGATGTCCTAGACCTCCATATCTTAATATTGCACCATCAATATTGACTCTTTTGCTGGGATATAAAGCTCTCTCTCTCTCTCTCTGACTGCTTTTTTTTTCTTTTGTTGGTTGGGGGGGGGCAGATCATTGCGTATGGGTCACTGCACTTCTGAGCAGTCAAACAATAACCTTTATAAAGTTATTACTTGGATAGGAACAAAATGAAGGATATGTAAATGGGGCACAGGGTCAATGACAAGAAAGAGGAAGAAGCATCAACATAGAATAGCTTATGGTTTCAACTCCTCTGTTTAAGAATTTGTGGTAAATTTTCCCAATATTTTTCTAAAAGAAGGCCAACAATAATTTCAGAAAGTTAACAACTGTAGATATGCCTTCTTGGACTTCAACGATAAAATGGCTACTGGACACAACTCCCTCCAAGGGTTTTCATCCTTTCTCAACAGGATATGCTTCCAATTACAGGATGCCTGTCCTTGGTCAAAAACAACACTATCCCTTTAACCGATCATATGCTTTTGCTTATTGAAAAGATAAGATGAGTATGTTTAATTTTTCAATAGCAAAGTCTCATATGGAGGGCAGAGTTTAATTGGCTGAAGGAACATAGCACATGGAATACGGACAAATTAAAAAAAAAAAATCCAATCAACCAAAGGAAGATCCAATTCTCCTATTTTCTACCAATACCAAAGGAATCATTCACAATGCTCCAGACATCTTCCGGGTGAAGCCAAACCTTTCAAAAATATAATACCGGAGATCTTTTCTCTTGCCAAAAACCATCGTCTCCCTTGCTTCAATGATAAGCTACTCATCACTGAAAAATTCCCCAAATTTTAAGCCAAAACCTAAAGGTATAATATTTTTACAATAAATCTAATCGCCATTCTCCCAATCAATAAAAAATAAAAAAAAGAGGAAAAAAATAACGTTTTTGAGCCAAATAAATGAGGCACAATTAATCCATCGTGCAAAAAAGGCATATCAACACCAAATAACATCAAAAGAGCAAAGCAATACAACCGATTGGATCTATAATGCTCAATATCCCATTACTACCCACAATATTAACCAAAAGAATGCAATTTTTGTTTTCAGAAGGGCGTCGATACCTTCAGAGAGCCGACCGTATCCTCTAAGAGAAATGGTGAGCATCGAAGTCATCAGCGCGGAGGCAGTTGCGCTGTGCTTCGGCAGCAGTGATTCCACGGCGAAGCTCATCTCGACCGGAGACCTGCAAAAGTATTCAAGAAAACGAAAAGAATCAAGAGTAAACAAAAACCTAAGGGAATGGGAACCACTATCTCTATATCTCTCGCCGCTACCTCAGGAAGCGAGGGGCGGCGGGCCGGAGGCGGAGGAGGGGAGGCCGAGAGGAGGATCTGGCCTCGGAGGCGACCCTCGCAGCGGCCGTGCGTAGGGAGGAGGAACGGAGGACCGACCGGGTGGCGGCGGCCATGGAGGGCAGCGGAGACGGGGTCCTTTTCGCTCTGGTTGTTATCGATGGAGAGCGGCGAGGTACTGCGCACGGTGGGGAGTGATGGCTAAAACCCTACCGGGATCCCACGATCGTGCCGCAGGGACGCTGGCTGTCTCAAAGCTGGACCGGTGAATCATTACATGGGCTGATATGGGAGTACTGAAGCCCATGGCCTAATGATCGGACTGGGCCAGTAGGTTAGGCGTGCTGCTCCTCTCATGGCCCAACTATTGAGTTCGCGGTGGGAGTGATCTTGGAGGCCATCCAGACTTTGATCACAAGCTGTTGGTTTTATTTGTTGACAAATAACATCGATTTTTATACGTTTTCATTAGATAAGTTAGGAAGTACAATATAATAGCTTTAATCTCCAATTAAGCCTTCAAGAAGTTGTAGTTATGTTATAGAAAAGAGGATTAAGTTTTCTAACAAGCTCACAATCACCCAATTTCACATGGAACACAAATATTAGGATCAAATTTCTTTCCTTTAACATAAAATTAATTACATTGAGTAATATGTATGAAATTACTTGGGTAAAAATATTTCTATAATATCTGAGTTATGATGCTTTAATTTTTGTTTTGATTTTATAATATTTAAAGATCTCTGTCTAGCAATTTCTGAATAAGTTTGCTTACAAAGGTATGAATAATTGAAAGCGGGATAAATCTTCACCAAAAAACTGGATAAATCATGCAATAGTAATTTTTATGTGCACACTCTATGTCATGATAGAAGAAGAATTTTTGGGTCACCATGCACTACTTGTATGGTTGGAACCTATAAATAATTGAAAATTCAATAGCTTATGTGTTTTCTCAAAATAAATAATTTAAAATTGAATCAAGGGCCTATGTGAAAGGGTTGCATCCATGAATGGAAGAGCTGAAGCCAAAGAGTTTGCCCTAGAAGTCATGATGGAGACTAATTATGTTGGATGGAGATGAAAAGACTTGGAGGTGGTAAAGATGCGTCGGGCCCATATATATTTTTTGGCATGATAGTATTTTTGGATGATAATTCGGGGGTGGGAGGAGGGGTGTAAAGATGCGTGGGACCCATACGCTATTTTTGGCATGATAACATTTTTGGGTGATAATGGTAGAAATGGTTTATATTTTTTCATAAAAATAAATTTAAAAAGAATCAACTAAAATTATCCATAAGCATTTACCCATGAAAAGTTTCCAATGCACTTTACCAATTCCTATGCCCAATGCAGCTCTGCATCCAACCCGTATCGATTTCAGCCAAGTCGCACAAATAGAGTTTCCACTATACACTCCATCCTAGTCCTAACCGTGTCCTTAATATATTTTCCTCCTAGATTAGCAATTTTGAATGAGTTCCATGCCTTTTGGATTATATAATTGGAGACCTGTTATGGCTTTTACTAGGCTCTTCTTTTTGGTAAAATTATCAGAGGCTCCTCTCCGTGTCTCTCTGCTCCCTGCTTCCTGCTCTTTTTTTTGTTTTTGGTTTGGTAATTAGTCGGATGATTTATTCCTGCTCCTAGTTTTTAAAAAAGAAAACTAGTTTTGTATTAGAAAAGTTCAAACGGATGACACCAGGTGAGGTTGCAAATTAGAGGAAGACTACAATCATGGCTTCGATAGCTTTATGGCGTAAGAGGGCATGGGAAGACATTCTCCAGCATCATTATATATATGGATGCAGAATGAAGACTCCGCACATCAATAGCAACCCCATACAAACCATCAGAAAAGAGAGGCAAAACATAACATGCACATCATAATAACGTTCATCTTGCTTCAATATTATTGTACCATCACTCTATCCAACTAACTCCTAAGTAATCTCGATCTCATGGAACATATTCCTCTCGACTGATCTCCTGGTTCATCTGGTTGTTTTGGTATTCCATTGCATTGTTGTACTCGTAAGCATTCCCATTCCCATATACTCCATTTCCGTGGCTACCAGCCCTTGCGCCAGCTTGAGGATTTCCCCTTGTTGGGTACATCCCATACTTGTTGCGATTTGTCTCGGCATTAACATCGTAGAAGTACCTCCCGTTCTCCAAGTATCTTGTGTCGCTCATGCCGTATTGCTTGCTGCCTACGTAGTTGTACTCTTTGGTCTCATAGCTTCTGGTACCCAACTCCTCGTTGGAGAACTTTGACGGACTGTTGTTGTCGTAGTTGTATCCACCATTGTCGTAGCTTTCGCTGGTGAGCTTGGCGTCGGGAAAGCTCGAGGGGAAGGTATTGGCGTTGGGACGGGCATTGTTGTTGTAGTAGTTGTTATTGTTGTAGGTGGTTGTGGTGGTTGGTGCGAATTGCTCCTGGCCATGGCCATAGAGGCCATAGCCACTACCACTCAGGCCTTGGACTGGAGGGATCGTCGGGGCTTCCTTGGGGTCCTCGAGGCATGTGGTTTTCATGAAGAATGATCGGCTTTCTCTAGCATGGATGCGGAGCGAAGAGGAGGCAACGAAGAGGAGGAAGACGAGGGAGAGTTTGTTCACAAGGGATGCCATGAATGCTAGAGGGAGAGAGAGAGAGAGACATATGGGAGTGGGTCTGATCCCACTCTTGTATAAATAGCGGGGGAGGATCCAGCCAGCTGGTTCATCTCAAGCATATTATGGAATGGACATTAATGAGACAGATGTGAAGGTGGTTGTGTTTTAGATCTTGAGGCAGTAAAATGAGATGGCCGGGTGATGATGCGGGGATTGCGGTAGCCGTGGGCCAAGCATGATGGCTTTTTGAGCACGCTGCATGTGCTCGCGGGGACATCCTCAACGAAAAGTCTTCGGCTAGGAGTGGAAAAGGAATTTAAAAAAAAGGGAGGTACTCCCGTGCCCTAACGGTCCAAAAATAAAACCAATAGTCCGAAAATACTGCAAGTTGAATGTGAAGGAGACGCATCAACTATTTCTCAATGAAATACAACCGGCTAATGAATCCTATACCAGCCCTGAGCAGAGACCTGCTACTCCCGTGCTTTCGGAGTGTGTTGCCAAATGGAGTTGATTCATGGATGGTTGGGCGCAGTTCGGAGCTATCTTGGCCACATGCAATTAATCTTCACGATTAGATTAGCTGCGAGAGGGGTAAAGTGTACAGCTGTCGATGTAGATGAGGACACGAGTGCTTCAGCTAGTCAAGAGTCAAGACTCCGTATTAGCTAGGGAGCCAACTGAGAGCCGGATGGGCTTTGGTTTGGTTAACGTAGGTCCCAATCTGGAGTGTTGGAAACCTGACATGAACCTGATCTCAATTCTGATTCCATTGGAAACAAAAATTTTAATCAGACCGACCCATTTGTGGTTGACAAGGTGCGGAGTGCCTCATCTTTGACCTCTGTTTCCAGTTTCCACATAGCGTTCCTCCATCGGTCCATGGACGGCTTTACATTAGCGCCGTGACTAGCGGAGAGTGGTTTGGTATTTTTTGGTACTGAAACTAGGGTAAAGCAAGGGAGGCCATCGCATCTTCCCTTTCCGATAACATTATTATTACAGCTATCATGATGGGAGTGGAGGGCACATGCAGTGGCAATTCTAACCATCCGCAATGCTGACCAGTTTAGAGGTCCAGGAGTGTAAATATGCCTTGTCATTCTGAACCAAGACGGCAGGAGCATCGAGCTTCAAAATCGAAATTTGCAGGGAGAATTATGTAACTAAGGTAAGAATTAATAAATAGTAAGCAACAGCGAAATAATAGAATGCTATATCCAGCGACCTTATTCTCCCACCCCATCTAACCCCAAAAAATAAAAAATAAATAACATCCTATATTTTATCCTAATTTACAAATATTTTTTTACATCTTTAATTTTTAGCAATATTAATCCTACAGTTCGCATATTCTTGCAATGCCGAAGCTCCTTGTCGTGGTATATTATTTAAAGTTAGATGGCTGATATATTTTTGTTAAATTATTTTAAAATAAAATAAAATTTGATGACTACAATATTCAAGTGGTGATGATGCTCTCTATAAGGCCACTAAAGTTTTAGAAGACGTACCGCTAGGAGCGCAATCCCATTGCCACCATCATACTCTTATCCAACAGCAAGCAGTATCAGCATGAGGATGCTAACGAAGAAGGCTCTTCACCTGCTCTCCTTTACTCTCAACCTACGCCATGGTTCATCACTTGTTCTCCTTCGCTCGCTCCCTACTACTGCAGTCTCTAGCCGCCTCCAACCAAGATCAAGACCCCTTCCACCGGTTGGAGGCCTAAGCTTGCTGATATCCAGCGGCAACAAGGGGGCCAATAATGATGGTGAGCTCGGTATTTTGGGATATTAGAAAAGACATGATACCACCAACTAGGTAGTTACAAATAAGGATCCACCTCATCACCTCCATCCCCTCGGTGCTATTGCCCCAATCCTCCTTTCTATATCTCTTTTTCTTATTTTTCGTCTCCCTCTCTTTCCTTCGCCGATGGTGGTCTTAGGGCCACCGTCGGTAGTTGTACGACTGTCATAAGAATGAGGATTGAGAAAATGAATGAAGTGGAACTTGAATATTTATTGTAAATTCAAATCAGATTCTATTCAATTTTAAAATAATCTAATAAAGTTACATCATTCGTCAAACACACATGACACATGACACTAACGATTATTGATTCGAGATATTGTAATAATTTATAGAATATAGGATTGATATTGTTGAAATTAAAAATATAAAAAAATATTTATAAATATAAATAAATATAATTTTTTTATATTTTATTAAAAAAATAAAAAAAAATATAATTATATTTTAATTTTTTTCATGAAAGATTCATCAACTATCCGTAAACCATCAGCAAGTAGGTGTTATACTATGTCATGGGAATACTTTCTACACCGTGGATGATATGACTTTATGAATATCGTCTATGATGATTGGCTCTTATGTAAGACTGAAGCAAAAAAAAAAAAATTTTGGACTCTACGCTTTAGCCCCATGCAAGAGCTAATTATCGCGGTGGTATCCGTGGAGCCACACCACCTACAGAAAGAATTTTTCATGTACTATGATTTAATGCTATAAATACTAAATTTTGTGTGCGCTGCTACCGTCTAATTCCTTGGCACGTATCAAAATTTGATCATAGAATGACTGTCTCACTAGCGTATAGAGAATGCGCACGTGCATGAGTAATTGAAAAATGGGCAGCGGCACAGCAGACATGCCCAAAGAAATTAGACCTTATTGGACTGCAAATACCATATATTAGCACCAAGATCATCACCAAGAATTCAAGAAAACTTGATAAAATAGAATTTGATCCAATCTATCCATTTGTTTGTATCTGTTTGTCCATAATTACAATAGGATTATGACAAGATTAGCACAAGGAGGCAACTGGCATCTATCTCCATTGATGTGGCTAAAAATTATTCATTAAAAGGAGAGATGGTTTCTTATCCCTCAACCCTACCAAAAAAAAAAAATCATAAAATTTTTGGAGATTTTCAATTTCATCCCAAGTTTTTATTTAGTCTGGTCAGATCATCAATTTTTTAAATTCTTTCAGTTCAGACTCTGGCTCTGATTTTCATCTGCTTGTCGTAATTGGATTGTCATGTGATATATGTGATCCACTTATGTGACATTCTTTTTATCGATCTAAAAAAAAAATTCTAGAAGCCCTTCTCTCTTCTTTCTCCTATCTTTTTTCGTCTAGAATTTCTATCAATGAAAAAATCCTCTCCCTTTGGATCTTTATCCTCTCTTCTTTCCACCTCCATGGAATAGAAAAAAGATATTTCATTTTTAGATTAGTAGAGATTCAAGCAAATGCAGCTCTATCTCCTCCAAACCTCTTTTACCTCAATTTCACCATTCTACTCATCTCTCATCAATAGTTTGGATCACTTTCTACTCAAAATCACTATCAATGTTTAATGCTAAAGCAATCCTTACACCATTTTTCAAATTAACCGAGGGATCCATGATATAGGGATTAGGAATTATAGAAAAAAAATACCTAAAATCATAACATATTTGTGGAAACAATCTAATACATGTTGGGATATCAACTCGCTCTGATACCGATTGTTATGGGAGTCCAGTTAGGATACTACCACCTCAGGACCTTCTTGATACCACTTGCATTGCACTTGATCACGTATGGATATCACAAGAAAAAAAAAAAATAAAAGATAAAAAATATATAATCAAATACGTGGATTAGACTAAGGTCTACCTCCATGGGGTGTGTAAAATTGACTATGAGAGATAAAAATCAAACAAATATAAGAAAAACTTACCACTCAATCCTTATACAAGAGTCTCTCAATAAGAAATCTCAAAATTCTCATAAAAGCTCTCTAAAACTTCTTAAGAAATCTCTCAGTACCTCCAGAACATCATCAACTTTTTGACGCAATAAACGATTCATCAATCGGAGTTATATAAACTCCAAAAATAAAAAAAATAGTATTTCAGTTGGAAATCCAGTTTCAAACATATCCGAAATCGCTTCTAAATCATCCGATAATGACCGGCTCTATCCTGGACCATCGGATTGTGCACACAACTTGTGAATTGCTTCTCAACCATTCGATCATGATCAGGAGCATTCTGACTATCGGATTGTGCAAAACAACACCCCATCATGCCTAATCCAGTCAGATCATGTTTCGACCGTTTGATCACGATCGGCTCCTCTTTGAGCCATCGGATCACGATCGATCTATGAAACAATTTCGTGGATGGTGTAAAATGATTTGGAAATTGGGTTTTCGGTCCATACAGGCTGTTGTGAATCGATGGTCCACGATGGACCGCATGGTCTTAGCACTTGTGCAGCCTACGCGCGCCCATGCACTCGCATGCCTGGGTCGGCCCAGCACCACCACACGCTGCCTGCCTAGGCCGCACCACTGGTCGGTGCCACTTGTGGGCTCCTTTGATGGCCTAAGGGCCGTGCTGCCTTGCTTGATCCTTTTTTCACGTATAACTTTTTCGTCTGGACTCTATTTGGACTGTTCTTAGACTTGTTAGACTCTGTATCATGGACCTCATTTTAGACTTATTATGGATCAAATCTTGAGATATTTTTTTCAATAATCTTCATCTTGACTTGATGTTCAGTCTCCATCCATCTTTGAGAGCCTATGATTCATCTCGCCCTCTTGCCCTAGGGCATGCCTGCTATCTCATGGATGAGTAAACGTGGGAGTCGAGCTAGGCTGCTCGATCCCATCTTCGTTAATGACTGTAATCCTTCTGACCTGAGAGCTGCTCAGAGAAGTCTCCTATAGCAATAGGAACTTCACTTTGCATTGTCTCTCGTTCTTCCAAGTCTCTTGTCTCATGTTCGATCCACCTTTACCGGAGCTCCACCTCGCACTGGACTCTCTCTGGCTCCTGAAGCTCCACCTCGTATTGAGCTTTCTGTCAGATAATAATATCCTTCCATCCTCTTCTTCTCCTCTAGAACAACCCTATCACTGTGCATGATTTTTAGAATTTTATCACCAGTTATCCACCTATAGCCGTTTGAATCCAATCTGCTCAGTGAGATAAGATACCACCTAAAATCGGGTATGTATCAGATTTTTCTCAATTTTTTCACTGCACCATCATGTGTTCTCCAGCTGACTATCCCGATGCCTTTGATCGTATAGCTCGATACATCTAGTAGATGAATAGTATCCTCACTGCTCTCTAGAAAGTCAAACTGCTCCTCTCTATAACAAACATGATATGTGCATGCAGAATTTAAAATTTACTACTAGGAAAAAGTAGATACCTCTTCAGATATCATCAAGACACCATTCTTTGACTCACTACTAGCCGTCACTATAGTAGCCCTTGTCCGATCTCTAAGCTAGGGCAATCTCTGACATGATTTTCTAACTTATCATATCGGTAGCATCTAATTTTGCTAGGATCCCTCATCTTGAACCTAGATCATTCACCTCATGATCTTCTACCGCTCCGTCTGCTGCCACCTTCTTCTCCAAAAATTATCAAAGTTGAGCTGCCGCCATCTGAACTCGAAGCTAGATTCTCTCTCCTAAGAATCTCGTTCTGAAGAATTGCCATAGTGACCTCGTCCATCATGATGATGCTCTTTTCCACTAGAAGAGTAGTTACCAAGGACTCATATGAAGAGAGAAGTGATGCTAGCAAGATCAACACTCTGATCATCTTCTCAATCTTTTCACCTATATTGAGAAGATCAGTGAGAATCTTCTGAAAGTATCTGAGATGCTCCTGCACACTCTATCCTTCGATCATCTGTAGTTGATAGAATTGCCTCCAAAGAAAAAGGATGTTGGTGAGGGACTTCACCATATATAATTTCTCGAGCTTCGACCACAACACCATCGAAAAAATCTTGCCAAGTATATGGATCACCACCTCATCCATCGGGTACATGCAGATGGTACTCATCATTTGTATCTATAGCCGCTCTTAGGTCCTCTCCTTTATAGTGTCTAGCTTTTTTTATTTAAGAGAGCGTTGATCAATCCATGTTGGATGACCACGTCCTTCACCCTTGCTTGTCATAAGAAAAAATTATTCTTTTCATCGAACCGATTGATTTTCATCTTGATTGAGCTTGTCTTCTCTATCTTCTTTGGTTTCGATCAATACCATCACGATCTAGACAACCACGTGCACTGGTATTGTTTGGCTCTGATTCCAATTGTTGGGATATCAATTCATTCTGATATCAATTGTTATGGGAGTTTGGCCAGGACACCACCATCTCAAGACCTTCTTGATATCACTTGCGTTGCACTTGATCATATATGGATACCATAAGAGAAAGAAACAAGAATAAAAGATAAAAAAGCACATAATCAAATACGTGAATTAGACCAAGATCTACCTCCATAGGGCATGCAAACTTTACTATGAGAGATAAAAATTAAATAAATATAAAAAAAATTTACCACTCAATCTTTGTATAAAAGTCTCTCAGTAAAAAGCTCCAAAACCCTCATAAAAGCTCTTTAAAATCTCTCAAGAACCTCTCAATACCTTCAGAACGTCATCAGCTTTCTGACGCAATAAACAATTTATCAATCGAAGTTATATAGACTTCAGAAACTCAAAAATAGTATTTCAGTAGGAAATCCAGTCTCAAACACATCCGAAATCGCTTCTGGACCATTCAATCATGACCGACTTTCTTCTGGACCGTCAGATCGTGCACACAGCTCCTGATCAAGTCTAGATTGCTTCTCAGTCATCCAATCGTGACCAAGAGCTCTTTTGATCATCGGATTGCCCAAAATAGAACCCTATCATGCCTAATCAAGCTAGATCACATTTTAGCCGTTTGATTGCAATCAGCTCCTCTATGAGCCATCGGATCGCGATCGGTCCACAAAACAGCTTTGTGGATCATGTGAAATGATTTAGTTTTTGATCCATATAGGCTGCTATGGACCGACGATCCATGATGGATCGTGTGGGCCTGATGCCTGCACGGCTTACGTGCATGCTCGCATGCCTGGGCTAGCCTAGTGCGTAGCTAGCCCAATGCCGCCAAGCGCTGCCGACCTGAGCTGCGTTGTTGCTGGCTGGCACCGCCTATGGACCCCTCTGATGGGCCCGAGGGTCGTGTTGCCTCATCTGATCCTTCTTTCGCACGTAATTTCTTCGTCTGGACTCCGTTTGGGCTGCTCTTGGGCTTGTTAGACTTCCTTCATCATCTTAGACCTCGTTTTGAGCTTATTGTGAACCAAATTTTAAAGTGTTTTCCTCAACAATATAAGCTAAAAATATTATCTTCATTACCAAAATCGAGGATCAGTCATCGATACTTATCACCGAAGGCAAACATCATCTCTCTCAAGGCCGTCACTGGAGCTAAGAAGGTTAGACGGCTTTGGATTGGAATGGGTCAAAATTCAAATTGAAGAGAGACTAATTTGGAGAATCAATGGATCTTACCCAAATGTGGCTGAAAATGGCTGGCTTGAGCAATTCTGTATGTCTGTCTATTGTTATCATAAGTGGATTATGACAACATTAAAACAAGGTCCATCAATGTGTCTCAAATTGATTGTAGGAAAAAAAAAAAAGGCTATCCTATCCATGTATCTATTTATCATACCATGTGGATTATGACAATAGGACGCCAGTCTGGGTCCATTGATGCTGCTGAAATTGACCGCCTAAAAATAATTGGCCCAGCCTAGCCATTTACATATTGAGCTATTGACGCAGAAATTGATCATCGCTGGATCCAGCTAGAAGGGAGGTGGACGAGGTCGCCGTCGGGGACCTGCAAAATAAAGTTCCGTCTGAAGCCAATGGGGATGGCTCCGGTAGGACCCTCCGACGATCAAGTCAGCTCTGGCCAACAAGAATGGAGTGCTTGAAAATGAGTTCTGCAGAGCTTAGAGAAGGGGAGAAGAGCTTAGAGCTTAAAGTTAGCATATCTAGAGGATCTTTTTTATAGGCGAAGCTTGATGGTAACAGCTGCAGCTGCTTGGTGGTGGGTCGCTCGAGGCTGCATCGGATTTGATGCGGAGAGGATGGTATCGTCGGGTCGATAGTGACAGTCATACCGTCCGATAGTGGTGGACTGCTCGAGGTCTGGTGGAGCCACCTATAGCGTCGCCTGTGGCAGACTGATGGTGACCGTTTGTCGCTTTAATAGTCGTGGCTCTGAGAAAGCAGACTTGGTAGACTTCAGCATATATCGATTTCAAATGAGTTCGGACTTCTGAAGAGGAAGCTTGGAAGAAATTTGGTTTTCGTAGGCATCTGATTGGAGGAGTGCGGCTAAGGCTCGACCGTTGAGGAGTTCAACCGACTGAAGGAGTTCGAAGGAGCTCGGTCGCTGAGGAGTTCGAAGGAGCTCGGCCATCGAGGAGTTCGATCAGTTGAAGGGGTTCGGCTAAGACCCATCCACTGAAGCTCTTCCGTGGCTACTGGTTGCATTAGACTGAGCATCAAACTGGACTTCGGTAGGAGTAGGATTTATCTTCAATAATAGTCCCCCTACTTCCGAGTTCGAAACTCGAAGAAAGGGAGTGCAGAAAAGACGACTGCCGAAGTCTTCTTCTGGGCTCCGTGCCAGTTCAGGTCGAAGCTTGGGGAAGATCTCATCTTCAGCTAAAGTTGATGTTGACGTTGAAGCCCAGAAAAGATCTCATCTCTAGCCGAGGTTGAAGTAGATCTCGTCTCCTACGGTCGAGGTTGGAGGTTGAGCTCATCGAGGGCGACATTATCTCCAGCAGCCGAGGCTGACTCGGAGGAGATCTCCTCTCCTACAGTCGAGGTTAATACGGGCGTTCGAGAGAGATCCGATCTCTGGCCGAGGTTGGCTCGATCGCTCGATCGATCGAAAGAGATCTTATCTCTAATCGAGGTTGACTCGATCGCTCGGAAGAGATCTTATCTCTGGCCGAGGTCGTTGCGATCGCTTGGAAGAGATCTTATCTCTAGTAGTCGAGTTTGTCTTGGGGGAGATCTTATTTTCTGCAACCAAGTTTGCCTTAGGGGAGATCTTATCTCATGCGATCGAGGTTGCCTCGAGGAAGATCTTATCTCTTGCAGCCGAGGTTGATGCGGGCACTCGGAGGAGATCTTATCTCCTACGATCGAGTTTATCTCGGGGAAGATCTTATCTCCTACAGTCGAGGTTGGCCTGAACCCTCATGGAAGATCTCATCTTCTGCGGTCGAGGTTGCCTCGAGGGAGATCTTATCCCAGTCGAGGTGTCGCTGAGTTTACCTCGGAAGAGATCTTATCTCCTGCATCGAGGTTGGCCCGGACCCTCGGGGAGATCTCATCTCCTGTGGTTGGGTTGCCTCAAGAGAGATCTTATCTCCTGCAACCGAGGTTGATGTGGGCGCTCGGAGGAGATCTTATCTCCTACGATCGAGTTTGCCTTGGGGGAGATCTTATCTCCTGCAGTCGAGGTTGGCTCGGATCCTTGGAGGAGATATTATCTCCTGCAGTCGAGGTTGCCTCGAGGAAGATCTTATCTCCTGCTGTCGAGATTGATGCGGGCACTCAGAGAAGATCTTATCTCCTACAATCGAGTTTGCATCAGAAAAGATCTTATCTCTTATGGTCGAGGTTGCCTCGGGGGAGATCTTATTCTCCTGCGGCCGAGGTTGCCTCGAGAAAAAATCTTATCTCCTACGACCGAGGTTGATGCGGGCGCTTAGGGAGATCTTATCTCCTACGATCGAGTTTTGCCTCGGAGGAGATCTTATCTCTTGCGGTCGAGGTTGATGTGGACACTCGAGGAAGATCTTATCACCTACAGCCGAGTTTGCCTCGGGGGAGATCTTATCTCCTACGACTGAGGTTGCCTCGGGGGAGATCTTATCTCCTGCAGTCGAGGTTGATGCGGATGCTCGAAGAAGATCTTATCTCCCATGGCCGAGTTTGCCTCAAAGAAGATCTTATCTCCTACAGCCGAGATGGCTTTGGACCCTTGTGGGAGATCTCATCTCTTGTGGCCGAGGTTGCCTCGAAGAAGATCTTATCTCCTGCAGCCAAGATTGATGCGGATGCTCGGAGGAGATCTTATCTCCTGCGATCGAGTTTGCCTCAGGGGAGATCTTATCTCCTACAATCGAGATTGGCCCGAACCCTCGGGGAAGATCTCATCTCCTGCGATCGAGGTTACCTTCGGGGAGATCTTATCTCCTACAGTCGAGGTTGATGCGGACGCTCGAGGAGATCTTATCTCCTGCGGTCGAGTTTGTCTCGGAGAAGATCTTATCCTCCTGCAGCCGAGGTTGGTCCGAACCCTCGGGGGAGATGTTTCTCCTACGGTCGAGGCTGCCTCGGAGGAGATCTTATCTCCTACTGCCAAGGTTGATGCGGATGCTCGGGGGTGATCTTATCTCCTGTAGCTGAGTTTGCCTCAGAGGAGATCTTATCTCCTGCAGTCAAGATTGATGCGGATGCTCGGAAGAGATCTTATCTCCTACGGCCAAGTTTGCAGCCGAGTTTGTCTCGGGGAGATCTTATCTCCTACGATCGAGGTTGCCTCGGGGGAAGATCTTATCTCCTACGGTCGAGGTTGATGCGAGCGCTCGGAGGAGATCTTATCTTCTGCAGTCGAGTTTGCCTCGGAGGAGATCTTATCTCCTGCAGTCGAGGTTGGTCCGGACCCTCAGGGAAGATCTTATCTCCTACGGTCGAGGTTGCTTCGGGGGAGATCTTATCTCCTGCGGCCGAGGTTGATGCGGACGCTCGGGGGAGATTTTATCTCCTACGGTCGAGGTTGATGCGGACGCTTGGGAAAGATCTTATCTCTTGCAGTCGAGGTTGGCCCGGACCTTCGGAGGAGATCTTATCTCCTACGGTCGAGGTTAAAGGTGTTTGACCTGCTCGCATTAGGATGAGGTTCTCCTCCGGTTCCTAATACGGCAACTATTGACTGCTTCTTTCCTATCATGACATAATTTTTGTACCCAAAAATAATATTATTGAAAGGGAAGAATTTTACCGAGGAAAGGTTACTGGCAGCACATCTCCATTTTACGGTCGTGGGGGCATTGTTCCTCCGAGTTTTCTTAGGCAGTAAGTCCCGGGCTGGACGATCTCCTCTATCTCATGCTGGCCTTCTTAATTTGGAGCAAACTTCTCTTGGCTTTGATGCTGGGAGATGATGAATCGTCGAAGTACTAAGCTCTTCCCAAGGATAACGTTGATGACGCCGTGAGGCGGTCGACCTCCTTATCATTTCTGACTATGGCAGCGCCCTTGGCCGATCTTCATTTCATCTTCTTATGAAACCTGCAGGAGAACTTCATGCCCCTTCGTTAGGGCTTCCTTGATGATGAGCTCGAGAGGAAGTTCGACAGCCTCGCTTACGCCAAACTTCATTCCTTCCTTCTGTGAAACCTTCTGTGGGAGAATCTGTGAAATCTTTTGTCGGGGCTTTCACGCTCCCGGGCCCAAGGGGGAGTCTAGGAACGCGGCCGAGCTTCACTTGGCTTTCCTTCACTGTCCTTAACCCTAAAGGCACCTGGGCATAACCTTCGGCTTGAGCCAGTAGATCGGCGAAGTCCCTGGGATACTTCTTCTCCAGGGAGAATAGCATGTCATTCTTTCGAAGGCCGCCCTTGAGCATGGCCATTGCAACGGACTAGTCCAGGTCCCGAACCTCCAACGCCATGACGTTAAATCGGATGACGTAAGCCTGGATGGATTCCTCCTGCTTCTGGTTGACATTCATCAGAGAATTCAAACTTCGACGCAGACGTCGGCTGCTGATAGAGTGGGCCATGAACTGATGGCTCATCTGATCAAAAAGAGAAGATCGCACTCGGCTTCAATGCCGAGTACCAATTTTTAGCTACTCTCTTTAAGGTAGATGGGAAGGCTCAGCACAGTATGGCATCTGAAGCACCGTGGAGTAGCATCATGGTCCGGAAGGCCTCTAGATGATCAACTGGATCAGAAGTTTCATCGTAGCTCTCGAGTTGAGGAAGCTCGAAGTTCGGTGAGACGGACTCTTGCATAATTCGAAGGAAGAAAGAAGGATCGGTGCGGACGTCAGCATGATGAGCTGGGGCGACGTGGTCGAGCTCTTCAATCTGTCGGTCCATCTCCCATAGTCTGTGATTGAGGGCATCGTCTTGGTTGCAGATCTTGGGGGGCTTCCAGCTACAAATGGGGAAGGTCTCCTCCAGAGGAGAATCATGATTCGAACACGGATCCTCTGCTCTCTGTTTTCCTTTTCAAGGGGTGATGGGTACGTCGATCCGAGTACTCTTTTTTGGAGCCGGTTTTGGATATTCTGATGGTGGGTTTGCTGGCAAAGTCGCCATCGAAAGCTATCGCACGGTCTGTATCATCTTGATGAGGCCACGAATCTGCTGGACCAGTAGGTTGAACTGCTCCGCATCTATCATGGCTTCAAGTAGAGCTTGGGTTGTCGAAGCTGAAATGGGAGCAGATGGATTTGATACGGAGGCCGCCGATCGTCGAGCCGAAGCTCTTTTGGGAGGTATTTTTTCTTGAGAAAGAACTTTAGAGAAGAAGAAGGGAGATCTCTGAAGAGGAGAGAAATCATCATAGAGCACTCCTTTAAGAACAAGAAAACCTCGAAGGCAGAGAGTTCCTTCTTCCAGCGCCAATCTGTTGATGCAGAAACTGATCGTCGTCAGATCCAGCTGGAGTGAAGGTGGACGAGGTCGCCGTCGGAGACCTACAAAATAAAGTTTCATCTGGAGCCGATGGAGGGTGGCTCTGGCAGGACCCTCCGACGATCAAGTCAGCTCTGGCCAACAAGAATGGAGTACTCGAGAATGAGTTTTGTAGAGCTTAGAGAAGGGGAGGAGAGCTTAGAGCTTAGAGTTAGCATATTTGGAGGATCCTTTTTATAGACGAAGCTTGATGGTGATAGCTATAGCTATCTGATGGTGGGCTGCTCGAGGCTGCATCAGGTTTGATGTGGAGAGGATGGTATCGTCAGACCGATAGTGATAGCCATATCGTTCGATAGTGGTGGGCTACTCGAGATCTGGCGGAGCCGCCTGTAGCATCGCCTGTGGTAGACTGATAGTGATCGTTCGTCACTTTAATAGCCATGGCTCTGAGAAAGCAGGCTTGGTGGACTTCAGCATATATCGATTCCAAAGGAGTTCGAACTCTTGAAGGAGAAGTTTGGAAGGAATTCGGCTCCTGTAGGCATCTGGCTAGAGGAGTGCGGCTAAGGCTCGATCGCTGAGGAGTTCGGCCGACTGAAGGGGTTCAAAGAAGCTCGACCGTTGGAAGTTCGAAGGAGCTCAACCACTGAGGAGTTCGACCGACTGAAGGGGTTCGGCTAAGATCCGTTCGCTGAAGCTCTTCCATGGCTACTGGTGAAGAGAAATCCTGATTTTCCGAGCCAGGTTCGTTCAGATCGAATTGGATCAAGAGATATATTTCAAAATTTTTTTTCTTTAATCCTAATCAGATCTAAAATATTTTAGATCTGATTATTATTATTTTAAAAATTAAAATAAAATTAGATAAATAAATCAAATTTAATTTATCTTGATGTGGGTAATCCTATTATCCGTTGATGATCCTATATGCAACGGAAGGTTCTGGATCTAGCCACGCAAGTGCCTGGCCTCTATCGATATCCACTCACACTGAATTTGGAGATCCTCTTCTTCTCTATCACATCTCCAGAAATCAGATCTAGATCTGATCTGGAGGATCTTCAAAACTCCTTTTGAAGATCAGCAGTCGTCCTTTGCAGCAGCGCAGCCTTCTAGCTTTCAGTCGCCTTTCTTTTGATCTGGATCGCACCAACCAAGCTCCAAAACCCTTTTGGATGTGGAGAGGAGAGGGAGAAGGATGGGTTTGGCATAGAGGAGGAAGAGGGAGAGGCATACCTTGGGGCGTGGGAATTGTAATTCAAAATTACTACTTTGAGTTGGGCGCAGGGTCTTATTTATAGACTAAGCTGTGATCCAACTCCTCTTCTTCCCAACCAATCATAACTCTTTGTGAAATCAGATCTAAATCTGATTGGTGGGAATAGAGTCCCCTGGATTCCTCCTTAGAGGGTGCCTAAGACCAGTCAAAGTTGGTTCTTAGGAGAACTCTAATTGGAATCCAAAAAGGAGATGGAGTCCCTGTCCAACAGGGACTCCTAGGCGCCTCCAACTTGGGCACACGCCAAGGGTGGCATGCACCCTCTTCCTTGCCAGGTTCTGGCAGGGGGACAGGCCCCCACCAGCTCTCCAATAGGTGCGTGACATGTGGTCAAAAGTCAAAGTGTCAATGGTCAACATTTGACCAGTCAAAGGTAGACTTTTGACCAAAGTCAAAGAACAAGAAATGGCAGGTGACCAAAAATGGCAGGTAATGTCTTACAAAATAAGACAACCTTTTCTGACTTGGACAACCTCCAGTCAGACCATATGAAGGCCTCTGATTGAGCACAAACTCCTTTGGCTCAGTCAGGACAACTTATTTATGATAGCAAAAGAAGAACGTTAGGTTCAATCGAGTGCTAGCATGATTTTCTTGAACCTAATTGAATCTCATTCAGATCAATTGAACTGGATCAGTTCAATTGATGATCACCAGATTCAAACCCTTGTTTGTGTGACCCAGTTAGGTTCAGTTCTGTATGGTAATGGGATATGTCATGATCTCTATCATCGACATCATCGAAACTCCTTTCGATGGATCAGAACTCTTCTGATTCGAACAGCTAGAATGATCGATCATCTAAATCATTCTAATTGCTCCCAAAATCCACCAGTGACACCTAGCAGTATATGGTGGCAACCCATCAGAGCTGAATGCGAACCTCTTGGTGCAGCTACCTGTGTGATTAAGTTCTTCTATCTTGAGCCCCGATCAGATTAGGGTTAAGGTGAACTCGTCAAACCCTAGTTTCTGTCATATGATGTAATCATTCGATTCGAGTCCGATGTGAAAATCTAAATAGAAACTCTTTCTATTATTTTCACTCTGCCATGGCCATGGACTTCTGGACTTGATTCTCATGATCATCATAGGGCTGCTCCTCTACCACCGAGGTAGATAGATTCCATCTTGATGCTATCCAGTTCCTACAATGAACATGCTATAGCCAACATACACCTCAGGATTCCATATGGCTAGGAGACGAGTAATGGTGTAGTCAAACTATAACACCCTCAAGGTGAACTGTTGATGCACCTCAGGTCAAAGAACCAGACACACTACTGCAGCATCGAGTCAGTCATTGACGAGAAGGTAGACTCCCTAATGACTACTCGAGGTGGTCACGCTCAGTGCCCTCGTTCTCTAACGAGTACCTATACTCTCGCTCCGGTGTCTCCACACCGTAGACTCAAGACTCATCTACTAAAGAGAAGCGATTGTACACCAACCTTTCGGATCAATCACCATCCTCGTGATGATCCTATGGTCGGAAGCATTTTATGAGTTAATAATGATTATTCATGTCTTAAATTTTCAACTCTTGAAAATATGAATTATCATTACCATTAACTCAAAGGATGTATCACAGACACTAAATACACATATGTGATAGAAAATAACCCATTTTATTGATTATAGTCAAAATTATAATTTTGCCCCTAGAAGTGTATTACAAGTGTCAGCCAATTCTGGCTTCTAGGGCACATATATCTAACAATCTTCCACTTATCCTAAAGCCAATTGGCTACAAGTCTAAGTCCCATCTTCTCAAGGTGGGCTTCGATCTTCTGCTGGCCCAACGGCTTTGTAAGTGGGTCTGCCACATTATCTGTGGAGTTGACTCTCTTGACCTCGACATAACCCTTCTCGAGGTAATCGCGGATGAGGTGGTATCGCCGCTCAATATGCTTGGATTTCTGGTGAGACCTCGGCTCCTTAGCAAGGGCTATGGCGCCATTTTATTGTCGCAGTATAGAGGAATGGCATCTGATGGCATTACTCCGATTTCTGCAGCAAACTTCTTGTACCAGAATGCTTCCTTCGCAGCCTTCTGATGCAGCGATATATTCTGCTTCCATGGTGGAATCTGCTATCACCGGTTTGCTTGGAACTCTTCCAGCTGACAGCACCACCATTGCACATAAACAGACTTCCCAGATGTCGACTTTCGATCATCTATATCAGACATGAAATCTGAGTCTGTGTATCCCTGGACTTGGAGTTCTCCATTACCAAAGACCAACATCATATCCTTAGTTCTTCTCAAGTACTTAAGGATACATTTCACAGAAGTCCAGTGTTCTTCACCTAGATTTGACTGATATCTGCTTGTGACACTCACAGCATGGGCTATATCAGGTCGTGTACATAGCATGGCATACATGAGGCTCCCTATTGCAGAAGCATAAGGGATCTTGCTCATGCATTCTATTTCCTCAGGTGTGCTGGGGCACATCTTCTTGGAAAGATGAATACCATGTCTGAAGGGTATTAATCCCCTCTTAGAGTTTTTCCATACTAAACCTCTTTAGTACTTTCTCTATGTACATCTTCTGTGAAAGTCCTAGCATCCTATTCGGTCTATCCCTATAGACCTTAATTTCTAGAATAAAGGATGCTTCACCTAGGTCTTTCATGGAGAATTCCTTGGACAACCATAATTTGACTGTTGTCATCATGGGAATATCATTCCAATAAGGAGGATGTCATCCACGTACAATACGAGGAAGACAACAGCGCTCCCACTGACCTTTTTGAAAACACATGGTTTCCTCTTCGTTTTTGATGAAACCAAACGTTTTGATCACATCATTGAAATGAGTGTTCCAGCTCCGAGATGCTTGCTTAAGTCCATATATGGACCTTTGCAGCTTGCAAATCTTGTGATCAGTATCACTGGATGTGAAACCTAGCGGCTGTTCCATATAGATATCTTCCTCAAGATATCCATTTAAGAATGCCAGTTTTCACGTCCATTTGCCATATTTCATAATCGAAATAGGCTGCAACGGCAAGCAATGTGCGGATGGATTTTAGCATAGCCACTGGGAAAAGGTATCCTGATAGTCAATGCCTTCGCGTTGACTATAACCTTTTGCCACTAGTCTAGCCTTGAATGTCTCCACATTCCCATCTGCACCAATCTTTCTCTTGAAGATCCATTTACACCCAATAGGTACTATACCTTCTGGTGGATCTACCAAGGTCCAGACTTGGTTTGAGTGCATCGAGTCAATTTCTGACTGCATTGCCTCTAGCCATTTCTCGGAGTCGATATCTGATATCGCCTCATTGTAGGTTTTGGGATCATCACCATGAGCACCATTACCTACGAGGAACATTTCCTCTACTTCCTCTGAAATAATACCTAAGTATCTTTCAGGGGGATGGAAAACTCTTTCCGATCTACGAGGTGGAGGAGGTAGTGTTCTTATTGGCTCAACCTGATTTGGTTCCAATTGGTCCTTAGCTCATTTGTACTTGTGAGACTTTCTCATCAAGCTTAATCTGCTTTCCAATGCCGCTATCTTGAATAAACTATTTTTCAAGAAAGATGGCATGTCGACTCACAATCACATTGTGGTCTTCTGGAATGTAGAAATAGTATCCTAATGACTCTTTAGGATATCCTATGAATCGAGCTCTAAAGGACCTAAACTCTAACTTGTCCGCTTGTTGTCTTTTGACATGAGCCGGACAACCCCAAATTCTGAGATGACTCAGACTTGGTTTCTTACCGTGCCATATCTCATACGGTGTGGTAGGAACGGTTTTAGAGGGAACCCTATTCAGTAGATAAATTGAAGTTAACAATGAATGTCCCCAAAGAAAATCAGGGAGGTCTGTGAAGCTCATCATGGATCGAACCATATCCAATAGAGTCCGATTTCTCCATTCTGAAATCCCGTTGAGTTGAGGTGTTCCTTGGTGGAGTCCATTGAGAGACTATGCCATTTTCCTTTAGATAGTCTAGGAAATTCTCGGCTAAGGTATTCACCTCCTCGATCTGATCGAAGAACCTTAATGGTTTTTTCAGTTTGTTTTTCTACTTCATGTCTGAATTCTTTGAACTTTTCAAAAGCTTCAGACTTGTGTCTCATAAGATACACACATACCCATACCTAGACAGATCATCGGTAAAGGATAATGAAGTAGACAAAATTGCCTCTAGCCGGCACATCAAATGGGCCGCACACATCAGTATGTACTAGGGCAAGGAGATCTGTGGCCCTCTCCCCATGTCCAACAAAAGGGAGTTTAGTCATTTTGCCTTGAAGACAAGATTCACAAGTTGGATATGACTCAAAAGTCAATGGACTCAATAGCCCATTTTTCTCCAATTTGTTGATCCTATCTTCTGCTATATGACCTAATCTCAGGTGCCATAGATATCTGTCGTTTGGACTATCCCTAGGTCGTTTGGCATTCACGTTTTGCTCGATAGTTAGAATAGGTACATCAATATGTAGCTGATAAAGACCATTAATAAGAAAACCATTTGCAATTTTATTTCTTTCATAAAGAATGTTACAATGGTCCTTAAAGAAGGTAATCACATAGCCTTCTTGTGCTAAGCATGAAACAGAAATCAAATTCCTGCTAGCTGCAGGCACATAATAACAGTCTTTCAAAACTAAGTCTAAACCAGATGGTAATCGAAGAGGGTATGTTCCCATGGCTACTGCAGCAACTCTTGCTCCATTATCGATGCATAGGATCATGTCTCCATCCCTCAGCCTCCTGCTATCCTCAAGACCCTGCATGGAAGTGCACAGATGAGCACTAGAACCAGAGTCAAGCACCCAACTGGATGCAGAAGAAACCGTAAGGTTAGACTCAATAACGAGCATACCTCCAGAAGGACCTTCCTTCTTGTTCTTCAGGGTGGCCAGGTAAGTAGGGCAGTTCCGCTTCCAATGGCCGTCGCTGTTGCAATGGAAACACTTTCCTTTGACATCGGCCTTTTTCTTCGGTTCTGCCTTCTTCTTCTTTGATCCTTCCACCTTTTGCTTTTTCACAGACTTCTTTTTCTTTCCATAAGACTTTCTTTTGGAAGAAGTCCGTTCCATAGCAAGAACTGAGCCTTTAGAACCTTTCATAGAAAGCTCAGCGGTAACCAGCATATTCATTAATTCGGCCAAGGAATTTTGAAGTTTATGCATGTGGTAATTCATGATGAATTGCCCATATGCATCAGTCAAGGATTGCAGAATAATATCATTCTGCAGTCCAAGTCTAACTTCACACCGAGCTTCTCAAGCTCTTCCATGTCCTTGATCATTGTCAGACAGTGATCTTGGACTGACTGCCCATCACGCATCTTAGCCTTAAAAAGTCATTTCGTGACTTGATATTTGGCTGCGCGACTCTGTTCACCAAACATCTCCTGCAGGTGAGCCAACATTTGGCGAGCAGTCCCGATATCTTCATGTTGGCGCTGGAGCTCATCAGACATCGAGCCCAACATGTAATATCTGGCCTTATTATCTTCGTCTATCCATTTTTTCCAGAGATGCTCTCTGTTCAAGTGGATGGACGGACTGGTAAGGTGGGAGGGTCCTGGTCCAATACATGGTTAACTTCTCGAACCCAAAACTAATTTTGTAGTTTCCTGAGCCAATCTTTATAATTGGGTCCAGTCAGTCTATGTGTGTCCAGGATACGTGCCTAATGGGTTGGACGCAGACATTTTTTCTGTAGAGAGTCAAAGATTCTAGTTAGATACTGTAATTTATGACTTGACCAATTTATTTAGGAATTTTATTTTTAAACAAATTAGCTCCCACTATTTTCTCGGATCCCTACACTCCCTCTGTAGAGATGCGAAAATCTCCATGATTAATGATTTCTAGTGGGTGGTGCGGTCTCACCAACTGACTCATCACCTCACCTAACAGTTATTGGTGATGGGTTAGCCAATGAGTGAACAACTCTTGTTCAATGATTCTCTAATCATGGTGCACCCAAACTTGGTCTCTAATTCATGAATCTCACCGTATCCGGAATATTGATCCACTCCTTAGTTAAGTCAGACCCACCATTTGCATAGACTGGGTTCCTAATTGAGTCTCTCACCGTATCCAAAATATTGAGCCCAACTCATCCTCCAGCCCATAGCATCCAATGCCTAATAGACATGGTTGCATCTTCCCGGTGCAACTGAGCCACTGTATCCAGCCGAGAACAATCAACCCCGGGAAGGGCCCGCACATCTACAATGGTGGAAGACCTCAGACTTAATCTTTTCTTAGGGAGAATTGATTCAGGTCTCATTAAACTAGACTTGTCATAGTCATAACAATTATGACTAACCTAGTGGCATGGGTTAGCTCGGATTATTGACCACCTCAGATCAGAACTGTGTCAACAGATATGGCCAGGTAAGTGAGACCGGTGGAAGGAATATGCCATTAACTCGTACAAGAACGCATTCAGGTCGAGTAGCTTCCAATTAAAAATCAGTCGGTCGTATGTGCCAAACTTACCTTAGACACCAAATTGTTGAGCCAGAACCAATTGGGTTAGCCTACAATCCAGACTCTAACCTCTGAGCCTAATTAGGTCTTGCTTGATCGTGACTCGATCTTGACCCAGACTTAATCCTATTAGGCTGGTCAATTTAAGCATTGTTGATCCCATCTAACCAACTCTTGATTCGGTTTGATCAACCGCTTAGACCTAATTGAGCTACCCAAGCCCGAACCCAGTATTATGAATATGTCTTAGATCTAAAATTCTCAATTTTAGACCTAATTAATATTCCATAATCTTAATTTTTAATTAAGTAGGGTTCATAAACAAAATATGCACAATAAATCCTAGGGTTTCAGGATCTAGGGTTTTGCAGAAAGTAAGTTTTGGGTTTCTGATTAAGGACGAACACGCAGCACCCCTACACATCATAAGAACACCCCATCGAATGGGAAGAGAGGGCCTTTAAATCCTTCTTCATTCTTATGACCGGACGGCCAAGAGGAACGCCTTAATCAGGAACATGCAATACTACAAAACAGTTTAGATCTATATCATATATCTCATATACAAATTAGATCTAATCATGGCATATTTTGCATACATCTCATGTATCAAATCATGCATATTTTTCAGATCTAAATTATCTCATAATAATCTAAAAAATTAGATTTAAATTGATCTAATCAAAATAAATTCTAATCTAGATAATTATGTAGAACTATTCTACAACTAGTCTAGACATGCATCAATCATATCTCATATGATATTTAAAATTAAATAATTTTTATTTACTATTTTTTAGATGTTATTATAATACATTATAATATCAAAAAATAGTAAATAAATAGATCTAAAATATGATTTAATCAGATTAAATCAAAAACATGCAAGACTATTCTATAGAACTATTCTATTTTAGAACTAGTCATGCATATTTTCTAATCTTAGATCCAAATCATTTAATTTTAATTTTTTTTGATTTTAGATCTGATCACATCTCATGTGACATCTGAAATTATTTATTTTCTAATTAAAATAAATTTAAAATTAGATCTAAATACTTTTAGAACCTTGGCTCTGATACCAGTTGAAGGGAAATCCTAATTTTTCGGACTAGGTTCGTTCAGATCGGATTAGATCAAGAGATGTATTTCAAAAAAAAAAATTTTTAATTTTAATCAGATTTAAAATATTTTAGATCTAATTATTATTTTAAAAATTAAAATAAAAAATTAGATAAATTAAATTAATTTAATTTATCTTGATGTGGGTAATACTATTACCCGTTGATGATCCTGTATGCAGCAGAAGGTTCTAGATCTAGCCACGCAAGTGCCTGGACTCTACCGATATCCACTTATGTTGGATCTGAAGATCCTCTTCTTTTCTATCACGTCTCCAAAAATCAGATCTGGATTTGATCTGGAGGATCTTCAAAACTTCTTTTGAAGATCAGCAGTCGTCCTTTGCAGCAGCGTAGCCTTCTAGCTTTCAGTCGCCTTTTTTTGATTTGGATCGCACCAACCAAGCTCCAAAACCCTTTTGGACGTGGAGAGGAGAGGGAGAAGATGGGTTTGGCGTGGAGGAAGAGGGAAGAGGCAACCTTGGGGTGTGGAAATTGTGATTCAAAACATACTTTGAGTTGGGCGTAGGGTCTTATTTATAGACTAAGCGTGATCCAACTCCTCTTCTTCCCAACCAATCACAATCCTTTGTGAAATCAGATCTAAATCTGATTGATGGAAATAGAGTTCCCTGGATTCCTCCTTAGAGGGCGCCTAAGACCAGTCAAAGTTGGATTCTTAGGAGAACTCTAATTGGAATCCAAAAAGGAGATGGAGTCCCTATCCAACAGGGACTCCTAGGCGCCTCCAACTTGGGCACACGCCAAGGGTGGCGTGCGCCCTCTTTCTTGCCAGGTTCTGATAAGGGGACAGGCCCCCACCAGCTCTCCAATAGGTGCATGACATGTGGATCAAAAGTCAAAGTGTCAATGGTCAACATTTGACCAGTCAAAGGTAGACTTTTGACCAAAGTCAAAGAACAAGAAATGGCAGGTGACCAAAAATGGTAGGTAATGTCTTACAAAATAAGACAACCTTTTCTGACTTGGACAACCTCCAGTCAGACCATATGAAGGCCTCTGATTGAGCACAAACTCCTTTGGCTCAGTCAGGACAACTTATTTATGATAGCAAAAGAAGAACGTTAGGTTCAATCGAGTGCTAGCACGATTTTCTTGAACCTAATTGAATCTCATTCAGATCAATTGAACTGGATCAGTTCAATTGATGATCACCAGATTCAAACCCTTGTTTGTGTGACCCAGTTAGGTTCAGTTCTGTATGGTAATGGGATATGTCATGATCTCTATCATCGACATCATCGAAACTCCTTTCGATGGATCAGAACTCTTCTGATTCGAACAGCTAGAATGATCGATCATCTAAATCATTCTAATTGCTCCCAAAATCCACCAGTGACACCTAGCAGTATATGGTGGCAACCCATCAGAGCTGAATGCGAACCTCTTGGTGCAGCTACCTATGTGATTAAGTTCTTCTATCTTGAGCCCCGATCAGATTAGGGTTAAGGTAAACTCGTCAAACCCTAGTTTCTGTCATATGATGTAATCATTCGATTCGAGTCCGATGTGAAAATCTAAATAGAAACTCTTTCTATTATTTCACTCTACCATGGCCATGGACTTTAGGACTTGATTCTCATGATCATCATAGGGCTGCTCCTCTACCACCGAGGTAGATAGATTTCATCTTGATGCCATCCAAGTTCCTACAATGAACATGCTATAGCCAACATACACCTCAGGGTTCCATATGGCTAGGAGATCGAGTAATGGTGTAGTCAAACTATAACACCCTCAAGGTGAACTGTCGATGCACCTTAGGATCAAAGAACCAGACACACTACTGCAGCATCGAGTCAGTCATTGACGAGAAGGTAGACTCCCTAATGACTACTCGAGATGGTCACGCTCAGTGCCCTCGTTCTCTAACGAGTACCTATACTCTCGCTCCGGTGTCTTCACACCATAGACTCAAGACTCATCTACTAAAGAGAAGCGATTGTACATCAATCTTTTGGATCAATCACCATCCTCGTGATGATCTATGGTCGAAAGCATTTTATGAGTTAACAATGATTATTCATGTCTTAAATTTTCAACTCTTGAAAATATGAATTATCATTACCATTAACTCAAAGGATGTATCACAGACACTAAATACACATATGTGATAGAAAATAATCCATTTTATTGATTATAGTCAAAATTATAATTTTGCCCCTAGAAGTGTATTACAAGTGTCAGCCAATTCTGGCTTCTAGGACACATATATCTAACAACTGATTGCATTAGGCTGAGCATCAAACTAGACTTCGGCAGGAGCGAAATTTATCCCCAACAGGTATGCTAGCCCAAGTGCTCTTTCTTATGATCGATTTTTGATATCCTGATGATGGATTTTTTGATGAAATCATTGTCGGGGGCTGCCACATGGCCTACACCATCTCGATGAGGCCCTGAACCGCTGCATCAGCAGGTTAAACTGCTCCAAATCTATCATGACCGTCGATGGAGGAGGAGGTTGAAGCATCGACGTTGGGGCCAAAATGGATGGATTTGGCTCGGATCTGATGGCAGAAACGGTAGATCTTCGGATAGTCACATTCTTTGAAGGCATTTCTTGGAATTGAAGGAGAGGATGGAGGTGGATCTTGGAGAAGAAGATCCACAGGATCGGCTGAGCACTTCTTTAATAACAAGGATACCTTAAAAATAGTAGACCCTTTCTCTAGCGTCAATCCTATTGGTGTAGAATCTGATCAACGTCGGACCGAGCTGAAGTTGAGGATGAAGAGGTTGTCGTCGGTGACCTACAAAATAAAGTTCCACCTTGAGTCGATGGTGGTGGCTCCAGAAGGATCCTCCGATGATCAAGTTAGCTCTTCTGACCAATAGAAATAAAGTGCTCAGGAAAGAGTTCAACAGAATTTTGGGAAGGAGAAGAGAGCTTAGAGAAAACGTATCTGAAGGATCTCTTTTATAGATGAAGTCCGAAGCAGACTGATAGTGATAGCCATAGCCGTCCGGTAGCTAGACGCTCGAGGCCACATAGAATTTGTTATAAAAAGGGGCACCGCCTGTAGTAGACTGATAGTGGCAGCCATAGCCGTTCGATAGCTGGCTGCTTAGGGTCGCATGAGAGGGGCACCATCTGCAGCAGACTGATAATGACAGCCATAGTCGTTCGGTAGCTGACCGCTCAGGGCCACATGAGTGGGGCACTGTCTGTAGTAGACTGATAGTGACAGCCGTAGCCATCCGATACTGAGCTGCTCAGGACCACGTGGAGGGCTGAAGAGCTTTGACGTATGTCAATTCTAAAGGAGTTCGAACTTCTAAAGGAAATATGGCTAAAGAAGATCATCTGAAAGAAATGCTATTTGAAATTTGGAAATAATTCGTTGAAGAAATCTGAATGGAGTTCAACTGATGGAGAAGTTCAGAAGAAGTCCAACTGGTGGAGAAGCTCGACTGATGGAGAAGTCTAGAAAGAGTCCGACTGGTGGAGAAGTTCAGCTGAAAGAGTTTGACTGGTGGAGAAGTTTGACTGAAGGAGAAGTTTGGAATGTGTTCGGCTCCTGGAGGAATTTGACTGAAGGAAAAATTTGAAAGAAGTTCGGCTCCTAAAGAAATTCGATTGAAGAAGAAGTCTGAAAGAAGTTCGGTTCTTGGAGAAATTCGATTGAAGAAAAAGTTTGAAGGAAGTTTGACTCCTGGAGGAATTCGATTGAAGAAGAAGTCTGGAAGGAGTTAGGCTCCTAGAGGAATTTGACTGAAGGAGAAGTCTTGGAAGGAGTTCGGCTCTTGGAAGAATTCGATTGAAAGAAAAGTCCTGAAAAAAATTCAGCTCTTAGAGGAATTCGATTGAAGGAGAAGTTCGGAAGGAGTTGGGCACCTAGAGGAATCCAACTGAGGAAGAAGTCTGGAGGGAGTTGGACTCCTGAAGGAATCTGACTGAAGGAGAAGTCTAAGAGGAGTTTGACTGCTTGAAGGAGTTCAGTTGGGGTTCGGCTATTGGAGGGAGTCCGGAGGTTCGGCCGCTAGAGGAGTTCGACTGCTAAAGGAGTTCGACTGGAATTTGACTACTAGAGGAAGAATTTTTAATTGAAGCTCTTCCATGATTATCAGTCGTATTAGGCTAAGCATCAAACTGGACTTCGATGGGAGCTGAGTTTATCCCCAACAGAGTCTATTGAACTAGATGCAATCAAAAAGTTATTTTCATATGGTTTTGTAGTTGTAATTCAATTTTTAGCTGCCATAATTATAGTTAATCAAAGTATAAAATGACACTGCATTATGGAACCTAAGTTTTCTAATTCACAAACTTTCTCAGCTGGCCATGCATGTTTTTGTTTTTTTTTTTGCTTCTAGACTTGAAGATATCTTGGTTCTCAAATATGTTTAGGATTTCATGATTCTTTAATTTTATTTTAAAATAGAAAAATTTAGTCTTAGTAATACTAAACAAAATCTAAATAACTTTATGTACCACTAAAAAATTTTAAGTCATTCATAAGGTCACAAAAGATTGAAAAACTTTATATACCACTGAATAACTTTACAAACTTTCCTCATTGCATTTTGCTCTAGCTCACATGATTCATCTCTGCTCTCCTATTTCATGATTTAAGCACCTTCTCCAAGCTTTTATTTTCCATCTATTTTTATTTTCTTATTAAAAAATTAAATTAAATTAAATAATCTAAGTCATTCTTTTAATATTTATTTATTACTTATTTATATAAATTTTATTTTGGGCTAATTATGCAAAAAAAAATCTTGAACTATTAGAATTTTTCAATTACATCGCAAACATTAACATAGTACAATCATATCACTTAATTTTTAAATTTATTTAATTTAGATTTTGGTTGTGAATTTCATCTAACCAATGGGATGGAATTGTCGTGTAATGCCCTATCACCTACTTATATGACAGAAGAGAATAATGTAGAAAGTGATATTATCTAATAATTTTATCACGATAGCTAAATAAATTAATGATTAGAGTTTGAGTTGAATGTTTTTAAAAATTGGATCATCTAATCATATATAATAATAATAATAATAATAATAATATTATTATTATTATTATTATTATATGGAGGAGTATTATGGTGTTGCTAATTCAGCAAGTCAAAGCTCTTTTAATATGCCGCGTGTCAAGCTCCACATGTCCCACCTAAAACCAAAAAAAAAAATAATAATGAAGAAGACTCCCACCATGAGTCTTCTTCTACCAATTCTGTCTTTTCCACATTGCGAGCATAGAGAGAAAAAAATACTAACCCAATTCAACTGCTGTGATAATTTTACATGTAGAAATTCTTTATCCATCTTAACAACCTCTACTCTTCGGTATTTTTCTTTGAATAGTTATAGTTAGTGCTCTTGACAAAAGGTTTACTATTGGATGGATTGGGGTGGGGAGACGACGATGGAGGGGGTGGGGGTTTGAACCAGAAAGGAAGAGAGGTGGGGGTGTTGGGGCGGGGCGAAGGCATAGGTGGTAGGGGGTGGGGTTTCAACCAAAAGAGAGAGAAAGATGGTCTATTTTTTTTGTTTTGCTAGCAGTTTGTAACTATTGCTCCAATAATTGATTTTGATGATTACAAAGCATTTGAGGGGATTACTAATGAATTTGACTTAAAAAAAAACTTTTTATATTTTAAGAGCAAAATCATAATTTTATCAAGTTTTGATTTAAAAGCCTCAAGGGCAAGTATAGAAGATTTCTAATCTTTTAGAAGCAATTCCATGATTTTTGGATGCTTATTTGAGAGAAAATCAAGTTTGAAACGAAAGGGTCGACCCCTAGGTCGTCCACTATTGAAAAGGGTTGTTTGGCATGCTGTTTCTGTGCCAAAGGTTGACCTCTATTGTTCCAAAAGCTAAAAATATAGAATGACTATTTTTCTAAATTTTGTTTTAGAGATCGACTCCTGTGCCATGAGTTGACCCATGAGTCGACTCCTGCAATGAAAATTTTTCTATAACGACTATTTTTTTCTTATTTTGATAGGTTTTAATGATTTCTTTAATATCTCTAACGGCTATAAATCTTGCACAGAATTCTCTCCTCTACCTATTGAAGATTTAAAAAGCTTTAAATAGAAAAAAATATAAAAGATTGGTGTGATTCAATTATCAGCTCTAAGCAAAAAGTATTCATCAAGAAAAGAAGCTTTCATCTTCAAGTTCACCAATCTCTTAAGAGCTCATTCAAGTCTCTAATAACCTTGAGAAAAATCAGAGAAGCTTCCTCCATTATTATGAAAAACATTCTTAAGGTTTTATTTGCTCACAAAGGAAGCTAAACCTGTATTTGATTGTCATTAAATCTTTTACTCTACTTTACTATTTTGATTTAAGTTTTGGGAGATTCTAAAACTTAGAAAGGTTGATTCTAACCTTGAATAGGATTGTATTGGATTGACTTGTATCCGAAAAATAAGTGTTCTAGCTTGGGATGACTAGGGTTGAAGGTTTTCAATGATGTATTCAGTTTGAATATAGTTAGTAAATTTTAATTTTCAAGTAGGAGCTTGAAGAGTGGATGTAGGTACAAGAAAAGCATTGAACCACTATAAATCTTGCTTGTTTGTAGTATGCTTGCTATCTTTCTTTTCTTAGTTTATTAAATTCTTGCTCTTTAATCTTTTATATTTTTCTCTAACCTAAATCGCTTCATACACACATTTTGCATATCATCATTCAATCTTGATATCTTTAAATTAGTTTTAAAATATTAAAAATCTAATTCACCCCTCCCTCTTAGGTTGCTAGCTGAGCAACAAGTGGTATCAAAGTCTGATGCTCTAGTCCTACTTTGATTTAACCATTAAAAAGTCAAAAATCTATGGCAACCCAAGTTAGTATTTCTCTAGCCGAAGGATAGTCCATAAATCGACTTCCACTTTTCAATAGGACAAACTATACCTATTGAAAAGCTCGGATAAGAATTTTCATACAAACACTTGACTATGATATGTGGAGTATCATAGTTAATGAACCACACACACCCACTAAGATAATTGATGGTGAGAAATCAATCAAATCTAAAAAAGAATGGGATGAGATTGATAAAAAAATGGCTCAATTCAATGCAAGAGCCATGAATGTTTTATATTATGCTCTAGATGCTAATGAATTTAATTATATTTCAACATGCATGTCAGCTAAGAAAATATGGGATAGATTGAAGTAACTCATGAAGGTACTTAAGTTAAGGAGTCAAAAATTAACATGCTTGTGCACAAATATGAACTTTTCAAAATAAAGCATGATAAGTCAATAACTATAATGTTTACTATATTTACGAATATTATAAATGGTCTTAAAAATTTTGGCAAATCTTCTTCTAACAGTGATCTTATGAGAAAGATTCTTAGGTTTTTGCCAAGAACATAGGAGGCCAAAGTGACTGCAATCCAAGAAGCCAAAGATCTAAATATTTTATCCTTGGAGGAGCTTCTAGGATCATTAATGACTCACGAGCTAAGCATGAAACAACATCAAGAAGAAGATGTCAAAAAAAAAAAGACAATAGCCCTTCAATCCACCACTCAATAAGATGAGAAATCCGATGAAATGAAAGATGAAGAACAAGATGAAGAAATAGCCCTCATCATAAGAAAGTTCAAGAAATTTTTGAAGAAGAAACAAGGAATGAGGAAGAGGCTACCTACCAAAGGGGAGCATAGCAAGAAAAATGATAGGGAGCAGCTTCTTATTCACTATGAATGTAAGAAGTCGGAGCACTTTAGGTCTGAATGTCCTCAACTTAAAAAAGTTTTCAAGAAATACAAGAAAAAGACTATGGTGGCAATATGGAGTGATAGTGACGACTCAAGCTTCGAAGAAAAAGAAGCTCATGAACATGCTAATCTGTGCCTTATGGCATATGAGAATGAGGTAAGTGCTGGAATCTCAAATGAATTTATATTCAAAAAACTTCAAGAAGCCTTCTATGATTTAGTAGATAATTTAAAGAAGTTAGAAACTAAAAATAAAGAACTAAAATTAAAAAATCAAGTCTTGCTAAAAAAAAATGAAACTATCCTAAGTGAAAAATTAGTCTTAACTCAAAAAAATTTAAATTTAAAAAATAAAATTGATAATTTAAAATTGATAGTTGAAAAATTTACTTTAAGTTTAAATAAACTTCATATAATTCTTAAAAATCAAAAGACCGTTTATGATAAGGCTGGTCTAGGCTATAACCTCCTAAGAAAATAAAAAAAATTTTAAAATATTTTTATAAATTTATAAAGTAATAAATTTTTAAATGTTACTTGCTTTAAATATGGTAAACTAAGACATAAATCTTATACATGTTTCTCTAACAATTCAAATGTAAAGAAAATATAGATTCCAAAAGGAATCATTGTAACTAACCTTAAAGGACCCAAGAAAACTTGGGTACTTAGAGTAAAGACTTAATTTTGCATGTAAATGTATCTTTCATCCAAAGAAAAAAATCAGAAATGGTATCTTGACAGCGAATGCTCAAGATACATGATCGGTGATGAGTCCCAATTCATCACGCTTGATGCTAAAAATGGAGAGATGGTCATATTTGGAGATAATGGCAAAGAAAAGATCATTGGTATAGGTTATGTCGGTACCACTCCCTTCAAGTATATTGAAAATATTTTATTAGTAGATGGTTTAAAACACAATCTCTTAAGTATTAGTCAAGTTTGTGACAAAGATTATAAAGTTGTTTTTGAATCTTCATTGTGCATTGTAACTAGTTCTAATGATGATGGCATTAAGTTTGTTGATCATAAGCATGGTAATATTTATATGGTAGATTTAAATAATCTTTCTACGATAAACATGCAATATTTATTTGCTATAAATACCAAAATTAATGAGACTAGTTGGCTTTGGCATCGTCGGTTTGCATATATTAGTATGCATTCACTTTCAAAGCTTATCAAAAAGAAATTAGTTATCGATTTACCAAATTTGAACTTTGAAAAAAATAAAATTTATGATGCATGCCAACTAGGTAATTAAACAAGAGTTTCATTCAAATTTAAGAACATTATTTCAACTTCTAGGCCATTGAAACTTTTGCACATGGATTTATTTAGTCCTACAAGAATAGCAAGCTTAGGTGAAAAATATTATGGTTTCATAATTATCGATGACTACTCATATTTAACGTGGATTTTTTTTTTGGCACACAAAGATGAATTTAAAGCATTCGAAGTGATCATGGAATCAAATTTGAAAATCAAGATTTTAAAAAATTTTATGATGAAAAAAAATTAACCATAATTTTTCAGTACTTGGAACACCCCAACAAAATGGAGTAATAGAAAAGAAAAATAAAACTCTAGAAGAAATAGCTCGTACTATGCTATATGAAAGTAACCTTCCAAGATACTTTTGAGTGAAAGCAATTAACACAGCATGTTACATCTTAAATTGTGCCCTAATCAGACCAATTTTAAAGAAAATATTTTATGAGCTTCGGAAAGAAAGAAAACCTAACATTGCATATTTTCATATTTTTGGCTATTGATGTTTTATTTTGAATAATGGTAAAGAAAAACTAAGTAAATTTGATGCAAATTTGATGAAGCTATTTTTCTTGGTTACTTCTCTTCTAGTAAAGCTTTTAAAGTTTTTAACAAAGAACCTTAGTAGTAGAGGAGTCAATACATATTATTTTTTATAAAACTAATGATTTTCCATCAAAGAAGAGTGAGGGTATTGATGATGCAGATCCCTCTTGTAGAATGATTGAAGGAGATCACTTTAAAGGATTCAATAATTCAAAATGAAGAGAATCATGAAGATAAGTAAAAAATTGAGGGTGAAGGATAATAAGAACAATCTCAAGGTACAAATGATCTTTAAAAAAAATATTGGTATGTTCACAATCATCCGAAAGAACTAATTATTGATGATCCTATACATAGGATAAGAACTCGCTCTTCACTTAGAGATACATACAATCATTTTGCATTTGTTTCTCATTTTGAATCTAAAACCATTGATGAAGCCAAAAAAGATTATAATTCGATAAATGCAATGCAAGAGGAACTTAATCAATTCGAAAGAAATAATATATGGACCTTAGTATCAAGATCTAAAAATTATCCAATAATTAGTACAAAATGGGTATATAGAAATAAATTGAATAAAAATAGAAATATAATTAAGAATAAAATAAGATTAGTTGCAAAGGATTATAATCAAGAAGAAAAATTTGATTTTGATAAAATCTTTGCACATGTTGCTAGACTAGAAGTAATTAGACTTTTACTCGCTTATACATGCTTTATGAATTTCAAGCTATTTCAAATGGATGTTAAAAGTACTTTTCTAAATGGATATATTATTGAAGAAATTTATGTAGAATAACCTTACAATTTTGAAAATCATGCTTTTTTAAATTATGTTTTTAGATTAAACAAAGCATTATATGGTTTAAAATAAGTACCTAGGGCTTGGTACGAAAGACTAAGTAAATTCTTGCTTAATAATGAATTTTTAAGAGGAAATGTATATACAATCCTTTTCATTAAAAATGATCATGATGACATCTTAGTATTACAAATATATGTTGATGACATTATATTTGGATCTACTAATAAAACTTTATGTCAAGATTTTGCTAAGCTCATGCAGGAAGAGTTCGAGATGAGCATGATGGATGAACTAACATTCTTCCTCGGACTTTAAATCAAACAAACAAAAGAAGGAATCTCCATCACTCAAAGTAAGTACATAAGAAAACTACTCAAGAGATTTAGGATGGAGAGCTCCAAAGCAATTGATACCTCCATGAGTTCATCATGTAAGCTTGATAAGGATGAAGGAGGTAAAAGTATTGATCAAAAATTTTATAGAGGTATGATTAGTTCTTTATTGTATTTAACTGCTAGTAGACCAGATATCATGTTTAGTGTTTATTTATTTGCACGATTTCAATCTAATCCAAAAGAATCATATTTAAATGCTGTAAAAAGAATACTTAAATACCTAAAAGAAACTCAATCCATAGGTTTATGATACTCTAAAAATTCATCAATCAATTTAATTGGATATTCAGATACAGACTTTGCTGAATGTAAATTAGATAGAAAAAATATTAGTAAAATTTGACAATTTTTAGGAGTTAATTTAATCTCTTGGTTTAGTAAGAAGCGAAATTTGGTAGCATTATTTACGGTCGAGGCCGAATATATTGCAGCCAAAAGTTACTGTACATAAATCTTGTGGATTAAGTAATAACTTGAGAACTTTGATATCAAACTAAACAAAACTCTCATAAGATATGATAATACTAGTGTCATAAATCTAACTAAGAATTCAATCCAACACTCTAGGTCAAAATACATTGAAATAAGATATCATTTCATAAGAGAGCATTTTCAAAATAATGATATAATTTTTTATTATGTTTATACTAAAAATTAATTGGCTGATATTTTTACTAAGGCCTTGAGTGAAGATAAATTTTATGAAATTAGGAAAGAATTGAGAATTCTAGATTCTTTTGCTTAAATATCCTTCTTTTGATCCTAATTTATCCTCTACTAATATTTTTAGATCAATCCTTGAGACTTAATTTCATTGCTTTAAGTTAAAAATTATCCATCCTTCTTTTTTTTTCTTGACTATAAGAAGAAAAATTATTTTTAAACTTAATAAGAAAAATCATAGATAAATAATTATACTTTATTTATCTCATAAGTTTATTTGAGCATTCTAATGATTTTGATTATTTGATTTATTTTAAGCAACTATTTATATTTTATACATGTTGATCATATTATTATTATTTTTTTAAAATTAATTAGTATCAAAAAATTATTTTTGATCTTAAAAGAGAATTATTGATGAATATTCATGCCTTATTTAAATTAATTAATTTTAAAAAATAAATTTAAGAAAAATACTCTTTTTAAGTTTTTTGATATTGATGTCAAGCAAAATATTTGAAAGAAGCTATTAAAATCAAATATTCAAAGAAGACTTTAGTTTTTAATCAATTGATATCAGACAGCTTGATATTTATCTTATATTTTATTGAACTTAATATATATATAATAATAAAAAAAAAGAATAGATGATCTCTGAAAATTGAATATATCTTATAATTTATTTTGAATGATCTATTTAAAATCTTTAATCTTTAAAATATTCCATCTCTCTTGAATCTTTGAAGTTTAAAATAATTTTATTTAATACATTTATATTATTCAAAAAGAGAGAGATGTATTTTTAATTTATGTTATTCATAAATAGAAAAAAATGAGAAAAGATATTCATTCTAAATTTATTATGTTCTTTTAAAATGGAGAAGAAAAGCTAAAAGATAAATTTATCCAATAATAATTATAAAAAAGAGAGAGAGAAAAATTATGTGATGAATTTTCTAGTATTTACTCTTAAAAAATAAAGAAAAAGATATTTGTTTGTTAAATATTATCTAGTTAGCCTTGACTGAATATTCTAATTAATTTGAGTTAAGAATAATGAACTTTAATTATTTTATGATCATTTTAACTTAAGCCTTAATATGATTATTCAGTTTAAATTTAATTAATTTGATTATTAAATTATTTTTAATAACTAATTAAAGTTAAAATTAATTTAAAATATATTTTCATTCCAAAAAAAATTAATTTTGATATATACTTCTAATTTTGAAACTCATTTAAAAATATGAATATAATATAAAATTTTTAATATGTATTAAGAAATCTTTGTAAAATCATTTTTGCTCTGATACTATCTTTGTTTTGCTCGATATATTTCTGATATATATCTTTTTTAAATTTAATTGACTAAAATTTATTTAAGAAAAAAAATTAAGAATAAATAATGAATTAAATATTATGCTTGATTCCACTATTTAAATCTTTGAAAAGCTCTAATTCTCTTAAAACTTAAAAGTACATATTTGAAAATTTGTTCAAAGAATCATATTCATTCAAAAAGGGGGAGAGTCTTTGATATTTGAGTTTCAGCTAATTTTTTATAAAGAAAAAAATTTCAAATGATAAGCTTTTAAAGGAGAGTTGATTCATTTGATTTGATTCAATTTTTTGAATTTAATACATCTATCATTTAACACACCCTATCACATCTCTGATTCTTCATCTGATTCAGATGCTTTCAGCCATTATCTCTACTAGATTTAATTTAGTCATCTTTGTATTAGGTTATAATCTAATATCTCTTAGTTGTTTCTATGAGTTGTTGATCAAGTCATAGCTGATTATATTTTTTTTAGATTAAACTTATGGCATTGATACTTTTGGCTGTTTGGGTAATGGATAGTTGTATCCATAATTTTTGTATGTTTTAATGGCTTAATTCTCATGAATACTTTTGATACTTTTATATTTTGTATGTTTAGCACTTATATATTTTGATGACTTGATGTTATGATAATCATTTGGATATAAATATATGATGATGTCATTTGAATGATGTGAAATGAAATATTTATGAATTGACTAAATTTTATTATGATCATTATGTTATAAATTGAAAGTTTTGTTATAAACTCTTGTTCTAATAGAAAAATATATGAAATAACTTAAGGAGGAGGCTTTTTTATTTTTAAATTTTAAAATTCTTTAAGATCTTACTTGATGATATCAAAAAGAGGAAGTAGAGTAAATAAAATTAGGCTATAAACAAAATTGATAAAAAAAATAAAATTGAAGTAAAATTGATAAAAGGAATAAGCAAGTCAAACATTTTTGTAAATCATTTAAATGCCTGACTATAAGTAATCATCAAACTGCTCTTGATGTCATATTGATCAAATAATTAAATATAATATCCTAGTATGTGATGTAGCATATTTCTTCAAAATTTTTAAAGCTTTCAATCAATGTTTCTACATGCTTTATTTTTACTTATGCTCAAATATTTTATCATCATTAAAAAGGAAAAGATTATTGCTCTAAGAATTGATTTTGATGATTACAAAGCATTTGAGGAGATTACTAATAAATTTAGCTTAAAAAAATATTTTTTATATTTTAGATGCAAAATCATAATTTTATCAAGTTTTGATCTGAGAGTCTCAAAAGAAAGCATAGAAGATTTTTAATCCTTTAAAGGTAGTTCCATGATTTTTGGATGCTTATTTTGGAAGAAAATCAAGTTTGAACTGAAAGGATCGACCCATCGTCTCCTATTGAAAAGGGCTGTTTGGCACGCTGTCTTTGTGCTAAGGGTCGACCTCTGCCGTTTCGAAGGCTAAAAATATAGAACGGCTATTTTTTTGAATTTTGTCTTAGGGGTCGATCCCTATGCCATGAGTCGACCCATGAGTTGACTCCTATGCCATGAGTCGACCACTGTACCATGAGTCGACCCTTACAATGGAAATTTTTCTATAATAGCTTTTTTTTTATTTTGGTAGATTTTAATGATTTTTTTAATATCTCCAACGGCTACAAATCTTGCCCAGAATTTTCTTCTCTACCTATTGAAGATTTAAAAGGCTTTAAATAGGAAAAAACATACAAAAGATTAGTGCGATTCAATTATCAACCTTAAGCAAAAAGTATTTATCAAGAAAAGAAACTTTCATCTTCAAGTTCATCAACCTCTCAAGAGCTCATTCAAGTATCCAACAATCTTAAGAAAAATCAGAGAAGCTTCCTCCATTATTGTAAAAAATATTCTTAAGATTTTATTTGCTCACAAAAGAAGCTAAACTTATATTTGATTGTTATTAAATCGTTTACTCTATTTTACTATTTTAATTCAAGTTTTGGGGGATTCCAAAACTTGGAAAGATTGATTCTAACCTTGAATAGGATTGTATTGGATTAACTTGTACCCAAGAACAAGTATTCTAGCTTGGGATAGCTAGGGTTGGAGATTTTCAACGATGTATTCAGTTTGAATATGGTTAGTGGATTTAAATTTTCAAGTAGAAGCTTGGCGAGTGGATGTAGATGCAAGAAAAGCATCGAACCACTATAAATCTTGCTTATTTGTGGTATGCTTGCTATCTTTCTTTTCTTAGTTTGTTAAATTCTTGCTCTTTAATCTTTTATATTTTTTTCTAACTTAAATCGCTTCACACACACATCTTGCATATCATCATTCAATTTTGATATCTTTAAATTAGCTTTAAAATATTAAAAACTCAATTCATCCCCTCTCTTGGGTTGCTAGCTGGGCAACAGTAACACATGTTACCATATAATTGGTTCATTAAATATTTTTTTTTCAAAAACATGATAAGTAGTAATCTTGAAGATATCATAATTTACTTTATCTCCAAGAAGTGATAATGGAGTATGACAACACCTCTTTTATTTTTCTTATACTTTTTTTATTTTATGGGTTGTTAAGTTTGTAATATATTATATTTTTTTAAAATTTTATAAATAGTCAGTTTATTCTAAGTCCTATTTTTTTATATAGGTTGCCCATTTTCAATTTGCTTGAAATATGAGATGCAGCTTTTTTTTTTTTTTTTTATGATTGAAAATGTTAATTTTTTTTCTCTTTTTGGTTGGTGAATTTTTTGGAACTTCAATAAGTTGATTTGCTAATGAAAAATGTAGTCTTGTATATACCCTTGTTAATGTAAATATATGCATGTAGAATACTAAGCTAGTTACTATGGTTGATTTATTAGATTTATACTTTTATAGGTGTCTTTTTTTATTACTACATAGTATGTTTTCCAATAGATAGTATCATCAAAATTTTTATGTAACTTGATGTATTTCTTACCATTATTTATATATTATAATGATATTTCAAGTTAGAGTTTTCATTTGATATTTTTAAGATATATACTTCACTTTAAAATGATATTTGAAGTTAGGGAGGAGATCGTCGTCACAGAGTTGGATGGTGAGATCGTAGGGGCAGTAAGAGAGGGGGTAGATCAAGAGAAAGTGAAAGTAAAAAGTGATGGAGATGAAGGTGCTAAAGCCATCGCAGTGATGGAAGATGGAGAGGTAGAGATAGGAGAGGGAAGATTTTTGTACATCCGGTCCCATGCAATGCGTGGGTATCTAACTAATTTTATTAAATCTAAAATTGAATACTTTTAGATGCTTCAGAATTTTTATATAATTAATTTTTTATATTAATTAAAAATAAAATTACACGTGCATCGGACGTCTGGCCTTAGCAAAATCCCCGCCACCGCGAGCACACCGCATAAAGCCCTAACAGCACTCCTTCCCCTCTTCTTTCCTCCCCCCGTGCCCCCCGATTGAAAAAGCAGGGATGGAAGAGGGCGCGGGCTTCCTCTACGAAACCCTCGACACCCCCTTCTTCTCCGCGGACCCCGACTCCGTTCCCGATCTCACCGAGTCCTACGACGTCTTCCGCAACCAGATCACCTCTCCGGCGGACTCCTTCGCCGACATTCCCGTCGCCGACTATTTCTCTCTCGACGTCGCCGCCGACAACCCCCGCTGGGAAGAGACCCCGCCGCCGCCTCCCGCTTCCCGCGCCCCGGAGGGGAACCAGGCCTTGGAGGTGGCCTGGTTCCGTGCCGGGAGCCGTTTCAAGAGCCCCATGCTTCAGCTTCACAAAGGTAGTGTCCACTGCTAGAAAGAAAGAATCTTGGTGTGGATTTCTTGGGATTCTTTCAAGCGGATCACCTCCTTTTTGATATGTGTATTGTATCTTTTGTTAGTTCTTTCTACTGTTTTCTCAATGGATTTTTTTGTCTACAATGATGCTGTGAAATTTGGGGTGAGAAGGTCAAGGATAGTTTTTATAATAAAATTACGCATCGAATATAGAACAACACGGCGGACTTAATTTATGGAAAATTTTTGAATCGGTGGAATTTTTGGTTCACAAAAAAATTCATTATGCTTTGTTCAAGATAATTGGTAATCTGGTCTCTTTGTTATCTTGAACTGTCAATTTGGCAACATAACTCATAAACAATCAAGAACAAAGACGAGGACTAGTTATTGTTTGTCTTGTTCTGCTTATCATTATTTTTAGGAATCAAGAAGATACCCCAAGAACATGGGCGGTGTGAGGGGACCTGGTCTTTGCATGTAAAGGGGGCTGCTGTCGGAATTTCTGCGACTCTCATGTTCCACTCCTGTTTCTGAACGAAATTTTATTTGATAAAGCCTTAAAAGAGTCTGATGGACATGGTATACAAATGCTATCTCCCTTATCTAATAAGAACCCGTCTAAATTCTCACCTATTCAAATCCCTAGAGTGCAAGAGCATGAGATCAGTGGAAATCCTTTAGCATTTGGAATCTCTACGTAGGGCTTCAGAATCTTCCAACTCAAATCGACACCAATCCACTTTCTTGCATCTGCAAAGTAAACCCGCACAATTTTGTCAACCAAGGAAAAAACAAAAATCTGTCTTGAATCCAACCATGTTCACATCTTTCCTTTGGTATGTAACATAATTACCATCTTCGCTGGACACAAATTCTGGCCTTATCAGTCCATTTTCATTTTTAAGTGGGTGGTGCCTTAGTTAGACACTAGTACACTAGGATGAGTCTTGCAAAAGGGAGTAAAATAACAAAACATATATAACATCTACAAATATGTAAGTAAATTAGAGTTATATTTAGCCAAGATATATATAGCAAACATATATGTAGCAAGTATAACGTATTTATAAGAACCTGAAAAAAATATAAATTAGCAAAATAGGAAACATTAAATCATGACCATTCATTGGTAATGTTCTTATTAAGGCTAGTATGGGCTGAAGTGACTTCATGGTGATGTCCAATTGGAGTATAAGAACATGTCCAGAAACCAGTTAGAAACAAATGGCAAATTAGCTCTCTAAAAGGCTTTCTAAGAGAAGAAGGTCTTTGATAGTGAGAAAAAACATAAAGCATGTGCTTAAAAATATTCTGCAAAAATCAAATTATGACATGAATTAGGATGCAAAACAGTTTGATCAAAAGTGTTTGAAAAGGCAGTTGTGGTATGCATGTGGTAAAGGAATTGCACAGTGTGTGTAGTACATGGACCGCATATGTGGATGCATATGCAGTTACATTTTTTGACTGTCAAAAAAATAAATAAAACACATTGAATACCATAAAAACAACAACAATAATGATAGTACTTGTTTTGGATAAATAATGATAATATTGGTAACAATAGGGAAACATTTAGTGCTTTTTAGTACTTTATTCCTTGTAGCATTAGTATCATATTATTAATCCTCGTACTGTGCCCGCTTGAAACCCATATCAGACCTAATCATCAGCTTGAACTTGTTTCATCTGGATGGGCTTATATAAGACTGTGCTGTGCATGCTGCTTGGAATGCTAAAAGGCTGCATAAGCAGCCTAACAATGCTAAATAGGCTGCATAAGTGGACTACCTTCTTGGTTATTATGCAGTATGGCAGCATATGGTACCCATAAATAAGCAATAGGTTGTGGTTGTGAGACTGCATCCATATTTTAAAACATTCGGTTGAAATAAGAGAAAGGAAAAGTCCTATCTTTTCCTGTGTCTTTTAAATTTGAAGCATCTGAATCAAGATAATTGGAAAATGAGGAGTGATGGTCAGGGTCATGATTTGTCTGCAGTTTCAGACACAATGTGTGAGATTAGAATGTTACATGCAAGATAAGACTGTAAAAGTGAGCAATGCATTAATTAAGTTCTATGGTTCTTCATGAAGATATGATGAAGAGATTCAGAGAAAAAGTCCTTTCTGAATTGCAAACTTTCAATTGGCTGTAATTATAAAGGTTCGATTGTAAGGTATTTCGCAATAGCATGTTATTGCAATATATGATAAGTGTTCAGAGATCGAGTAAGATATTTGAATAAGAGTGTATTCATGAGGATATCATGAAGAATTTGGTAGAAAGAATTCCTTCTGAAATGGAAACTTTTGGTTTTTATCAGAATTTAAAGTTTGGTTCATGCATTCTCTTATTAAGGATCTGTTAACTGTTTTTTTCTTTCTTTGTTTATTTAACTTTTGTTTTAGAATAATAATCTGTGGATCTTGATTCATTGGTCTTTGAGTGGATATAATCTTTAATGGATGGCCACCATGGATTTCATAGTTACATGATTCATATTTGGCACCTTAAATATCAGTATGAAGTATCAAGATGATTCATCCTCTGATTGGATCCACCTTATCATATGTCAAGTGCTTTCACCTTGGTCTCCAAACTTGATATCTATTCATTAAAGCTTTGTATCTCCAACGTCAAAGTGCTGGACTGTGAAATCTACATCCTCCTTTTTTTCTTGGTTTGCTGCTTGTCTCACATGTAGGCAACAAATGTATGGCTTTTGATGAGATCATGGTTTGGTAGATTTGAAGAATATCATGTAATGTGGTTGCATGTGTTTTAGGAGCAAGCATCAATCTATTGTTTTCAATATATCTCATCATCTTCCTTGTTTTCTGTTTCCTTTCATGGAATGGATTGATATGTGCATGCCATTCTCAGAACATTTAATGTTAATTGCTGGTCCACCAGAAAATGGATGGACACAATAACCACATAAACCCCCAATCAAAACTTAAGGAGAGAGATCACAGCTTCTGGAGCCTTTCCTTTGTGCTATATTTGTGAAATATTATGCCCTTGGTGGTCCTATCAAAAATAAGGTAGATTGAGGGGGCTTCATATGCATCCAAAACAGGTGGATTTTCCCAACTCTTGATAACTTTTGCAGGCCTTTTTGGCATACCATGTCCATGAATAGCTGTAATGAAGTGGTTGAGCATTGTGTTAGTCGAAGTTTCATGTCCTCATTTTTGGGTTGTATGATACTTGGGAGGACTAGGAAAGTCCAGCTTATGTAAATTATAAGCAGGGTCTGTTTGTATTGATAAAGATATTATGAATTAGTGTCCTATAGGTTTACCTGCCCTTTTGGTTATGCATCGAGTAATATAATATAATATTTCTTTGATGGTTTCTTGCCTCGTGTGTGTGTGTGTGTTTTGCTTACAACCTATGGTTGGAATTGTTGTTGGTTTACCTTAGATGTTGATGGAAGCTATTTTGGCTCATGCAGAGATACTTGATTTTTGTGATTTTGTCTCGCCAACTCCTGAAGAACAAGCCTCACGTTCTGCTGCTGTACAGCGTGTTTTTGAGGTTGTCAAACATATCTGGCCGCACTGCAGAGTATGTCAGTTCTTTGATGCTTTGCTTGTGTGATTATTGGCCTTGTCTGATTTAAACTCTACATTTGATTACAAAAAATCTATTAAGTGCATTAAATGGTGCTGTTTATTTCTGCACAGGTGGAAGTTTTTGGATCATTTAGGACAGGCCTCTATCTACCAACTAGTGATATCGATGCAAGTACAATGCAACTTTCAAGACATTGCAATGAATACCCAATCTCTTTATATTTATTTCTGTTGCTATGCATCCAACTTGAAACTAATTTATATGAATTGTGCTGCATGCAACAATGCCCTGATATTATGTATCATGTTGTTAGCTTGTATGACACAATACAGCATTTTACCGATCACATTGTTAGCAAGCAACTCTGACACTCCGGTTATTGAGGACTATATGATTGTTTGTTTCTTTGTTTGAATGATATGAACATTGTGGAGGCATTTCTTTTATTTGATAGATCTTATAACTTCTATGAACCCAATATTAGCTGGAAAAAAAAAAGTTTCACTGATCTGATAGCTTGTATACCTCTAGTTTTAAAGTTAAAGTGGTTTGCCTTTTGAAGCCGTGCTGCCGTATGGGTGACTATCCTTAAGATTCGGTTCACCTTTAATTTCTTCCATAATCTACTTATTCCAATGATGACAGTCTCAGAAACCTCAGTTCTCCTTTACTGTTATTGCTCTCTTTCGTAGAGCTTCAGCATCCTTCTACACTAAACAATGCTTTTGGTCTTTTTGTTTTGTTGGTATTTTGCTTTCTTGTAAATGTTTCTATTATTTGCCAAGAATACAGTTACATTCTTCTTCACCCTTTTATTCCTAACGTGGAAACAAGTTTACTGCATCGACTTTAAGGACGGGAAGTTCCAAAATTGTGCTAGTTGTGCTTCTAAATATATTTTGATGCTGGAGTTTTGATTATTTCCTTTAGCAGGGAAAGTTGCTTACTACAGGAAGTAACAAACTGGATAGCCAAAAATAGAATAACAGGGGCTATAACCCTTGTTTTGTTTGATGTTATCATAGGCATATCTATGATTGAGTAGAACTTTCTGACTTCAAACCAAGATTGCTAGCACCACCTCCTTTCCTGATTCTAATTGAGGAATCTGATACCAAGAATTGTATTTTTAGGATCTGTGTCATACTAAGACTAGCATATATTGGCTAGTAATGTTACAGACATGGAAACAATTATTATTTTGTTTTTCTTCTAGAGGAATTTACCCAGGTCATTTTCTTCTCAATGCCTTAAAATGCCTCATACTTTCCCCTTTAAATTTTTGTGCAACCACTTTTAGAATAGTTCTCTGCTGGTTGCTGGCAACTCTACACTTCTGTCTTATTTAAAACTTGGAAACAATATTTGAGTTTTTCAAATTATACAAAACATGAGAGATTCAAATCATTCCAGCAAATTCACCAAAACTTCCTTTCGAAAAAGCAGCACACACAATGAATGAGCTAGTTAGTATTTTCCTTCTCTCTCCGGTGCTTATACATATGGAAGAGTTAAATGCATTTATTATGCTACTGTTTTGGTAGTGTTGATATCGGGATTGATTATGTCTGTCATCTAGCAGAGTTGCTTTAACCTGTTGATATCAATGCCATGGTAGATCATCTAGCAGTTTACACCAAAGTAATAGCAGTGAATTTTGTTGAAGATAGTGATTTGCCATATCTATATCTGCTTCATATTTTTTGCACAAAGTTTCATAAGCTTACCTATTTTAATGTTTAGGATAATAACTACAAAGTCTTATGTGATTATGCTTTTGACGAGCAGATCTTAATTGGTGCATCCTGTAGGTTGTGATTTTGGAGTCAAAGGTGAAGACTCCACAAATGGGTCTTTATGCTCTTGCCAGAGGACTATCCCAGAGAAGTATTGCAAAAAAAATGCAGGTAGCAACTTTGACCTGTACTTGTATCATTAATCGTTTGATCTAATGTTGTTCGACAACTTTAGTGATTGGTTTTCACATTTCTCTAAAACATTATTCCATAGAAGTATTGTTAACTCAAAACAATGTCAATTAACTACTTTTGTCTGAAATAAGAATATTGTCAATTTCATTTCCCCAGGTTATTGCTAAGGCTCGTGTGCCAATTGTGAAGTTTGTGGAAAAGCTCAGTGGGATATCTTTTGACATCAGGTTCAGATTGTTACTTGAAATATTCTCATACAAAGAACTTGCAGCTTAGTTCATGCCACAGCAGCTACTTTTTTTTTTTTTTTTTTGAATTTAATTTTCATATTTTTGTTCCTCTTCTTGGTTCTATCTGATTATAATATATATGTTAGTCATCAACTTAAATAGGCATGAGTGAATTGTTTTGCTCAATGTTTATTAAGACCACTTTGTGCATTTCTATAATGTTGATTGTGCAATGCAGGAATGAAGAAGCATCCAATTTGATTCATTATTGGAAATCTGGAAACTCTAAAATGTGCGAATATCAACTTTCTTAATAAAAAAAATAGTTATTCAAATATTTTGATCAGAAGGATAATTCTACTAGATTGTCCAGTTTGTCACTTAATAAAATGAAAATCAAGGAAGGAAAATAAGTCCTTGATTTCAAACAACCTGATTTTAAGCAATGTAGGAAACTCAAGTTGTTCTGTTTTTACTGTCTTTAGTTATTAAGTGGTCAGTTGAACAAGGGAAGGGTCTGGCTCAAGAACAAAAGATTCCAGCAATCATATGCTTTTTCTGACAAAAACATGCTTTTCACAACCATTAACCTGTACTATAGTGTTACACTCCAGCATATGATCAAATTATTATGTGCATTCAAATCTAATCACGATACATAATTTTTTAGTTAAATACCAAAAATATTAAATGTACATATGACATAGAAGATGCAATTTTGTTCTATCCACTTATGGACTGCTAGATATTTTTTCATTTTATTTTCACTGTAAATACAAACTAAATCATTTTTTTTGTTTTAGCTTTATTTTATCTGGAGTAATGCATATGAATAGGATACTTCCACTAGAGTTTATTGTAGAAAGATAATTATTGATATGTGTGGAATAAAATGCTGGGCAATACCTGAATGATACTGTTAGTACTTGTAGCATAGCCAGCATGATTTTGTTCTTGGATTAGTTTAGGTCTTGTTCACAGAAAAAACAGATCACCGGTCAGCACAGGCTGATAAGGGCTGATCTAGGTACTTATCTGCTGGTTTGAGATGATATTTGCCAATTTAGACCTGTAATATTGAAAGGAGCCTTCATAATTCCACTTGCATGATGAAGTTTGAAGAAGCATGAGAGCAGATGGGAATAAAGAAGGGGAAAAGGCAACTGCAATGGGGATACTGTTTGTTATGATCACATACCAATTAGCTTATGGAAAATGAATCATTTGATGCTGGGAAAGTTCCATTAATTAAAAAGGGATCAAGATGCTGTCAAAACTGTTGTATTTGATCATACTTTCATTGTATTATTGATGGATCTGTGCTTTTGTGATCTCATATTGTTTCAAATTCTTTTGTGTCAATGACATTTTTTAGTTAAAAATTTTGGTTGTCAAAATAAACAAAAAAAATTCTAAAGGAATTTTACTAAAATTATACATCCGAGCATGCATGTGGATTGTTGATGACAAGTTGACTAATGTGCTTTGTCATTATAGTTACACCCTAAAATAATTTTAACTTTATTGAATGTATCATATTGATCAATTGTTCTAGTGTGTTCAAATCCACTTCTTTATGTTTCTGTTTGCATATTACTCGATGCCATTAATTTCTCCTCAGAGTGGTCATTAAGATATAATACATTAATGAGAACCTTTTTTAGGTGGGCTGGGTGTTGCCCTAGTTGTCATACCCCTTCACCTAATAAGTGGTCATTCTGATTTCTAGTTGTGAATGGTGTATTCCTAAGTTTTTGACCTGGATAATCATAATACTGGATGTGTCTTCCGCCCTTAAGGCCCATGCTCCTCACCCCACACACAAGAAGAAGAAGAAGAAGAAGAAGAAGAAGAAGAAGAAGAAGAAGAAAGAAAAATGAGAATTTTTGAGGTTTGGAATATATGACATGTGAAGATTGTACTAAAGAAATGGATGAAAGTGATTTCTGGCCATGTAGCCTGTTGAGCACTAATGGGCATGTAAATGAAAATGCTTGAAGACCCCCTTTTGTGTTGTGCAATTGTAGTCTACACTATCATCATAAGTTTTTGAATGCTTCTTGTTCTTTATAAGCTGATACATAACAATAACTTTTACAAGAAAAATGTTTGAGAATTAAACAGCAAATATAGGTGACATGCATGCATATCTGTATATCCGTACACAAGCATGTGTACATATATCATACATGTGATTTGCATGGATGTATCTATAGAGGGAGTTCGCTTGGTATCATACAGTAGTATTTGAACCCAAGTTTTATCAATCCATGGTACAGAATGGGGCCATGGAATTGAGAATCCATAGTTCTTTTGTTTTTTTCTAATGATCTGCAATAACTAAATGCCCAAAAGTGAACAAGCAAATATTTGCAGGCTTCTTGATTATGTGTTGAGTGTTCAGAAAATACTCAAATAGACACCAATAAGTCTAGCATGACAAAATATAGGGTGGACCAGAAAAGGTTGGAATTGGAACAGTCATGATCTCTATGTTGTAAATTACTTCTGCACCAAATTTAGTAGGTTTGGATGCTTTAGAGTTTAGACCATAACTCAAGTAGTTGCATCTGGGAATTAAAGCTGCCTGCCAGTGATCTTTTGATGCATAACAAAGATTCCTAAGTTTTTATTTCCAGTTTTTAGGCATTTTAAAAGCTGCAGATCATTTTTATTGATATAAATTCTCTATATAAATTGCTTGTCATATATTTTGTACTGATAGGATTTGAGTCATCTTAATGATTGGACTGTAGCTTACCTCTCTCTCTCTCTCTCTCTCTCTCAGTGCACATGTTTGACTGTGTAGTACATTCTGGTTACTTAATGTTTCTTGGGCATAACCAATTTAGTGATACCATAGTACTAGAATGCATATAAAACCATCCATGTCGAAAATGCACATTTTAATCATGATTTGCACTCTTCAAAATGTTGATGACTAAAATTAAATATTCTGCCAAGGTTTTATATGCTAGTAGCAAACACCACCCTTTTTCATTAGAATGATGCAATATCAATATGATGCTGGTAAGTACCGAAATTAACAATTCAAAAAAATTGAAAAATCATTGGCAATGGCTTGTATGGTTCATATGGTACGACTGATATGCACTGATATGAATCAATACCGACCGGTGTCGATACATACCAATAAGCTGATTTGATTTCCACATCCCAACAACTGTATTAGTGCCAATTTTGTGTTGGATAGATATGGTACTGGCAGTACCATCCTGTTACTGTATTGACACTTCTTACAAATGTGTGAAGTTCACAAAATAAATGGCTTTTTCATAACAAGCAATGTCATACCATTAATTTGTTGCTATAAGATATTCAGACTGATTAAATGTTGGTGCATATATTATGATCGCACAGTTTGCATCGGCATGGATTGTTAATTTGGATGGCCTATCATGTATTCAGTTAGTGCTGTTGTAGTGGCTATTGAAGCGCATAGTGAGCTATCCAATTTATTGGTCAATGATCATTAGGAAAAATATGTTTTGAGTCCCACAAGTTTGCCCGAGTTGCAGTTACACCCCTTGTCCTTTGTATATATATATTTTTTATCTGGGGTTTCAAGTTACTTAAGTGACCTAGTATGACCCTTTGCCCCATCCACCATCCAACACTGTTACATTGTTGTCTCAGATGACAAAAATAGGCTTAATATTGACAAAAATCCTGAAAGGGCCATTTCATGAAACACTTGGCGGCCTTGCCAACCTCAAAGCCTTGACCTTCATCTGCAACGATGCCGCACCGTGAACCACACCATTGTAATGACTATCAAAGTGCACCTGCGATATGGTCATCAAGCCTTGCCCCTCGTCACCCCCCAATTGATCACTCCTACTTCACCCTTGCCCCTACCCTTGCTCCTTGGTCTTCCGCTCCAACCTCGTCGACCTTGTTCACGGCCTTTCCCACCATTTCGGCACCTATAACCCCTTGTCCCCTATGTGAGGATTTGGCACAAAGGCTAGAGGCCCTTGAGTAGTTAAAGCGTAGGCTCTAGCACCGACGGGGGTAAAATAGGCACCATGCGGTAGAAGGTCCCCTGCTGACGTCCAAGTCCAACTCTTCCACATGCTTGCTTCAATGCCGAAGCCTCTTGATCACCAATTTCTCATTCAAACAAAACAGACAGCACAATTATATGAATGGTACTAGCAAAAGAATTCATTCATCGAAGATTACTGAAGGGTGAGTCTTGGGGTTTTATAAAATTGTTCCATCATGGCCTGGATATCATCGGTTCGAAGCACGAAAATAGTGTCTCTGCACATGGGGCAAGGCTGCATGCATTTGACCCTCCCCTGGCCTTGTAATGGTAGGAGCCTTGTGCATAGGGATGCCTTTTTATTTATTTTTTTCAAGAGATAATTAGCTACAAGAGTAATCAATTGTTGGGTCTATTCTCCTCCTTGGTGAAAGGGTTAGCAGGGGCAATATTATATGATGATTATTTACTTATTTACTTGTGGTGGGCTCCCTTGGTTGACAAAATAGAGTATAACAAAGATAACATGGTTGTTGTATCTGCTATATTTGGAATTTGAAGGAACTTACCTCGACATTCTCTTGATGAGACCTTCACCGATGGTCACTTTCATTGCCTTGTCCCTCTCATAGGAATTGGTATCACTCAATAGCTTCACCTGCATCACGTTCGAGCCAAGGTTTTATATATTAGCAACTAGATATAAAGAGTGCATTCTCTAAATTTATTTAAAGAGATCCATGGATGCTGCTGCTGGATTCTTATTATTATATACCTTATTGTGGTGGGTGAAGTAGTTTGTAGAGATGGTGATGGCAGTGGAGCCCATGATGGCATGGATGAGTCTATCAGCAAGGTTGGAGAGGCAAGTAGTGGTTGCCATTGGGCATGGTGCATCAGCTGTAGTTGGAGGGGAGTTGCGGTCCATGGCATTGCTGATGGTCTTGCAGTTGTGGATATGGAAGCCATGGACGATGATCTTGGCAATAAAATGGATTGTTCCTGAGCAGCCTTATTGTTTCCTTAGCAGCAATGAATTGGATGGTTCCTGAGCGGTTCCTAATCCATGGCATTACACATCCATCTTTAATCCATGGCGTTACACATCCATCTTTAACATTCTTATTTCTACTGCATTAAACTTGTTTTTATATACTTTTTTTATTTCGGAACACTCTGAGCCATCAATGCGACAGGCCTTATGTTGCTTTATAAAATTCTCTCAAGTCTTCAAGGTATACACCTATCATAAATCTGACATAGTTCAATTGATTGTGTTAACTTTCCTATGGTATACATCTTGGAATAATTAATCTTAATAATGCTTATGACTTTTTTTAGTGTTCCCTCATATTGAGCATAGTCATGATTCCTGATTGTTATTTGTACTCTAGTTTTGATGTGGACAGTGGACCTAAAGCTGCTGATTTTATCAAGGTATTCATGGAAAACTAATTCTTTATGATTCTTTTGTTTTTTTTTATGTTAATTATTTCTGCTTAAACAATGCATGCATTTTTTTCAATGAAATAACTATAGCAAGAAAGAAGGTTCTTGTATATCACAATAAATGAATTCATCTCATTGAATGTATATCTGTGTGGTCTTTGCAAATCCAGTTTCATTGATATTCAGTTACTTTGTGAAGAACACAAATGGAATAGGGAAAAGGTAAGATATGTGGCTGCAATCTTGTTTCATGGTTAAGAGGCACACATTGTTAGGTTTTGGTGTTTTTAAGCATTCAGATTTTAAAAACATTTTTCGAAACAATAGCAGCGGAAGACTAAATTAAACTATTTAACCTACTCATGCATAGATCTAATCTGACACCTACAGATCTAGTTCATATCATGAAAATAAGACATGCATGGATCTGATTTCAAAGATTAAAATAAAAATGGTGATCAGATTACCTACCTGAATCGTTGTTCCCTCTTCGGATTTGGATCTGAAGATGTCTCAGGTTCTGTCAAAGCTGCACACGTGTCCGGTCTCTATGGGAATCCACTCGGGACTCAATTTGGGATGCTCCTCCTTCAGATCCTTTTTCAAGTCGGATCTCCCAAAAGCGCACAATCAGCTTTCAGATCTGATTTGGATTGGCTGGATCTTCCTTCCAATCTTCTTCCTGGGTGTAGATCGGAATCGGATCTCCTTGGATTTGCACGGATCTGCGGGACGATGGAGACACCCAACCACCTTGGGCATGAGGGAGGAAGAGGAGAAGAGAAGAGAAGGGGAGGGCATGGAAGAGAGGAGGCGAGAGGAGAGTGGGCGTGGGGCTCTGGTGGCGTAGGGATTTTGTGTACAAGTTACGCTCTTAAAAGAGAAATCAGATTTCTCCTTAAGGGGTTAAATAAACTCTGGAGTCTTGTTTTAAGTCGTCGACTTTTCAACTGCTTAAAGCAGAAGGTCTTTTCCTTATAGCATCCAAAACTCACCTTTTTTCGTAAACACATACAAATATGCATATAAGGGGGCGCCAACTATTGGTGCCGCCCTCTGGGCCTTATCTGATGGGGGCATGCGCCCCCTCTGGAGTTTATCCAGGTGGGGCGTGTGCCTCTTCCCACTTCACGCAAGCACCAGGGGGCATGGCCCCCTGGAGTTTATCCAAAAGGCAGAGCGGGTGTGCGCCCCTTCTGGATCTTATCTAGATGGCGCGCTCCCCTCTACTCACTTCCTTTAATCCATGCACAAAGTCAGAGAGGGGGCGCCAACTTTTGGTGCCCCATCTTCTTCATCCTTATCTAGTCCAAGGCAAGAAGATCAAATGGGACTCATGCTTTGATTTGGTCAAAATCCTATCTAATATATTGATCAAGTCAAGGAAGGTTTGGGTTTAACCATGTGCTAGCATAGTACTTTTAAACCCAATAAGATTTCTCCTAACTTAAGCCCAATTGATCAATCCAAGATTAAATTTTTTTTGTTGTGTGATCCTATAGGTTCAGTTCTATTTGGTAGTGATACATACCATGATTTCCATCATAGTATCATCGAAATGTTTTTCGATGAGTTGGAACAATTCCAACTCACACCTATCAAGGATCATCGATCGAGAATGATCTTAGTGAGTTCTCACAGTCCACCAGTGACATCTAGCAGTATGTAGTGGCAATCCAGTAGAATCGAATGAATAGAATCCATTGTTCAGTTCCTCTATAGAGAGTCTCGATCAAAATGGAGGTTATGGAAACTTGTTGAACCCTAACATCCGTCGTATGAAAGATTCGATCAGCTCGAATCCAAATCGTGAAATTCATGGAAACTCCTTTTCATTAATCATTTTGCTGTGGCCACAGACTTAAGGACGCAGCCTCTCAAATCCCATAGAACTATTCTTTATTTACTAAGGTCGATAGATTCCATCTAGGGCGCACCCTACCCCTACTCTTATAATGAACTGATTACAGCCAACATACACTATAAGGATCTAAATGGCTAGAAGACCATGTTTATATGCAGTCAAACTACAATAATCTCATTATGAGCAGCCGAGGCACCGCAGATCAAGGAACCGTTCATACTACTACAACATCGAGAAGATCATTGACAAGTGAGTAGACATCCATGTGATCTTTCGTATGGTCACACTCAGTATCGATGTTCTCTAATAACCACTTGCACTCTCGCTTAGTGTTTTTATACTGTAGACTAGAGACTCGTCTATCCCGAAGGAAGCGATCTGTGCACCAATCTAACCGGATCAATCACTGTCTTTATGATGATCCATCAATCGCGAGCAATTTAGGAATTAATTACACATCTTTAATTCTCAACTTTTGAGAATGTAATTTTAGGTCATTAATTCTTTGGACGATTCAAGAATACATTACACAAGAATGAAAATAAAATTACACATTTTATTGATAAATCAATATTTAAGTACACAATTATGTTCTGGAATTATTACAATGTGTCTGCCCTATTGGCTTCTAGGGCATACATCTAACACACATGACTTGCTTATTTGTTGCTGATATGGTTAACAATGACAGGATCAGATGCAATGATGATCTCTATGGTGCTAATTAGAGATGCACATGTTTGAAAAATGGGGACAAAAATATGTCTTGCCATCTCGATGGACGTCAGTTAAATCATCATCCAACTATTGTGTTGGGAAGTTATTGTTTTGCATTAGTTAGGAATATTAGAATTTGTTACTTTTGTCCGAAGTCCGACTATAAAAAGTGTTTAGAATAAACTTAGTTGGTTGAGGGCAGGCCTTGGTGCCATGGTAAGGTTTTTCCATTATAGCCTAAGTGTCATGTGTTTGAAACATGGAAACAGTCTCTCTGCATGTAGGTGACTCGGTGAGGCTATGTATATCTAACCCTCTCTCGACCCGCAATGGAGGGAGCCTTTTACAGTAGGTATTTTGCACTATGTTTCACTTTAATCAAAAGATAAGCAATTCAAATTTATACATAAAATGATAAACTTAATTTATCAAATTTGCATGTCCTTTGCCTTGTAACTAGCTTCTAAGATGTTATTGTGTTACTTATCCAATATCACCCACTAAATAAAATAAAAATAAAAATAAAAATAAAATGGACCCCAGAAATAAAATAAACCTTGATATTGAATGATCTAAATGAGTAATAACAAATTATTTTATCCTACCTCACACAAGTCCACTTCATTAAGGAAGGGTGAATTGTGACTTATGAGCCTCAATTTGAACCAAATGAATCAAGGACTTAGGTAATGAAGGTCTTTTAAGCATCTACATCTCCTTTAAGTGAGGTAGTTGTAATCTTTTCAGGCTCCAGACCTCTAACAAAAAAAGGGGTAAATATAATGAAAAAGAAGATTGACATCCTGCTACTTGTCCTACCACTAGCAGGGAATGTAACTTTTTTTTTGCTATGGTAAGTTTATGCTTTTCAGGGTACATGCATTAGTTGAAGGTCGTGCAGTATTTATTTGGTTCATTGTAGTATTGCTGTAAACCTTATGGATGCCTAAGGTTCAAGTGATAGTTCTTGTGATCATGTCAAACTTGCTTTTAACTTGGCCTGTGGCAAATTTCTTCCAGGATGCTGTGAAGAAGATGCCTCCTTTACGACCCTTATGCTTGATTCTGAAGGTTTTTCTGCAGCAAAGAGAACTGAATGAGGTATTATCTGCATCAAAATTGGTGAATTATTTAATTTGCTTGGCTTTTGGATCTATCAAATGTATCACAAGTCTCTGGGTAGTCCTTTATCATTTCATCCAAGCAGAATAGTTCTTCCAATTCTATGAATCTTTCTAGAGTGTTCTTCTCTTGAATATCATTCAAAAATTTTTTGGATTTCCTGGTATTCCACCAGCTAGTAATTTAAAGTTCCAATGCAATAATGCTCCCCCCCACCCCCGTCCCCCCTATTTGCAGGTATATTCAGGTGGTATTGGTTCTTATGCACTTCTTACAATGCTGATGGCACACTTACAGGTAAAGATATTTTCTCCTTAAGTCCAATAGGCTGTTATGTTATCTATTTTTTTCTCACTTCTATTCAATGCTGATCTGCATTATGCTTCAAAAATGATTTCTGTCACAGTTTATATGTGGTTCTAAAACGTGTAAAGAAATGACATAAATGTTGCTAACTCTGAATATTAAGACCATCGTCCATTTTCTATGAAAGAATTGTGCAGTCTGTTACACATAAATATGTCTTAGAGCTGTGTTGCTCTGCATGATTCTGCATATTATGGTTGACAGAAACCATTCATTAGTTATCATGATCCAACTTGTCCATGATCTAAGTTGTCCATAACTCTCAAGCGGACAATTTTTAAGTTCCGATACTTCCTCAAATTGCCTATTGAAGTTAATATTCACCTTGTCTCAATGATATTCTGTTTTCAGATGCATTGGAGAGGACAAGATATACAGGGTTGCTGCCGGTCTATGGAGCATAACTTGGGAGTTCTTTTGGTATGTGATGTGTTATTAGATATTTTGTTATCTATTCTTATATATATATATATTTTTAGTGTGTATAGAACCTTGATATAATAAAATCATAAATAGAGGCGGTAGAGACGTGTATATAATTTGTTGATTATTATCTGAATCTAAGCTGCTATACTAGCTTAGCCATCTCTGTATCTGACATTATTGGGTACCAGTAATACCTTGGATATTTCCCAATGTCTTAGATATTTCTAGCAAGCATCTATCTATCTATTTCTGTATCTAAATAATATTAGGTGCTTGTCTACATTCCGAGGACATCTTGGGCATAACTTGAATACTTTTGAGCTCACTGATTTGGAGGGTGAGTTTGGTCAAGCAAACAACGTCAACATCCAGTCTTTGATAAAACCCCTTCAGCCTTGATAATTATGTGTGTGTCAATCAAGAGAGGGAGTATGGAAGGAGGGTGGATAAACCGAACAAGATTTAATATCCATCATATAAAACATAGTTACATATGTTAAAGAAGGATATTCGTTGTCATATTCCCATTGTATCCATTTCTTCATGCTTGCAGTGGTAGGAGACTTCTACCTAGGGTAACATATTACTGGCTTTGGACTCTCCCTAAAACTTGCAACTGCATATACTTAATTTTTTCTTTTAGAGATCTGCTTCTGCTTCAGTGCACTAGTCATGTGCGTGTCAATCAAGAAAGGGAGTATGGAAAGGGGGTGGATAAACTGAACAAGAGTTAATGTTTATCATATAAATATAGTTACATATGTTAAAAAAGAATATTCCTTTTCATATTCCCATTGTATCCATTTCTTCATGCTTGCAGTGGTAGGAAACTTCTATCTGGGGTAACGCATATTACTGGCTTTAGACTCTCCCTGGAAACTTGTATACTTCAGTTTTTTCTTTTAGAGATCTGCTTCTGCTTTTGTGTGCTTGTACTCCCTCCTACACCTGCTCGTTGTTCATGTAACTAACTTGAGGCTTTGATGTTTTAGCACAGTGCATATTATGTCATATTCATCTTATCAAAATATTACTAAATGGAGTTAGCAACTTGCTCTATAGGATAAGGCAATGTGTAATCATGATACATTGTCCATTTGTAACCCCTTGATGCATCGGCAAGGGATCTTCATGATTTTTGTTTTGTAAGCATTATAGAGGTAGCAGATCACATTTAACGACTCAAATCTTTGTTTTTGGATACTTATCTTCCAATTTCACCTGGCTGAATCTGGCTTCATGTCTGGTTAGAGGTAGCAGATCACATTCAATAACTGAAATCTTTGTTTTTGAATACTGTCTTCCGGTTTCATCTGACTGAATCTGGCTTCATACCTAGTTGACCAGAGCCTAGTCTACTTTTATATATATGTTTTTAGTAAATTTTTTCTTTTATATGTTTATGTATACTTTCTTTTTTTTTTTTTTTTTTTTTTTTTTTTGGATTCTCCATACATCATTGTTAACCAACTCATGGTAGCCTAGAGTAGAGGATGGATATTTTGTCTGTTCCAACATCAGGTGATCTTTTTATCTGATTGTGTGCTAGTGCTTGCAGAAAATGACACCATGTAACGATGTATTATTCTGCCAGCATTAACATGATAAGTCATAATGAAAACCTGACATCTATATGGCATATTTTATATATAGATGGCTGAACTAAATCAGAAAAGGCCATAATTTGAAGAATTTGGTGCAAGCCAATGCAATATTGTTATTTTTTTATTAGTGTCTTCACTGATTCATTGTATTGGGTTTGATTTTTCTACTTTGGTTGAATGTATAATGCCTTTTCCTTACATAGCGGTTTCTATTTCAACTTTATCCCGTTTTTTTCCTCCGAGTTCTCCTCTTTAGTGCTCCTTGCTAAATCTTCCCTCCCCTCCCACACACTGCACATTCTAAATATGTGAATGGATTCTAAGTACATGCACATTCTTATATGCAATTCCCTGGATTTTATGATGAATATCAGTTCTCTTGCTATGCCACAAGTGTCTTCTAATATGTTGTGATATTAATGCAGCCAAAGCAATAATGCCTGTGTTTATGCTTATGCATCAAGTTATTAGCATCCCTTTTTTGTTATATGTAGGCATCTTTCCTTTCCTAAGTAATAAAGAAGACATGCTTCAGAAAACTTTGATCCCCTCTACCTTGCAAACCCCCACTCAGAAAAAGATAAAAAATGTAGCTTGATTTCTATAAATACCTCCATGTCGCTAAAACATGCAGAAGCCAACCATGTGATGCCTGCTGTTGTTATTTGAGCATTCCGATTAGGATTTAAGTCCCTGTGGGCAGTGTTACCTGGACACAGCCTAAATCAACTTGGATATGATACCACATGCATGGCATGTGTGTTGCATGCCGTAGACATGGCTCTTTCCATTGTTTGCATGGTTAAGGACTCCCACCATCTTTCACTCACACTCCTGTCGACGAAGGAACAGGAAAAAGAAAAAAAGAAGAGGAAACTAGAGCATTCCTGCTTCTCTACCTTCATGGCCTTCTATGGCAAATGTTGAAGAGAAACAGCCTATCCTCCTCTTGATGCTCTAGACTTTGGGGATCATGGGACTCTGGGAATAGAAAAAGAGAGGATGGTCCTCTCAGATGCGCTAGATTTTGGGGATTAATGGGACTTGCAGTAGAGAAAAACAAATGAGAGAGTGTGTGGTCCTTGCTAATGCCATGGAGTTCGAGATGAATGGGACGCATGCTAGAGAGACGAGGGGGATGAGGCGGGTGAGAGGGGTGATATTTCATAATGGGATGGGTGAGGTGCCGAGGGCTAATAAGGGTTCACTCATATTGGATCACTGCTCATATTGGATCTACCACCAGATTAATATAGTAACGTGGGCTCAAATAGATTTACAACCCAAAACTACTGCTTACATAAAGCCTATACTTTTTGAAGCCATTTTAAATAATATAACAACTAAAATAATTTTAAATTAATTTTATATATTAAATTGTAAAGTCATGTCTGTATATCTAGATTTATTTTAGCTTGTCATGTTAGATTCTTTGGGACCCTTTGACAGTTGACACCCATGTCCCATGTCCCATGTCCCATGTCCAGTGCCATTGCTGGTGAGATGGTGCCGTATCCCACCATCCCAAGTATTGGGATGAGACTAGGATGGGGCAGGACATCCACTGTCGTGAATGTCGGGACATGGCAAGTGAGGTGTCTGTTTGCTGAAATAATCAATGCTGCCTCATCCTTCCGGATTTGATCCTTCAACTTTCAATCTGTCATCATGAATATTGTTTTGGAAAACCTGCTAGGTTTAGTGAAGCCTTGTATTTGGATTACATTTTTATTTTGTTTCTAATTTTCATGCTTTTTTAATTAGGAGAAGAATCCTACCTGATTTAAACTGAACATTAGCATAAAAAGAGGAATTTTTCATCCTCTTCAGACTAGAAGAGGAATTTGACTCAAATAAAGAGAGTAGACCTCTATAGAACAGTAGAGAACTTACAACTTCTCATCTTTTAGCTGGTAGAAGAATACAACACAAATAAGGACCTCATTAGTATTATTAATAAAGGGCTTATGCCAATGTTTTGGAGAATGGAATAGGGGAAGCAAAAGCAAAGAGCATAGATTCTATGTTCCATCCTTGAGAACCTTTAAGCGAAGGGAGTGAAACATAAAAAATTAATGAAAGTAAAGGTCTTAGAGTCTCACTTCTAAAATTCTTAATGTTTATTATTTTATTCAAGAGATTTGAGTTTAGTGGCTTAAACAAAATCCTTCATTCTCCCTGATTGGATCAATTGTAGATAAGAATGTAATGTTGGACATAATAGTTTTGGATAAATTATTTTCATTTCATTAATTTTTCATGTTTCTCATATCCATGCTGGTTTTGCCATAACAGGTGAACTTCTTTGATTTTTATGGTCGCAAATTGAACACTTGGGATGTTGGTGTTTCTTGCAATTCAATAGGCACTTTTTTCTTGAAGAGTGATAAAGGGTATGATAACCACTGCTGACTTTGTAGAAAGGCTGTTCATGTCAATCAATCTCCTGTTATTATAAGAGCTTATTATCATCTTTTTGTCATTCATGCTATTTGTAGATTTATGAATGCAGAACGACCATATCTTCTATCCATTGAGGATCCACAGGTGTGCTATTTACTGCTTAGATTTTCGTTTTATTCGATCTCCAAAAGCTAGTATTAAATGTAGAACTTGTTTTGGATGACATTGTCGATGAACTAGGCTCCAGACAATGACATTGGGAGGAATTCTTATAACTATTTTAAGGTAACCTATTTATCATTTTTCTCTTATATTTCTTGTCTACAAAGGTAGCACATAATATTTCGGTGCATTACAGTTATTGTCTTGTGCTTTATGCTAAGGACCCTCCTACGTTGAGGATCATGCTTTTGTACCACAGTGTTGCTTTTCATCTGAGCAAGTGGAAGTTTATTGGTTTGTATGATGTTGAAGTTCATTTTCCTGCCCTGTTTCATGTTTTTCTTTGTTAGTGCAATCTAAGTGTTGCATGATTGCATCTTTTTTGACTTTGGAAGTACATTTGATCAGTCATTGTTGGACACCCTTGTTCGATGCTAAGTTGTGTTCTTCCCAGCCTAAACAATATATGCTATGATGTTTTATATAAACTAAAAAGAGGTATCCTTCAAGTTTAAAACAATAATGGACTATTTAGGTTTTTTGAGCAAAATAACAGACTATTTAGGTGGTTGCATTGTTTGGGCTAACCAGACTTCTTTGTTACCAGAATATACTCTCTCTTTTTTGGCTTTTCTTGGTAACCAGAATTAATCAACTTTTGATCAATTTTTGGCCAAAACAATATCGACATAATGTTTATATAGATGGGTATGCATCTCTGTGCATGTGCAGCTGCATGTATATGCCCTGCACCATCTGTGTTTTCCTGTGTGCTCTGTGCACATGCATGCATGTGCATGCCTGCTGATACATGGACGGGTCATTCTGCTGCCCAAGTTGTGTTTCAGAACTGTCAAACCATGGCTTGATAACCATATCTATCTCACTCTGGTTTATGCATGTCTGTTAGTAAATGTCTACAAGAGAATTTTCTGTCTTATTCACCTTATTTTGAGCACTAAATTTGGGATGCTGTAATAAAAGCAATTTAGTGATCATAATTCCTTTAATTGTTGTCCGGTGGAAATTATCTCATGGTTCAGACATCTTTAATCTACTTCTGGGTTTTAACTAGCTACTTTTGGAGTTCAATTGACCTCTCACTTGACTCCTTACAATCTGTTCAACTCCATTCTCTCCAACCCCCCCCCACTTTTGGGTTTCAACTGGCTACTTTAGAGTTGACCTGTCAGTTGATTCCTTACATTCTCTCCAACTCCAATCTCTCTCTCTCTCTCTCTCTCTCTCTCTCTACTTTTTTGGGTTTTAACTAGTTACTTCGGAGTTGACCTGTCAGTTGGTACCTTACGTTCTCCATCTCTGTGTGTATCTGTGTTTGCATGTGCTTGAGTTTAATGTAGTATGGTTTTGAACCTAATGCCTGTGGCGGCGAGCTTTAAGTGGGAATATCTGCCTTTTTGACTTTTGATTCATCTTGTTACATTCATTGCTGCAGGTGAGGTCAGCCTTTGCGATGGCTTACTCTTCATTGACAGATGCAAAAGCCATCATAGGCTTGGGCCTGAACAGGAGCATCATAGGGACCATAATTAGACCAGACCCAGTGCTTCTAGAGCGGAAAGGTGGAGATAATGGAGAACTTGCTTTCAAAAACTTGCTTCCAGGGGCAGGTGAACCAATGACCCTGCAATTTGAGAATGGGGGTGATATAATATATAACTGGCAATTGATGGATGATGAACCACTGCCAAGGGGGAAACTACTTGCTGAAGATGATAGTATATTGTCTTCTAGGAAGAGAGCCTCAAAAGCAAAACAAAGATCCAGTAAAAGTCAAAAGCTGGAAGTTTTGGAGGGCATGCATGAAGAAAACAGTGTCGGGAGCAAAAAAGGTTGGAGAAAGCAGTGGAAAAGATTTCGAGATGAGGATGAATCCACCAGTAGCCGCCATCGTCACTGATTACTTGCAGCTGTGCTTCGGTGCCACATGTTTGTTAATTTCATTTGCCAAGGTTGCAAGCAGTGACCCGGATTGGACACTGAAATCATATACTGAGCTACTGATAAGACTTGGTTGTGAAAGTGATAATATAGACAAGAAGCCAACTATAACAGGTGAAGTTTGCTTGTGCTAATCAAACGGTACTAATCAAAGACCCATCTTTGCTTGGAGGGAGCAGCGGTGGCATTGTGTATCGTGGTTTTTTTGAGCCGCCACCATTTAACATCATGGATGGAATGCTGTTTTATCAAATTATTTTTTAATTTGTAAATAAAGATATGAGCTTATGATATGATAGTGCTTTATTTTCAGGGAAGGGAAAAAGGATATTTCTTTATCACACTGATTATACTTCTGACCTCTGTTTATTGGCTTGACAATATAATGCAATGTGGAAGAGAATTGGCTCCAACATAATCAGCTCACTACTTTTTCGTTCAGCAGAGGCAATTGATAATGATGGGATATTTTAGATAGTAGAGTGTGAATGGTGTAGTTTCATCACCCCCTTCACGTAAAAGCATACATGAGCATACAATATGCTATCACTTAGTTTCTGGCGGTGACATACCAGCTGACTGGAGTTATAATGTTTTGTATCATTCATGGTTTGGAAACTCGTCAAGTTGACTCAAAACTCAGCTTCGACTTGGCAATTTTTCAAGTGGAAGACTTGGTTTGGGTAAAATCTCGAGGTTTGGATCAATTTGTTGACAGAGTTTAGCACACCTATATGTATGTACTTACATATCTAACTCAATGGAGAGAAGAACAAATGCTTCCGATGGCCCCTAGGTTACGTTCAGCTGAATTCCCGCATGGCGGTTGTGGGTGGCCGGTCCCCTGGCACCAGCTGATTGCCCCAGCTAAACTTTTATGGATTCTTTTCAATTTGCATGCAATTTTATCGTCCCGGACAAAGAATGGATGCTCCGTCTGCACTCTGAAGTTTCCGCCTAGCCTGAATGCTTCAGACTTTCAGCATATCTGCATGTATCTTCTGCTTTGAATTCTTCACGTACCTTGGAACTCAGGAAGGCAAATGCACCTAATCCTTGAACCTAGCAGGGAAATAACCGAGACAAATTTCGCACACCAAACTACCCAGACGAAGAAGAAGAAGAAAGAAGGGGTCCACTGACAGCCTTTGCCTGATCCCTTTGTCCGTCAGAGAGTAGACATGGCACATTTACAGCTGAGCGAATGATTTTGCTGTTTTGATATCCACGTCATACTTGCACTGCTCATCCAAGTTAATTAAAGACAACCGCATAAAAACTGGATTGAAAGGAAATTGGATTGAATCCCCTAAATTTAATTGGGTCTAGGAAACCATAAAAACAAAACAAACATGTGCTGTAGCCGTTTATAACAACTGCGACGATGCTCAACAAAAGATGAAGGCTAATTTCTAATTTTGCATAATACGTCTCAGCAACACATTCACCATCAATTTATATAGTGATGCCATCAGCACCAACAAAATTCATGCAAACCCAGTTATTGCAAGAATGCTCATACGGGCATCCACTCGTATTTACAACCACCATGCACTTGAAGATTATTTTCAAACACCTGATAACTAGAAGGAAGCATTAAAAAAGCACCTCCTTTAGGATATATTATTGATACCTCTCCATTTCTGCATCAAGCCATCGTGCTAGCCCGACCATATTCTAGTAGCTCGGCCATTGAGCATATCAAGCAAGGAATTGAAGTCCATAGGCTGACCACTCTCCCCCATCCTCTGGATCACACTCGCAACATGTTCCCTTGCATATCCCATACCAACAGCTTTCTCAATCATTTCGCCATATGGCTGACTGCACATCAGCTGCGGGCCAGGATGGATCCCAACAACATTACCAGGTGGCAGTTGCTGATTCTGGCCAGCTGAAGCATTGCTGCTTGGAGGATAGCTGTATGCTGTGTTGTAACTCTGAACATTCAATGGTGGTGTGTAAGGTGCAGGACCCACATACCCACCCTTAATTGGTGGTGGTCCAAAAGAGCTCTGGCTAGTTGGAGCCTGTGGCTGCCGTTGTAAATTATGCTGAGGCATTGGTTGCGAGACTGTGATGCTTGATCCTCCATAACCAAATGGCACAGCTTCAGGACGACTCCCACCAGCCTGAGAAATTGTGGAGTAAGGAACCTGCATAGCCATGCTGCCAGGGTATGATTCAGGAACGGGATTGACAGGTTGTGGGGGGTAAGGAGGGTAAGAGGGTGGTGGAGCTTGAGGTCTAATTTGAGCCTGCGAAGCAGGTTGCTGCGGCCGCACCACCTGTTGTGGAAACTGCTGAGGCTGCTGAGGCCATTGCTGCTGGTACTGAGGGTATTGCTGTTGAGTCTGACTTACCACCTGAGGCTGCTTCTGTGGTGCCTGGACTGGAATATCCTGAATTTGGGGCCTCTGTGGCACATATTGTAGCTCAGCCTGCATTGGTTGGCTTTGTTGACCTTGAAGCAAAGGTTGATGCTGTGAATAGTATGCAACTGGTTGGGTCAACATAGAGCGATCTTGCTGCACAGGTGCTGGCTGCTGCATGGGCAGCGACGTGGATGATTGACTGACTGCTTGGTGGGGAAGAGCAAGAGCCAACTGGTGGCTTGCCACATTTGGCTTGTCATCATGCCGTTTGGTCTCAGATGATGATGGAACGACAGGCTCTTCATTCTTGTGTGCAGACTCTTTCTGCACAAGTTGAAGTTTGGCCAGCTCTTTCTGAGTGTCAGCAAGTTCTTGTCTGTCCCTCAGAATTTGTACAGATCTGCGGACCTATGTCATGCATAAAAAGTTTAGGCGGTTAAACAACATCCCTTCAAAACTATCATGCAGAAAAGAATCAAAAAATTGAAGAAGAAACGGTAGTTGCCTCCTCCAAATAAAGATGGTTGCCATCGATATGGAGCTTGCAGATCCAGCTTAGAACAAAGTACTTTGGCAAACAGGACATTTTATTTTCTTGGTGCTTTTTTTTTTTTTTTTTTTCCAAAGGTGGAGGGAAGTTGCACCTTCCTGAAGTAAAAACAGGCCAGCATATCCAAACTTCTGTTATGAGAACTCTAACTGACTAAGCATGCAACAATCAAGGGGGAAATATCTAGACCACTGCATAGAGCGATTAATGTGTCATAGAGATTTGAGTTTGGAGCATAATAGGATCAAAATTATTCAGGAAAAAAAAAAGTACCACCATTTTGGATCTGCAATGACCACAATCAAGCTTCATGCCAACTGTTTAAGGTCAATTCCAATCTTTCTTAAAATTCATTCAAATATGGCTAGCTAATACGTTTGAAAAATACTTACATTTCTGATTTCGATCTAATTGGTCATAGAATTTTCTCCTCTTCTCAAGAAAGATTCTAACCACTGCAATTACATGACTATAAAGTTGATACATCATACATGTTCATACCACCACAGCTGGTCTGCACCATGTGCAACTCCTGAAGTGAATATGGTTCTAACATATCCTTTTTGACTTAAACATACATCTACTTCATTATTCTCCTCTGTAAAGAAATATTGGATGTGCTTGACCCCCATTTTCCCAAACACTGATTACAACACATTTTGCCCCAGTCTCTTCATAATTTTCTCATGCATCTCAGCAAGCACGATAAACAAACTAACTACAGAAGCCCTCCACTCCATTCCGAGTCTATTATATAGGTCTCAATTTCTCTCTTATATATAAAATCAATATAATTTCAAGAATGATTACACTTTTCTATCTCATGGTTATCAAATTTCTGCCAAACAATGGTAAGAAATAGTTTTATATTTACACCTCTTCATTTACCTTACCTCAAAGTTATGTTGGCAAATATGACCTCTCCCTATTGCAAACTTAAATTTGTTAGAACATGTATAAAGGTAGTGAAATCTTTCGTGACACTATGGCCTCACTATGAGTCTACGCATACTTGTAAAATGTAAGCACGAGAGCTTGTGGGTAGTGAAAGGCACACATGTATGTGGTATCATGAGTCATGACAATGCTGCTTATCATTGATGATAGAGTTTGACTTATGATGATACAATAGGCTGGAAAATTTAGATTTACATTATATCGTGCTTCATGTATCTATAAAAGTAAGTAGCATACAGTGCAACTATTTGCTATGACCATTTTTCAGCTCATTATTCATTAATGTTCCCTAGATTTGCACAACCTATGTACACAAACTATTGATAATTAATGCAAGTTAAGACAATTAAACGCGATTAAGTAATTAAACATGACCTGAAGATGCCAAGGTAAACATGTTGCTTGCAATCAAAACCTTACAACAAACATTTAAGGGAAATGCAGTGTCCATAAATCACTAAAAGGACTTGAATATTTGAAAGCAGAAGAAGTTTTGAGGTGATCAAAAGTAGTTTCTCAACAAACGAGGTCCTTTCTAAATTATGATACATATCAACGATGATACCTCAGATTTGAAAATATCTAATGATCATCTTTTCATGCTTAATTATACATTTATAAGTCCGTATGCTAATACATAATCCATGGGTTTAATGGTGGCAGACTATGCAAACATCATAGGTGAGGCAAGGAAATTAAAATGACAAGATCTGTCTAGGCTTGCGAATTTGGATGCATCATGCAAGCAAAGGAACTTGTGATATGATAGAATATGACATCACTGCCTACCAATGTTGTCAAACTTCCATCTTAGCACAAACTTCATCCTAGGAAAAGGAAGCAATTTCTTTCACTATAAAGCTTCAACATGGCAAGGGCAAGAGATGATATGGCCTCCTATCCCTTTAGCTGTCCAAGTCCATTTGGAGAATATTTCATCTGTCTAAAATATTCTAAGGAATTCAAATCATGCCCAACGGTCAAGTGCTTGTCGCATTGTATAAAAATAACCTTGACCTCATGGCATTAACAAAGTTCTTGTGTAACTAGACAACAATACAGTAAATAACGATTGTTGGAAGATCTCGTGTAACTTTGCCATAAAGTCTTTCTTAGTTGACCATTGGTGCCTGTATTCATAACAACAACAACCATACCATGTCACAAAAAGGAGGTGAAACAATGTTTTGGCTTTGAATGTTTGTAATAACTTTGGGCTTGCCCCTGTTTTCCCAAAAAAAAAAGAAGCCGGAAAATAGTTTCATGAAAGAAGAGACTTTTATACGAAGAAAATTGTTGGCATCTAATATAAAGATATAGAATAAATTTGAAATTAAAATAAAGGTTTGAGGTGCTGCACTGTTGATACATGCCGGTCCTTTGTCACAGGGAATACAGTGGCGCAACCAAACCAGAACCTGCCCAAACACCTGTCCCTGAACTTGCTTCCCGAGTGTTTCCATATTTTTTTTATTTGTTAAAGGAGACTGGAGTTTCCCATAGCTGTACTCAAGATGTTTCCTGTTCCGACCCACTTTATGTAACTAAGTGCTCGCTGACGCATTTTGTGGCAATCCAATCGGCACTGATTGTGTTCATGCCATGCTATGGGCACATTGGTATGTAAGTGGGTGCTGTGACAATATTGTACAAGTTGAAGATCGGTATGCACACCAACATCAGTACCTTAATCTTTGATAAAATGGAAGCAAACAATTTGCAACAAATGCAGCAAAATAGTAATAACTGATAAAAAAAAGAATAACTTCAGCACACGAAAGAGTGCTAGGAAACAAGCAATTACTACTACACCACAGTCCAAGTCACTACAAGACAAATTTTCAATCCTTGAGAAGCTATTTAAGATAATGAAGCCTCAAGCTGTATCCTCACTCAGACCAGACTTCTCAAAAAGCTTGCAGTTCTTACATCCCATGTCTCCACCATGCACCATAAGGAATTAAAGATAAACCTTCTCTTTTTTTTCTTTTTTTCTTTTTTTTTTTTTTTTTTAAAGCAAAGAACAGTACCATACAATGACCCACTGTTCAATCATCTTTCTAGGTGGAAATCCATGGACTCAACAACAAGTAATCATGAAGTAACACATTCAAGGAAATCTAGCAAGTTCTTTCCGCAAATACTGTTTGGTTGACAAATATTAAGTAATATAAAAAGGTTGACAATATTATATAAGAAATTGAGCAGAACTTCACAATGGCTTGCTGCCTCTTCCCTTGGGTCAACTAATATTCAAGTAGATCGGACATTGTTGAAGGGCTCGGATTCTAAAAAATAAAAATTAAAAAGGATTATCTGAAGACAATCTAACCCCAACTTCTAGAACCGGTAACACTTATGATAACCAATAAAATGGGTTATCTTGAGATAAAGAAACCAAACACTTAATTCTGAGCCAACAAAGACACAAACCTAATGAGTATATTATTTTGGCTTTTCATAATATCATTTAATTACCAGAGTGGTAAAACAGCAACTTGACCACTTATTCAGGATAAAAGCATCAGGACACCAAGTTTGGACTCACATCAAGCATACTCAGCAGCTCATATAAAAGGTAGCATTATTGTGTTGGTTCTTCTTAAGGTAGAACTAAGTAAAATTCTATCAAACAAAAGTACTCTGATCTTTTTGGATCATAAAGAGCTTTCTAGACTATCTAAAGTACCTCTAGGTCAGAGAGTTATTGGACCTCTTTCTGTTAAAATAAACTAAGGATTTTAACAAAGAAAGACCACCATATGAAAGAAAAAGTAAATCTCCTCTCCCTCAAGATTGCAGATGGAATGTGAACAATATAGATCCACATAATGAAGTTCCAACCAAGAAATGCACCTTTCTTTTAGCTCAACTCTTTTTTTTTTTTCTTTTTTTTTCTTTTTTTGATTAATAAGCCCTCCATCTCTTCACAACAACCAGCAATAAGATGGATATGTTACATATCAATTACGAAATGCAAAATACTGCAACCTTGGCATTAAGCATTAGGTCCCAGATACAATAGCAAAAATTTCAAAACACTGTTACAAGAATAAAATCACATTCAAATGCCAGTATGTTTAGCATCTATCTCCCCATCATTACTCCATAAAGTCCTAAGTTCCCCTAAAGAATCTCCAATAAAATTTAACATTTCCCAACTCACTGTATGAGGTTCCAAACCTTTTGTGAAATTAGTAAAGGAAGTGTCAATTGAGATCTGCAATCAACATTCATCTAGTTCAAGTTGTATAATGATTTCTAATAATTCTGTCAAATAAAATTTTAATATTCAGCAAAAAATTACTTTAATTATTCTCAATAATCTCCTCTAAATACTGCTACCTTGAAACTCTGAAATACTATAAATGATGAAAAACACAAAAGCTTAAGAGTTATTCTAGAACTTTTTATATCAAGCATAACTTTCATCTCACATTTTCTTTGCCTCTAAGATTGTTGACAAAAAGAAACATACAGAAGTTCACTTGCCTCCTAATTTCATTAAAAAAAAAAAAGAGGACAAAAGGGAACATCTATGAAGCCAACAAAAAACTTAAATCCACATCAGAACATTCTAATCGACAAACAGAAAGCCCATCAACATGTCATTTTCTTTGCACCTAAACCAAAGAATGTCTTGGAAATTTTCATACATTAAAATGATCATTCTTTATTTGACTCTAAAATGCTCTATTCCAGTTGTTCATATGCAAATTAACTATGAATAAACTAAAATGTTACATTTAATCCATAAGGTTTACCATGATCATTTGTAGCAATGCCTAAATCACCAAACTATCACATCATGAATACTCAGACAACACTTGATATATAAGCTCTCAAATCAGGATCCATTCATCACTAGTACCAAAATTAGAAGATTACACTGCACAGTCGGCTGGTAAGCTACATGGTGCATAAATTGACAATGTGTGTGGCAAGAAGTAGTTTTGATTGAGTTAAATTTAAGCCTAAGTGAAAAGTAGAGAACTCTTACTCATTCATGACAAAGTACCTATCTATATTTACTAGAAATTATTTTTGTGAAACATAATAATACAAAGTCAAAAGGTAAAATTAAATAATTACAAGCTCAAACAACTTAATAATGAAAAGCATATTGAATATGGTCAATAAGAAGTCAACAGCACATATCTGCTGGCTATGAGTCTGAAAAAGAACAAAAATGTACAATGCGATAATCAAGGAAAAGAAAACACATGAAACAAGTCGACATGCAACATAATAGAGTAAAATGGGAGGAAAAGGGTAGAACATATATCAGGTTCAGATGATGTAGCAAAAATATATATTTACTTTGAATAAATTTGTGCAACTGGCAGGAAGAAGCACGAAATGAATCTCAGCTGAACTTCTTACAACTGCTATATTGGTAAATGTACTTGGTAATACATAAATGTGGAGGATCACCAGATCAACAAAGGCCTAACATTGAAATTTTTGTTGGTCCAGCCAACATATCAACAAACTGTCCAATCATCTAGACAAAACGCCATGAAGTTCAACCCAATCATTAATGGATATCTCTCAGCAAGTCTTTTTAAAGTTCTCTAGTCTTTAAGTTAGGGAAAACAAATATGCAAAAGCAATATGGTCATACAAGGCAGACTTGTAATTGCCTTATAAGGCTGGTAAAATAATGCTGTTGCAGGGTTAATAAATCTGTCTAGTTGATGCACGACAAAAACTCGTTTATCCAATAAGGCAATAACCACATAAACAGGTGGAGAATAATCCACGCAGAAAAAACTATCTAACACCCAGGAGAACAATAATTTTCAGATCAAATGTAAACTTACTTCTTGGAGATGCTTCTCGAGAGACTTGAACTTCAGTTCTGCTTCACTCTGATCCCGAATAATATCTGATCGAAATTCCCCCATTGAACGTTCAATCTTGTAGCAGTATAATTCCAGCTGAGACAGCCGTCCACTAATTCCCTCAAGAGACCGGAGTAGATTGTCAGCATATTTCTTCATACACTTCTCAACAGCAGGTATGACCTTCTCTTTGTAATAGTCCTCTTGCTCATAAATATTAACCAATGGTCTTCCCATTCTGCTCTCATGGAAATCCTGCATAATGGCATAAGTCAATTATTTCAAAAAAAAATTATGCATATAAATGCAATCCATATCTACTAAGAAGATCCTTATCTAGATAGTAACTTAATATATTAAAAGAACACGATTCATTTTAAACAAAAAAAAGAGAGGAGTCAGTTAACTAACATAGTGAAATTAGCAGAAAATCTTAGTTGACCATCTGATTTTTGCAAAAAAAAAAAAAAAAAAAAAACGAATATCACAAACCTTGCATGTAATAGAATCTTTACTAAAATGAGAAAAGGGCCCATTCATTATTTCGACACTGAGTCCAAATAAACAATTTTCATAACCAAAGGCATGACAGAAAGATAATGCTCGTCAAGAAAATAAACAAATATTAACAATTTCAGAAACTATTGGATTGGAAGACAGAAGAAACGGGAAGAATCCTGATTCCACGAAATACACAACATAGCTTCTTATCATAATCCAAGACGATTCTGTTCCTATGCATCCAATGGAATCTTTTAGATCCCAGCAGAAAGATCAATAAATTAACTCAGTATCATCGCCCATTTCCATTATAGATCCAAACTTTATGTTCCAATTCCAAACCAGCGCCAGACGCGTCAAAGTTCAGAATTCAGAAGCACATGCAAAGCAGCAACATTGAATCAAAGAAACACAAATCAACCTATTCCAGAAAAGAGGACGAAAAAGAAAGATACCTTTCCCGAGGGATCCGATCGCTTTCCATTGGAGTTATCCTGCGCGGCGTAGTCATCGTAAGAGCAAAGAACATCATCGGAGCCGAAATCGAACGAACGGGAGCCCGATCCAGATCTCCCGGAAGACCCACCGGACGCCATGGACGCAGAGATCGATATCTAGGGTTAGGGTTTTGGAGACTCTCTCGCCTCTCTCTCTTCTCTTTCTTGGCGACGAAGGAGACAAGAACGGCCTATGGATAGCTATCGCAAGTAAATTTTGTATTTTTATAAAAAAAACGTGACGGAGACTCGAAGGTAGCCTCGACGCGCTAAAACAAAAGGCCAGCGGGTTAAGATATGGCTTCCAAGAAGCTTCCTTTGGCTGAGACCCGTGAATAAGACAAATTAGGTGGGAACGCTACAGACTCGGTTGGGTAAATTGTAATGGAGTTGTGGCTAAGATAAAAGGTGCTGCAGAAGTAACCGACCTCAGACACGTGAGGAAGATGCTTTTTGGGTTTTTTTTTTTTTTTTTTTTTTGTGGTCTTGGTCGGCGGGGATAAGGATGAGAATATTGGAACTTTAGTACGATAAACAATTAAACAGTACTCGTCCACTGCACCGCAGATATCATTGCGGTTATCCGATTACCGGTTGGTATATCGCAAGGTGGATGGTTATTATTCGTCAATCACTCAAGCTAAAATTACGAGAGATGGAGTCAGTCCATAATTTTACCAGCTTTTTCTCTCCCATCGCTTTCTTTTCATTGGCCCCAGTTCGGGGTTTCTTTTGGAATGCTTTCAACTAACATAAAGTACCACCACAGCACCAAATCTTTTGTTTAATTTAGTTAAAGGACTGATGCCCTCACAATACAAAGATGATGAAAGCAGAAGTATAATTTTATATAACAGAAAAATAATAAAGATTTTAAAAAAATCTAAAAATAAATTATAAATATAATATATTTTATAATTATTAACTATTTTATTTTTTAATATTGGACCAATAAAAAAATTAGCATCAATGAAAAAGATTATTTGTTTAACATGATAATTGAATGTTTCCGATAGGATAACTAAACATGTGCTTCAAATCTTTATTATTTTTATGTAAAAGGTTTTAATCTCTTTTTTTTATATTTATTTATTTTTTTGATCCTGATTGAAATATTCACCTTAGTTGTTTCAACTTATGAAAAAATAGAGAAGAAAAAATTAATAATATTTATATACTTCAAATGAACGAATAGAAAAATAGTAAAGTTATAATCTTTTATTGGGTTGATTATTCTAAGCAATAAATTGTAAAAAAAATAACTTTCTTCAACTAGATCCATTTGAAATATGCCTAGTTAAACCTTTTGGAGATATTATTTATTATAAATGCTAAAATAAAGATATACCTCCATTTTTATTTTATCTTAAATATTTCAAGTATCATGCAACATATGAATTAGCATCAGTTTGTAAATTTAGATTGTATTAATTAATTATATAATTTTTTTAAAAAATTATTAATAGAAATCTAAGTGGTGAAGATTTTTTTTTTTTTGCTCAAATATTTGAAAGCTAAAGCAACCATAATTGGATTGAATAGAATATTAAATAATATTCATCCAACAACCTATCATTATCTTATTCACTTTAATAATTCAAGCATTACATGTGAATTCAACTGTATTATTTTACATTATGAATCATTAAAAATTCATCTTGCAAAAAAATTTAGACAAAAATTATTTAAGAAAGTCTGTGTTTTTTTTTTTTTTTTTTTTTGTTACAAACGAATATGCACGTCATCTAATATGAGTGTACCCCATAATATTAAAAAATAAAATATCCTTTAGAGCATGCAGATAGGCCTGACCCTGGTGTCAAATCCAGTCGATAGTATACTTCACCATAAAAAAATGATTAAGTCAGCAGCACTGCTCGCTTCCCAATAGACATGCTGAGCCAAAACTATCATGTAGTTACGAACGCACAACCGGATGTCTCGAAAAAGTGGATGATCATCCATATACGTTATTTCATCCTAAATCCAACCAATCACGATCGCAAAATCACTCTCAATGATGATTCGCTCTGTCTGCAATTTCTATTGTATACAAATAATGTCTATCCAGATGGCACGAAGCTCCGATCTCGAGACCATGGGCCCAAAAAGATACAAATCTCCTACCGCCAGCAGTCTAGCATTCGGCCCTCTGATCACATATCCTGTACCATCCTTTTCATCTTTGATGCTACCGTCAAAGTTAACCTTAACAAACTCCGAGGATGGAGGTTCCAGGGAGATGAGGATAGCCCTTCGGCTTGCTACAAAAGCAGTAGGAAAGCCCCAGAAGATGTCAAGAAAAGGATCAGTAGCATTGAAATGGCTGTACTTCACGATTAAATACAAAGCTCTCTCGAGCATCCATTTAGCAAACACCGCCTCAACTTCAAATACCAACCTGTTCCTAGAGAGCTAGATCTGATAAACAACATATGCCACCCACCCTTCCAAATCACAAGTCATTCCCTCAGCAGTATACCGATAGATTATCTCTATAAAGTGGCCCAACCAAGAGCCACTACTGGCCTCCTATCCGCCTCCAAATCAGTCTCATCCTCAGATAGCATAGGAGGGCATGCTCCATCGATTCGTCCGCTAGCCCATAGATAGAGCGGGATGTCGAGATCTCCATGCTCATGCTCTTAAGCATCATTCATATTAGGAGTCGATCTCAGACAATCTTTTAGAAAAAGAGCCTCATCCTGGAATAAGCAACTACTTTTTAGATCTAGACATCGCCAATCTTAGAGCTTTTTGCAAGCCTCAAATAGATCCCTTAGGGTTGCTCCGACAAAGTCTATGTTTCTTTGAGGAACGCTTTTCCCCATACACATATAGAGGCCAAAAATAAATAAATAAATAAAATTTCATTACATCTTTGCATGGCCTTATGCCATTGGGTTGGGTGGGGTGCAGGGTGGGATCCACATGTACTAATAAATGAAAAGCTTATCCACATGTACTGATGAATCGAAAGTCGGTTAATAATTGAAGCTACATGATTCGCGGAGACTGTTTGATCGTGCCCCACAACTTCGTGTCACATCCACAGCTGTCGCTGCCTTATGATGCAAGATTTTCCTCATTTGAGATATTATGTTTCATTGGAGGAAAAACATTAGTGGGAACATCGCTTGAGAAAAGAGCTAATAATTATCAGATTATCTATGAATTCTTTTATTTTTTTTATCAAAGATAATCTATAATTACTTATCAACGAGTCAGAATGCAATTTAACAGTTCTGATATATCAGGAGTGAGAGCGTATTATGGAGCGTATGCTAAGGAAAAATTACATATCATATGACGAGTGCTTGAATCCTGGGGTATTTTTTTGTTTACTTGTTTCACCTTAGGACAGATTTATTTTGTTTTCCTTGAAAATGGGTCATATACACCAATCTTAACTAAAATCATAGTCACCACGTTTCTTCCACCCAACATATTTACAAAAAATGGAAAAGTTCCCTTACGTGGCTGTTACCAGCATGCAGACACCATCAAATGAGCATATAGTCATACAAGTGGACATCGGTTAATTGTCCAAGTCGTATTAATTGAAATGGTGGGGAGAGGATTCATGAGGCATTTGCCTGTGGAGAAATGAGGGAGGTATAGGGTGGAGAGGAATCACAAGTACAAAGCTTCTTGAATTTCATTTTGAGTCAAAATGATATCCAGTAAAGAAGAGGAAAAGCAACGCAAAAACGTTACAAATTCTGATGTGATGCGGCCAGTGCATAGCGTGCACAGTTTTAAACAACATCGGTATGATCATGTATCAAATCTAGCATTGACCAATGTAATCCTTTTTCCCAACAAATACAAGCTACTAGATCATTACATTGGAGAGAGAGAGCAAATAGGTCCAAGGGAATGATTCACTGGGATACGACCATCCTGAAAAACCTGAACCCCAACACGAACAAAATGGGATGAGAAATAAATTGATTGGTTTGCAAATCAACACTAACAGATAGGAGCCCCTTTCACCCTCTTCCTCTTCTGGGTAATGATCATGGTTTCGGGATAAATGCTGGTAGGTGGTGCTTTAAGAGAGAACTTGGGTTGATTTTCAATTGTTCTTTGGTTCATAATACTAGAATTCACATAGAAAAATTTCAGGTGAACTAACCCCTCCAATCAGATCCTTCTTGACATTTGAAGACACTTGTCATTAACTCCAATTCAATGAAGTAGTTTCTTCTTCTTTTTTCTGAGTAAGTATTTTGTATGCTTTCTTGTCCCCATCCTATAATTTATCGACCATCTTAAAATGTATTGCACAATGTTCGCGCTTAGCCACTTCATTGCTCCAGAAAGTCAACCAAAACACAGAGAAACTCCATTTTCCTGGGCAAACATAAATAATGGGAAGGAAAGCGTACCTTTCAGAGAAATTGAGTGATCAACTCGGGGGAAAAAAACTGAAGCTGGAATTAGACCATTTGGTGCCCAAAGCAGCTTGGCTCGAGGATAGATAAACCTATAGGAACAGAAAATTAAGATAACCAGAGCAGAGTGAACGGACTGTTGAGAGAAAACAAATATCACCTGAATGATCTCGTTAATAACAAATCAATGCATTCATCCGAACGATTTATTAATCTCTTACTCTTTTCAGTAGCTGAAATCACTTGGAACAGACTGTGACCCGGTATAAAACCTCAGGAACTGCCGCGGATCTACAAAACTGCTATTTTGAAGCACGAAGATAGCTCATATTGTCACATGGATGACCGAACCATGAGCATCAACTCCAAAGTTATGGCCAAATAATTAAGATGTAACATTTGTGATTGACCTTCATATATGCCCAGCTTGTTGTTAAAAACTCAACTCACATTGACTGCCCTATCCATGAGTTACCAGCTAACTAGTCATCCTATGCTCATCTTCACTGAAAGGTTAATATATCCAAAATATTATGATCAACCCGATTAGGGCAGGCTATCACCAATAATCTTGGCAAGAACAGAGGCCCTTTTTAAAATGATGGAACCTATGCTTGTCTCTAACTATTATTTCTCTATCAGCAACAACTGACATGAACTTAATAGCCAAATGACAATCACCACATATCCGAAGGTTCTTGACAATTCGAATCAATGTCTTGTTACTGGTACTCATGAGCCCAAATGCTACTGCCAGCTTCTCACTGTGAAATCTAAGTGCAAACTCCCTCTCCTCCCCTTCCAATTCATGAAGTATCGAGTCAGTTTCTGGTACATATCCTGCTTCCCTGATCCTATAAATCAATTCCTCCAAATATTGGCGAATTTCCAGAGTCTGTGGATGAGAGGTATCTCCATTGCGAAAGACATGGGTCACATGATTGATCTCTATCGAGCTATACCCAGTGTTCTTCTTCAAACCTCTGCGAATCATCGCTTGTCTAATTTTCTCAACCTGGTCCATCATACCAGCCAATGCATATAGATTAGACAGCAACACATAATGAGCAGGGTTCTCAGGTTCGATAGCAAGAAGCCGCTCGGCCACCTCTACTCCAAGGTCAAAATCTTTGTGCATCTTGCAGGCCCCAAGCATCGCTGTCCAAACTTCTGGCCCTGGTTCTCCTGGTATCCAGTCCCGGATAAATCGGACTGCTTCATCAAGAAGCCCAGCCCTTCCAAACATATCAACCATACAGACATGGTGCTCGATCCGAGGGGCCAACCCATAGTCCCGCTTCATGGACTTAAAAACTTCACGGCCTTCACTAACCAGTCCAAAATGAGCACAAGCAGATAGAACTGCAACAAAGGTAACATCGTTTGGCAATGGACCCTCAGTTTTCATACGATGAAAGAGCTCAACTGCTTTATTCCCATAGCCATGCATCCCATACCCCGAAATCATGGCAGTCCAAGCAACGACATTCCGTTCTTGGAGCCCATCAAATACCTCACGGGCCTTCTGCACGTGCCCACATCTAGCATACATGTTTATGAGTGAAGTGCCTAGAACCACATTGACATCCAAACCGTTGTCAACAATAAATTTATCCACCCATTGACCTAAACCCAGCGCACACGAATGGGAGCAGGCAGACAACAAGCTAACCAACGTGGTCGAATCCGGCTCAACCCCTTCCGCCTGCATCCTGTGAAACAACTTGATGGCTTCCTCAGCAAGCCCATTCTGCTCATATCCCGCTATCATGGCATTCCATGCAACAACACTTCTGTCAGGAATTCTATCAAACAACTTCCGAGCAGTACACAAGTCGCTGCATTTCGCATAGAAGACCACCAATGCAGTCTGAACAAAACAATCCAAGCCGAAGCCATTAACAAGAACATGGGAATGGATGATTCTACCGATCTTCAATGCCGAGAGGTCGGCACAGGCTTTGATGACGGAGGTGAAAGTGTAGTTGGAGGGCTTCAGCCGGGCCGAGAGCATGCGGTGGTAGAAGAAGATGGCGTCGGTGGAGAGGTGGGATTTGGAGGCAGCCCGGATGAGGGAGCCAAAAAGGAAGGAGTCGGGGTTGGGGACGCAGAAGAAGAGGCGGCGGGTATAGTCGATGGCACCGGCGGTGGAGGCGAGGGTGAGAAGTTTGGTGAGAAGGGAGAGGGAGCGGTGGAGGCCCGAGACGAGAATGCGGGCGTGGACTTGGTGGAGGGGGCGGAGGCGGGGGCCAGCTCGGAGGAGAGCTTGGTAGGTTGGGGAGTGAGAGGAGAATGGCTCCTGGGGGGTTGGTTCCATCGGAGAGGAGCCATGAGCTTCAGAGACTCAAATCGGTATGTTCAGCAGCTTGCATGGATGCCCTTGGCGGGAGTTCATGGCGCTTGAGACCTCTCAGCATGCAATTTGGGCAGGGCGCCGAGAGGCCTCGGCACTTTGGAAATATTTTCGGAATTTTTTTTAATATAAAAAATAAATAATTCTACGTTGCCAGACAATTTTTTTATTTTTTGACCGGTCGAAGGCCAGGTTATTACGATTGTAATTATTAAAATTTTTAATAAAAAATATTTTTATTTTTTAATATTTTTATTTTATTTTATTTATTATATATATTATATTTTTATTATTTAATAAAATAATATTTTAATATTTTTTCTTATTCTTTCTTTTTGTTCTCGTTCTTTCTTCGCATCCATCCCATCATGACTTTTCTTCTTTCCTGACAAATGTCGATTTCGATCATAACCACGTCTTCTCTTTTTTTTTTTTCTCATATCTTCTTTGTGCTCGTCGATGCCGCCCCACCACCGCTCCTCTTCTCTCTCGACAAACACCGATCTTGATCGTAATAAAAAAGCTATTAATATTTATTATAATTAATTTTAAAAATATTAATTTAAAATATTTTTTATCATTAAAAAATATTTTAATATTAATTAAAAACTATTTATATAATTATTAATATTTTAAAAATATTAATATATAAAAATAATATTTATTATTATTTTTTAAAATAATTTTTTAAAAATAGTATATTATTATATAAATAATATTTTAAAATTATTAATAAAAATATAATTTTTAAAAATATTTAAAAAATTCTAGATTTCTTGGTAAGTGAAGTTATAATCTTATAATACTGCTAATTAAATAATAATATTTTATTAATATTTAAAAAATTTAAATATTTTATTTTTTTCTTTTCTTTTCTATATAATAAAATAATATTTTATTATTAATCAAATAATAATATTTTACTATTAATTAATAATACTATTATTTTATTATTTAAATTATTATTAATAAAAATAATATTTTTGATAAAAATAAAATATTATTTTAATAAAAATAGTAAAATGATATTATTTTATTAATAATAAAAATAATTTATTATTATTTTATTATTAATAACATATTATTTAAAAATAATATTTTTTAAAATAATATTTTATTATTAATTTTTTAAAAAATATTTTTTTAAAAAAAAATATTATTATATAAATAATATTTTTAAATTAATAATAAAAATATTATTATTTTATTTTTTTAAATATTTTTTTTCTTTTTTTTTCTTTTCTTCCCTTCCTCCCGCAGCAACCCCCAGTCCACGCCTTCCTACCCCCGACGATCCGTAACCCCACCTTGCCATCATCCGTGTCGCACCCGTCGTCCCCAATGCACCCCACGAGCACCAGACTCCCTCCCTTCTCCTCTCCCAGCCTCGACGAATCTCACGCCCCCTACAGCTCCACCCAACCACCACCCCCTCCCTCCTCTAACCGTCAGCGATCGTGAGTTTTTTTTGACAACGAACGGGTCCCGCTAGGGATGGTCCTCGATAAGGATGACGACATTGGAGAATAGAATGGAACGAAGGAGAGAGCCGAGGAAGGGATGGAGTTGAGAAACCGGAGCCACCACTAATCGGCTACTTCTTCGTCCCCCTAGCCCAATAGCCGCCAGCGGTCGTGAGAGTTTCTTTGATAATAAAAAGATCCCACTAGGGGCAGCCCTCGGCAAAAATGGTGACATTGGAGAATAGAATCGAACAGAGGAAAGAGCCGAGGAAGGAATGGGGTTTTAGGAGTATTATTAATAATAAATACTAATAATAGATATATTTTTCATGTGGCACAATATATATGATCTAAAATGCTTAGTTGGCAACACTATAATATCCCTCCATAGCCTTTTATTATATATATATATATATGATTACTCAATTAAGAATCTATTTGGTCAAGCTATAAAAATTAGCTTATTTTGAAATTATTTTTTTAAAATAGAATTTTAGAAAAAATGCTGTGAGAGAAAAGTAGTTTGTTTGTATTTGGCAAAATTATTTGATAAGCGCTTTTATCAGTATTTAAGAAGCAGTTTATGTTTGGTAAATCTTTCAAAAAAAAATATTTTTGACTATCAAATTACGAAAAAAAGACATGTATAGATTTATTTTATAATTAATATTATTTAAATAGATAAATAATTTTAAATAGTCATTATGATTAATTTTAATTTATTATTTTTATTTTTTATTTAATTAAAATAAAAAAATAAAGTAATAAAAAATATATTAAAATTTTAATTTATATAAATATAATTGAATCAAAGATAATACATATTAAATATTTTACATAATTTTTATATAATAATATATATATATACATATACATCAAAATACATCAAAATATATCATTCACTAAATAATGGAAGGGTTAGGTGAAAATAAATAAGGATGGTTATGATAAATAATGATTTTGAATAAAAATATTTTTATCTTAAAAGAATTAATTTTTTATTTCTGCTTCTGCTCCCAAGAAGAAGTTTCAATTTTTTGCTTCCTTCCTGTAGCAGAAAAACTGCTTCTGCTACCACTCAAAAGTAGATTATTTTTAAAATAAGCTTGGCCAAACAACTCTTTTTTTTCAAAATAAGTATTTTTTCATCTCCAAAAGCTTGGCCAAATAGGCCTTAAGTTTCATGAGTTCATAATTTTACGTAGATTTTTTTTAATCTAAAATTTTACTAACATTATTATTGCTATAGAAATCTATCGGGTTAACTAGAGTTGGTGACGATTGCAATATGGCAGCGACTGGATCTATAAAATAAATCTCTATATCAAAATTAGCTCCATCAAGATCCTCCAATGCATAAATTAGAAATGCAGAACATATAAAGCTTTTTTATATCTTAGGGTTCTCCATGGATTTTTATTTATAGGCAGAGACTGAAGAGCCATAAAAAAGAAGAAGAACTAGATGGTTAGCCTTATTTCATTTGGTTAGATATTCTTGTTACCTTCTTCCTCATCTCCTCATAGCCTTATTTTATTTGGTTAGATATTCTTGTTACCTTCTTCCTCATCAGCTCATAATAAATTATTTTGTAGATTCTGAGATTTTTTTCAGTTGATATAAATCAAGCATCAAATATAATTTTTTTTTTGAAAAATCTTGGGTTGATCATCATCAAGGTCGGATTGGACCCAACTTTTTTGTGTCGGCTTTAACCGAGAAAAAAATTTCCTGCCCACATCAATTATATATTAAATCTTTCTTATTCCAACCTGCAAACTGGTCCAAATAAAAGTATATTTAGTTGTAATACATCTCAGTCGTTAGCCTGTCATCTTCTTTATGAATCATAAGGCTTGGTCAGGTTAATCAACCGAACAAAATGATAATTTATGTCACTCAACCACAGCCTGTCATGAATGGTAGGACCCAAAAAGACAAAACAATTTCTTGATTTGGTGTTTGCAGTTCGCTCAACTCTTGAATCCTCGTCCCACTCTCACTGTTATTGATGGCATCGTTATTGATCATCAAAGACATTGATGCACTTTGGCTCCACCCTCCGATTAGTGTCCTTCATACATCCGCACAACACTATATAATACCAGTGTATTTTGATGCCAAGCTATTTTGCACTTGCACACTAAACTCCATCCACTGGGGACTTGAGCTTAAAAAGTATTAAATTTTACATAAAGCTGGCTCGAAATTTAATTAAAAATAAATAAAATTTAGATCCGAGGCTTGGCCCATGCTCTACCACCCACTAACATCGTTCAAATCGCCATCAAGTATATTAAAGATGCAAATAACCTTGCTTGGGAAGCAAGGCACCATGTCTTGGTGTTGTCCTTTGATCGAGCATTCTCTTTTTTTCTCCATCTAGGCATTATCCTAGGTTAGCTATTCAGAACGGCAGACAATCAGATCCCTTTCTTCACCGTGGATTTATTCTCCTTTCTCTCGGTTCCACAATTAGTGGAAGCCTTCCATAAGCTTTGACTTCCTTGATCGTGTTTTAATTTTACCCACCTAACTCCAATTAACAACAATCCTATTGCCCACGCTATGGGGATGAGATGAGATGGTCACCGCCTTGCCACAGTGAATTTTTTTATAAAATTTTTTCCTTTCCTCCTTTTTTTTTTTTCTAAATTCCCCCTAGCAGGCATGAGCTTGTCCCATTCAACAACTCCTATTACTCGTTAAGATTATCGATTTTTGTTATACTAAGATTAATATTTCAGAAATAATAAGTTAATTTATTGAGATTACTAATTATGATGGTGGAACTTGAACCATGTCTCCTATTTTACGTAATCAATTGGCATCTTCAAAAATTTACAAGCTACGGGTATATTTTCATCCGTTAATCTGATATCCCGTGGGGTGCGTGTGGTCCATGTGGTGGTTGGTGGCGGCTTCTGGTGTCTGTTGTAGTCAAGTGGACAAGAGCCCGCCTGCAGGATCGGAGTAATGCCTCTTGATCCGGGTATTCTAATTCCGGCGCGGGGGGTATAAGCTGTGGTCCACCATCTGGTCGACCCCGATTGTCACTGTATTATTTGAAGCTTGTAAACTGCAAGTGTCCATGTCTGCGTACACCACAACCTTTTATGCCAGATCCTACTTACGACAGATCTTTTATTCACTAGGATGACCAATAGTAAAACTTGACCCCATTCACTGGTAATACATGTATTATTCCTAGCAAGGGACCACTAAAACAACTGCACATGAGCCAAGTTTAACTTTTTTAGCTTCTTTTTTGACTAATTCCTTTACCATCCAAATCTAGCATTAAGAGCCGACACGTCGAGGTCAATGAACTTTTCCAGCGAGGTCACGTAGAGAACAATAAGCTGAAGATCAAAAGCTTCCTAACCCCACCATTTTTTGTTTTTTTTACCGGCGGTGGCTCATGCATGCACCATCATTCTATCAATACAAAAATATTAAGAGAATATTTAATTGAAGAGAGTAGAGATCCAAAATTAAAATGAAAATGGATGACTTTCATTATAACAGCTTGGTTGGAGGAAGTTTTAATTTCGAAGTGAAATGAAAATTATTGGAGATAAATTCTACTCCTACCGAAGTCCAGTTCGATGCTCTACCTAATACAGTCGATAACCGCGGTCGAACTCCTTGGACTCCCAGCGGCCGAGCTCCTTAGACTTCCAGCGGCCGAACCCCTTGGACTCCCAGTAGCCAGGCTTTCGCGGAACTCCTCAGCGGCCGAGCTTCAGTTGGACTCCCGCGAGGGTCGAACTCTCTCCGCGCCCTTCCAGCCAGATGCCTGCAAGAGCCGAACTCCCTCCTAGCTTCTCCTTCGGCCGAACTTCTTCAGGAGCCAGACTCCTCCCAGACATCCCCTTCGGTCGGACTTCTTCGAAAGCCGGACTCCTCCCAGGCATCCCTTTCGGCCGGCCGAGCTCCTTCGAACCCCTTCAGCCGGCCGAATTGCTTAGCGTCCGAGCTTCTTGAACTCCCAGCGGCTGGGCTTTAACAGAATTTTTCAGTGCCCGAACTCCTCAGCTGTCGTCCCTCGACCGAACTCCTCAAGCAGCCGTCCCTTCAGCCGACCGAACTTCTCACCGACCGAGCTCCTATCGAACTTCCCAGCGATCGAGCCTTAACCGCGCACCTCCAGCCAGACACCTACGGGAACCGAACTCCTTCCGAGCTTCCTCTTCAGGAGTCCGAACTCCTCCGAAATGGGCACACGTCGAATCCCTTCAATCATTCATTCGACCTCGAGCGGCTCAGTATCAAGATAGCTGCAGCCATCACCATCAGTCCGCCGCAAGCGACAACGATCTGCTATCAGACGGCGATGGCTGTCACCATCAACCCACTGCAGACGGCACCTTCCCGTGAGACTGACTCCACCGGACCTCGAGCGGCCCGCCAGCACGTGGCTACAGCTGTCACCATCAAGCTCCGCTATAAAAAGGATCCTCCAGATATGCTAACTCTAATCTCTCTGATCTCTAAGATCTTCTCTTCATCTCTAAGCTCTGCAAAAATCATTTCCGAGCACTCCATTCCTGTTGGCCAGAGCTAACTTGATCGTCGGAGGGTCCTTCCGGAGCCACCCTCCATCGACTCCGGACGAGACTTTATTTTGCAGGTCCCCGACGGCGACCTTGTCCACCACCGCTCCAATCGATTCCGACGATAATCAGATTCTGCGTCAATAGATTGGCGCTAGAGGAAGGGCCCAAACCTCCAAGATTCCCTTATTCTTAAAGGAGTGCTCGACGACGATTTCTCTCTTCCCACTCCAGAGATCTCTCTTCTTCCTCTTTAGAATTCCTTTCCAAAAAAAAATGCCCCCCCAGGAGAGCCTCGATCCGATGATCGACGGCCTCCACGGTCCGATCCCGTTTGGATCCGTCTGCTCCCGCTCCAGCCCCAACGATCCAGGTTCACTTTATAGCCGCGGTGGACGTGGAACAGTTCAACCTGCTCGTCCAACAGGTTCGTGGTCTCATGGAGGTAGTGCAGGCCATGCACCAGCAGGCCCCAGCACCAGCTCAACCAGCGCGGGATTCTCCAGAGCCGTGTGGTCCAGTCCAGGGGCGATCGACATGGGCTACCCGACCTCCAATCCTCGAAAGAGGAAGGCAATGGAGGGAGAGCCCCTGCTCAGACCACGGCTCGACCCAGGGTGAAGCTTCGCATCCATTCTGTAAGAAAACTTTGGAGATCAGAGACCGCGAAGATCTCCTGGATCAAAAGCTCTTAGAAATGAGCCGACGAATCGAAGAACTTCATCACACTCCCTCCTCACGTGGTAATGACATCTGCACTGACCCCCCTTTTTCACAGAAAATCATGTAGAAACCGATCCCGCCAAATTTCAAGCTCTCGCAGTTCGAGAGTTATGATGGGATCACTGATCCGGTTGACCACTTGAAAGCCTTCCGAACAACAATGTTGCTCCATGGTGCGCCAGACGCTATCTTGTGCCAGGCTTTCCCCTCTACTCTTAAAGGGGCCATCAGGAATTGATACTCGGCGCTCAAGCCGAATACCATCTTATCGTTTGACCAGATGAGTCAACAGTTCATGGCCCACTTTGTCAGTAGTCAGCGTCCACGCCGAGGTTCGAATTTCTTAATGGCCATCAGGCAGAAGGAGGGAGAACCCATCTGGGCTTACGTCACCTAATTTAATACTGCTGCACTGGAGGTTCGGGATCTGAACCAGTCAGTCGCCATGGACACTCTCAAGGATGGCCTTTAGGAGAACGACTTACTATTTTTCCTGAAAAAAAAGTATCCCAAAAATTTTGCCGACATTCTAGCTTGGGTCGAAAGTTATGCCTGGACAGAGAAGGCCTTTGAGGCTAAGAACGATGAAGCCAGCAGCAAGCGGCGAATCGGCGGGCCAGGCAGACCCACCGAAGAAAGAAAGTGGACTGAAGCTCGGTCGCATTCTCGGACTCCCCTTGGTCGCAGGCGAGCCCGAACTTCCCCTCAAGCTCGGAGGCAGAGAAGCCCCAGCGGAAGGGCACGCCGAGGTTCCCCCTAGCGCCGAAGTTCTTTCCGATGATGATGATTTCACAACTACGCCCCCCTTAACGCCTCGAAGACTTAAGTACTGATGGAGATCCAGGAGCGACTTCCAAGATCGGAGAGAATGCGTTCCCATCCTAGCAAGCGCAATCCCAACAAGTTCTGCCTTTACCATCGCGACCACGATCATGACACTGAGGAGTGCATCCAACTCCAGGACGAGATCGAAGAGCTCGTCAGGTGAAGCAGACTTAGCCGATTTATGCGAAGACGACCTGAGGAGAAGGAAGATCGACTAAAAGCGTTACCGCCAAGTGGGAAAAACTAGTAAGAAGATCGGTTGCCCCTTGGTGTCATCAACATTATCTCGGAGGAACTTCAACAAGGAGAGGCCAGCGGACCCGAGGGACTGGTGAAGAGGAGGAGGACCATGGAACCCGTGACCTTTACCAAGGCGGACGGCCAAAGGATCCAATTTCCGCATAATGACGTGGTTGTAATTTCTTTGAACATTACTGACTACGATGTACGCCGCATTTTGGTAGATAATGAAAGTTCGATCGATGTGTTGTTTTATGATGCCTTCTCAAAAATATCCATGTCCAACGACCGCTTGGGGCCTATGAATTCTCCGCTAGTAGGGTTCGCTGGTAATGCCATACCAGTCGAAGGTATAATAACATTGACCATAGCGGCAGGGCAACGTCCGAAGTTGGCCAAAGCGCGGGTCGACTTCCTAGTCGTAAGGATCGCCTATAATGCGATCCTTGGCCGACTTGATCTAAATGCACTCCATGCGGTAGTGTCAACCTATTATTTGAAGATGAAGTTTCCGACGAGTCATGGGGTTGGAGAAGTTAGAGAAGACCAGGCTCTGGCGAGGTATTACTGCTCGATCGCCCTGCATAAGAGAGATCAGCCCGACCCTTATCTTGTTGATGGACTGGACGTCCGCGACGACCTCACTGAGGAGCGGGGTGAACCTATGGAGGACCTCATCTCTATGCCCTTGAATGATGGAAACTCGGAGCACGTAGTGCAGATCGGCTCCAACTTGGCGGTCGAGGTTCGGGAGCAGCTCGTCGCTTTCCTCAGAAGAAATGCAGACGTCTTCACCTGGACCCTAACGGATATATCGAGGATCGACGTCGAGGTCATGGAACATCGGCTGGTTATCGATCCGAGGCATCGATCGATAAGAGAAAAGATGCGCCATCATGCCCTGGAGAGGTAGAAAGCGATCGCCGAAGAAGTAGACAAGCTCCTCAAAGTCGAACTCATTCGGAAGGTTAACTATCCGACCTGGGTCTCGAACATGGTTCTCGTCAAGAAAGCAAATAACAAATGGAGGATGTGCGTCGACTTCAAAAAGCTGAACAAGGCCTGCCCAAAGGATAGCTACCCCCTACCCAGGATCGACCAGCTGGTGGACGCAACCTCGGGCCATAAGCTCCTCACCTTCATGAACGCCTTTTCTGGTTACAACCAGATATGCATGGTGCCCGAGGATGAAGAGAAGACCACCTTTATTACTGACTGTGGTCTTTATTGCTACAAGGTCATGCCTTTTGAACTTAAGAATGCAGGGGTAACATACTAGCGTTTGGTTAATAAGGTCTTCAAGGAGCAGATCGATCGCAACATTGAGGTGTACGTAGATGATATGCCTGTCAAAAGTCGAGCTTCAACAGACCACCTGGCCAACCTTGAAGAGACCTTCGATGCACTCAGGAAGCACAAAATGAAGCTGAACCCGACCAAATGTGTCTTTGGTGTGACCTCCGAAAAATTTCTTGGGTTCATGGTGTCGAGATGCGGAATCGAGGCAAACCCCTAGAAAATTTGAGCCATTCGAAAAATGACCATTCCAAAGACGATCAAGAAAATTCAGCGCCTGGCCCGGAAGGTGGTGTCCCTAAATCGCTTCGTCTCAAGGTCGATCGAACGATGCATGCCCTTCTTTCAAGTTCTCAGGCGACCGAAGGATTTCTACTAGATGGCGGAGTGCCACCAGGCATTCGAGGAGCTTAAAAACTACCTCGGCACGCCCCCACTGCTGGCAAAGCCTGAACCCAGAGAAGAATTATTCCTGTATCTAGCTGTCTCTCCGGTGACCCTGGCGGTAGTCCTGATCAGGGAAGAAGCAAAGACGCAGTGACCGATCTACTATGTGAGCCGAGTCCTGAGGGATGCGAAAATCAGGTACTCTAGGTTAGAAAAACTAACTTACTGTCTTCTAATTGCTGCTAGAAAGCTCCGACCTTACTTTCAGGAGCATACCATAACGGTCCTCACGGACCAACCAATAAAAGCAGTCCTACATCGAGCAGACGCTTCTGGAAGAATCGCAAAATGGGCAATCGAGCTCATAGAGTTCGACATCAACTACCGGCCCAAGCCATCGATCAAGGCTCAGATACTGGCAGATTTTGTGCTAGAATGCACCATTCCAATCGAAGCCGAGCTTGAGTCAAGCAGGACCGACGCCAGAGCGAGGCCGAACTTCGATGAAGTCGAGCTTGAATCGAGCGAGACCGGCACCAGAGCGAGGCCGAACTTCGACGAAGTCGAGCTATCACAACCGAACCTCTCCGAAGAGAGTGTCGACCTTCCTGAAGGTTCCTAGGCTCTGCACGTGGATGGTTCGTCCAACTCCACTGGAGTTGGTGCGGGGCTGGTCTTGGTCAGTCCCGAGGAAGTCATCGTCGAGTATGCGCTGCGTCTCGAGTTCCCCACGACCAACAATGGGGTCGAATATGAAGCGCTAATCGTCGGATTAAAGATAGCAAGAAAATTAAAAGTAGATCGGCTTCAAGTCTACAGCGATTCTCAGCTGGTGGTTGGTCAAGTTGGCGGCGGCTACGAGGCACGGGAGGAAAGCATGATGAGGTACCTCGGAAAAGTGAAGAATTTGATCCTGGCCTTCGACAGTTTCAACATTCAGCACATCCCGAGGGTGAAAAATATAAGAGTCGATCTTCTCTCCAAGTTGGCCGCTTCAACCCCGACCGAACTGCCCAAAGAAGTATTTTTGAAAACTTTGAAGTGCCTGACCATAGAGGAATCTCAGGCCATCCTGCAGACGAAATTCGAGTCCATCTGGATCGACCCATTGATTGCCTATCTTGAAGAGGGGGTTCTTCCCCACGACCAAAAAAAAGCTCGGAAGCTCAGGAATCAGGCCTCCCGCTACGTCTTATATGAAGGCAGATTGTATAAGAGGTCATACTTCCTTCCGTTGCTGAGATGTCTCCGACCTTCAGAGGCCGACCTCGCACTATGGGATGTGCACGAAAGACTCTGCGGAAGTCACGTAGGAGCCAGATCCCTATCGCAAAAATTATTCTGGTAGGGGTACTACTGGCCGACCTTGTTTCACGATTCCATGGAATATATAAAGAGGTGCGACCACTGTCAGAAGAATGCCAGCATGCAGAGGCAGTCGACATCCGAACTTACTTCGCTCAGCTCACCCTGGCCATTTGCGCAGTGGAGAATAGATATACTCGGCCCCTTCCCAACGGCATTTGGGCAGCGAAAGTTCCTTCTGATCGCGATCGACTATTTCACCAAGTGGATCGAAGCCGAACCACTAGCGAAGATTACCGAGGCCAAGGTGCAGGACTTCTTCTAAAAGTCACTAGTCTGCTGGTTTGGCCTGCCCTGAACCCTCAAAACTGATAATGGATGATAGTTCGCTGGGGCAAGATTCACCGAGTTCTGCGAAGGACTAAACATCTTCCGCTGCTTCACATCGGTGGCTCACCCGCAGGCTAATGGAAAAGCTGAGGTAATCAAGTGGACCCTGCTGCAAGGAATCAAAGCGAGGCTTGATAGGGCAAAAGAGGCCTGGGTGGACGAACTCTACCATGTCCTCTGGGCATACCGAACTACTCAGAGGGTGCCGACCGAAGAAACATCCTTCGCCTTGGCCTTCGATACTGAGATAGTTATCCCGGTCGAGCTCAAGCTTCCATCTGCATGAGTCGTGGGCTTTAACGAGCGGCACAACCCCTAGGACCTCAGAGTCAACCTCGATCTTTTAGAAGAAAAAAGGGAGGAAGCTCGCGTTCGGATGGCAGCCTACAAACGGAAGGTGGCTCGGTACTACAACTCCAAGGTTAAAAACAAGACGTTCAAAGTAGGAGACTTAGTGCTTCGACGAGCCACTGTCGCTCAGCCTCAGAGTCAAGGGAAGCTCGCCCCAAACTGGAAAGATCCGTATGAGGTGATGGAGGTCATCCGACCCAGAACTTATCGTCTGAAGAAACTCGGAGGGATAGTGCTTCCCCGACCTTGAAACTCAGAAAACCTAAGGATGTATTATCAGTAGACTTCCTTTAAAAACTCCTTCGCTCAACATTATTGATTTCTGATATAAGGATTACGTGATGGCAGAAAAGAAATGAGCGAAAGTGACCTATTTGGAACAAGAGGAGAACCTGGTCCTAATGCGAGCAGGTCAAAGACCTCTAAACCTCGACTGTAGGAGATAAGATCTCTCCCGGGTCAACCTCAACCGTGGAAAATAAGACCTTCCCAAAGTCGAAGGCCTCATTCACCTTAGACGAGATGGGGGGAGAGGCTCGGACGACGGTCCGCATGTGCCCCCACTGCCCATTAGGAACAGAAGGAGGACCTCATCCTAACGCGAGCAAAGTCAAAGGCCTTGTTCACCTTAGACGAGATGGAGGGAGGGGCTTGGACGATGGTCCGTATATGGCCCCACAGTCCGTTAGGAACAGGAGGAGGACCTTATCCTAATGCGAGCAAAGTCGAAGGCCTCATTTACCTTAAACGAGATGGAGGGAGATGCTCGAACAACGGTCCGCATGTGCCCCCACTGCCCATTAGGAACAAAAGAAGGATCTCGTCCTAACACAAGCAAAGTCGAAGGCCTCGTTCATCTTAGACGAGACGGGGGGGAGAGGCTCGAATGACGGTTCGCATGTACCCCCACAGTCCGTTAGGAACAGAAGGAGAATCTCGTCCTAATGCGAGCAAAGTCGAAGGCCTCGTTCACCTTAGACGAGATGGAAGGAGAGGCTCGGACGACGATCCGTAGGTGCCCCCACTGCCCGTTAGGAACAGAAGGAGGACCTCGTCCTAATGCGAGCAAAGTCGAAGGCCTCATTCACCTTAGACGAGACAGGAGCAGAGACTCGGACGACGGTCCGCATGTGCCCCCCACAGCTCGTTAGGAAACAGGAGGAGGACCTCGTCCTAATGCGAGCAAAGTCAAAGACCTCGTTCACCTTAGATGAGATGGGGGGAGAGGCTTGAATGACAGTCCGCAGGTGCCCCCACTGCCCGTTAGGAACAAGAGGAGGACCTCGTCCTAACGTGAGCAAAGTCAAAGGCCTCGTTCACCTTAGACGAGATGAGGGGAGAGGCTCGGACGACGGTCCGCATGTGCCCCCACAGCCCGTTAGGAACAAGAGGAGGACCTCGTCCTAACGTGAGTAAAGTCGAAGGCCTCGTTCACCTTAGACGAGATGGGGGGAGGGGCTCGGACGAGATGGAGGGAGGAGCTCAGACGACGGTCCACATGTGCCCCCGCAGCCCATTAGAATAGGAGGACCTCGTCCTAACACGAGCAAAGTCGAAGGCCTCGTTCATCCTAGACGAGATGGAGGAGAGGCTCGAGCGATGGTCCGCTTGTGCCCCCACAGCCCGTTAGGAGCAGGAGGAGGACCTCATCCTAATGAGAGCAAAGTCGAAGGTCTCATTCACCATAGACGAGATAGGAGGAGGGGCTCGGACGATGGTCCACATGTGCCCCCACAGCCCATTAGGAATAGGAGGACCTCGTCCTAATGCGAGAAAAGTCGAAGGCCTCGTTCACCCTAGATGAGATGGGGGAGAGGCTCGGGCGACGGTCCGCTTGTGCCCCCACAGTCCGTTAGGAACAAGAGGAGGACCTCATCCTAATATGAGCAAAGTCTAAATCCGAGCTCCGAAATCTATAGGAAATGGGATCTCCATCAGTCTCAGCCAGAGCACCCAGGATGACCTCGGACAAAGATAAAATCTCTTTCGAGTGACCGCATCAACCTCAGTTGCAGATCAGAGCTCCTCTGAACTTCGATCTGAATCAATACGGAGCCCGGAAGAGGACTTCGGCAGTTGCCTTTTCGGCACTCCCTTCCTTCAAGCTTTGAACTCAAGAGTGGGGGGACTACTATTGGAGATAAATCCTGCTCCTATCGAAGTTCAGTTCGATGCTCTGCCTAATACAGTCGATAACTACGGTCGAACTCCTTGGACTCCCAACGATCGAGCTTCTTGGACTTTCAGTGGTCGAACTCCTTGGACTCCCAACGACCGAGCTCCTTGGACTCCCAGTGGCTGAACCCCTTGGACTCCCAGCGGCCGAGCTTTTGCGGAACTCCTCAGCGGCCGAGCTTCAGTCGGACTCTCACGAGGGCCGAACTCTCTCCGCGCTCTTTCAATCAGACGTCTGCAAGAGCCAAACTCCCTCCGAGCTTTTTCTTCGATCGGACCTCTTCAGGAGCCGGACTCCTCTCAAACATCCCCTTCGGTCGGACTTCTTCAGGAGCCAGACTCCTCCCAGACATCTTCTTCGATCGGACTTCTTCAGGAGCCGGACTCCTCCCAGACATCCTTTTCGGTCGATCAAGCTTCTTTGAACCCCTTCAGCCGGCCGAATTGCTTAGCGGCCGAGCTTCTTGAACTCCAAGCGATCGAACTTTAACGGAATTCCCCAGCGCTCGAACTCCTCAGCGGTTGTCCCTCGGCCGAACTCCTCAAGCGACCGTCTCTTCAGTCGGTCGAGCTCCTTCGGACTCCCAGCGGTCAAACTCCTCAGCAGTCATCTTCCGACCGATCTTCTCACCGACCGAGCTCCTACCGAGCACCCCAGTGATCGAGCCTTAGCCGCGCACCTCCAGCTAGACGCCTACGGGAGCTGAACTCCTTCTGAGCTTTCTCTTCAGGAGTCCGAACTCCTCCGAAATGGGCACACGTCGAAGCCCTTCAATCCTTCATTCGGCCCCGAGCGGCTCAGTATCAAGACAGCTGCAGTCATCACCATCAGTCTGCCGCAAGCGATAGTGATCCGCTATCAGGCGGCGATGGCTGTCACCATCAACCCGCTGCAGATGGCACCTTCCCGTGAGACTGACTCCGTCGGATCTCGAACGGCCCGCCAGCATGCGGCTACAGCTGTCACCATCAAGCTCCGCTATAAAAAGGATCCTCCAGATACGCTAACTCTAATCTCTCTGATCTCTAAGATCTCCTCTTCATCTCTAAGCTCTGCGGAAATCATTCTCGAGCACTCCATTCCTTTTGGCCAGAACTGGCTTGATCGTTGGAGGATCCTATCGGAGCCACCTCCCACCAGCTCCGGACGAAACTTTATTTTGCAGATCTCCGGCGGCGACCTCGTCCACCACCGCTCCAGCCGATTCCGACGACGACCAAATTCTGCGTCAACAAGAATGATCCAATCTATCTAAAATTTTATCTTCATTTTTTTCTATAAATTCAAATATTTATTCCAATTCTAATTTCAATTTTAATTTTAAAACCAAATATTTTAAAAAATTAAATTATTTTAATTTTAATTTTAATTTATTTTAATTTTATTTTCAACCATGAATCAAGCATCCTCTAAATTTAGGGCTGACCTGAAAAATTTGCAGTCCATGATCCCATCAAAAGAGTTTTGATGTATTAACCAATTAAATAGGCGAATAAACAACCAAGTGGCAAGTGTTTGGTGGCCCCGTTTGCTGTAAATCAGAATAAATCATTCTATTTGCACGATACCCGAGTGATAGAGACTACTCTCTATCCTGCACCTATGCATGAGCTCACGCTTAGGGCTTTGAGCTTGTCTGGTCCTCGTGGTACTGGGATATTAACTTTAGGAGGGGCGAGGTGAAGGTCGATATGACGCAAAATGGAACCCCGCTCTCCGTATAAAGTGGTATGGGATCACACAGTTCGATTCGAAGTTTCAGCAGTGGACTTGTCCTTATTTTGATGATCCTGCATTGATGCCAAATCCTTACCCGTTTGTTTTTAATCAGGCGTATAAAATTTTACCCCAAAAATTCAACATCTGAGAAATTTTAAATTGAATGCCAAATTCACCATCTTTAGCAAAATTCGTCTGATATGACATAAAAAATAGTAATATATTCATATGAGCTCAGGTTTGAACAAGCGATTCAATTCTTTACATGATATATTGTTTATGCATCATGAAACAGCAGACTTGAACTTAATCAAAAAAGAAGAAGAAAGAAAGATGGGGGGAAGCATTCTGCAACAGGGAGACATACGAGTAAAAGGAATACAATTGGACGGTTGGATCTTTCCAATTTAATGCAGGACCGGAGAGGATCGCGGTTCATTTATTTTAGATAAATTATTTGTACTTTGTAATATTATATTAGTAAGAAAAATCATATTCATGTCGAGTTATATCCTAAAGATAATTATAACAGTCGACGACAGCAGCGGAGTACCGACACTTCGAGACCGACGACAGGCCTCCTTGTGAACCGGGATCCGAGGACATCTTCTCCGCCAATCTCTTCTATTATTGTTCCCTTGCCAGCTCTGACTCTTGTTCTCAAAATTCGAGTCTTTCCCTGGTAGAGTGGAGGAATAGATGGTGATTTGCTCCCCCTCGTCGGAGTCGTCGTCGGCGACGAGCGGCCGGGCCTGGATTATCCAAGCGCTGGTCGCCGGCGCGGCGGTGGCGGTGGCGGTGGGTGCCCACGCGGCGGTGTATTTCAAGTGGTTCAGGAAGGGCCGGAGCCGGGTGGTGGGAATCATCCCCGCTCGGTTCGCTTCCTCGCGGTTCGAGGGGAAACCCCTGGTCCAGATTCTTGGGAAGCCTATGATCCAGGTTCGAGATCCATTCTACGGTTTGATGCAGTGTTTTGGTTGAGGTTGTCGTCTTGTTTTTACTGAGAAGATTGAGAGTTTTGGGTTGTTCAATGCTTGCTTCATGGATTTTAATGTGTGAAAAAGGAGAAAAAGGCGTGTTGCTTGCTTATCCTAAGTAGGGAAATTGAGCTACAAATATATCAGGTGGAATCGCTCCTTTTTTTTTTTCGTGGAATTTGATTTATGGAGCGAGCTTCGCAAGCCCTCGTCTTTGCTGATGTTTCATTACGGTGATGTGAATAATTTTTTATTCGTTTACTGCAAACAGAGTTAATGCTTTCCTATTCATGAACTAATCGTGCAAAGAAAAAGGCCAACATGGATAAATATGTCCTCTTTGTTCTCTAATAATTTGACATAAAAATAAATATTTAAATGATATTATTCGGAATGATTGTTCTATGAATTCGATATAGTAACATGAGGGTTTTGGAATAATTCGATTCAGCTGATCTCTAATAATTGGCAGATCTGTGTATCTTTGTGCCATCATGATTCACTGTATTATTGGAGATTCCACAATTACAATAATGCTCTAGTGCCTTGCTGGAGATATAAAATTTGTGACGTCACCTTCATTTGTATTTTTTTTCTGATAGCATCTACTGAATGGGTTGTGAGTTGTGACTGTTCGGTCCCACTGACTCTACATGGTGGCTTTACAGAGAACATGGGAGAGAGCAAAGTTGGCTTCTACCTTGGACCATATTGGTAAGTATGAACACTTGTGGGTACTATTTTCAGTTTGTATGATGCCAATAATAGTGTAATACTATACATGGTGCAGTTTGTATTCTAACAACTACATTTAGCCATTGGATGGACCACTTAACAGATAACCAATTTCCTATTTTTAATCAATATGTAATGATACTGCAGCTCAGCAGATAAATATTATTATTTTCTAATAAATGACATGATAATTTGATTAAAAAGAAACAATATGAGTCAGTTGATAACAAAATAGAAAAGCTGAAAGATTGTTTGATCATAGAAGTCGCTCTTCCGTTGAGTAAACTAATTGTTATATGAAGTCAAAACCATAACTGTATATTGTCTTAAATTATCCTACATCTGTCTTCAGGTATAGAAGGAAACTCATGAGTGAATTTCTTTTGCGCAACCGGGAAGAGAAATGAAGGTTTCATTTGATGTTGTTGGACGTTTGACATTTGTTACCAGAAGACGTGTGAAACTTGGGATTATGAACATAGCAGCGTTCAAGCTTGACCTCATAGATAAAAATAAGTGAAGATTGAAGAGATGAGGAAACGTACTATCATTAAAGAACAAAGGATATAAATTAAGAAATACATGAATCTAATAAAAATCCTATCTAGTTTAACAAACAATAATTTCATACAAAGTTGGTGATTTATCAGAATTTAAGGATACCAAATTTATTTTCTGTGCCATCACCCATGCTAATCATGGCATGAGTAACTAGGAAAAAGCCTAGGCTATCTACTGATGAGCTAAGCTGTCTCTCTTGAGCTATGCAGCATCTAAACATCTCTTTCAGTTCGATGCTTTACTTTGTTTGCTTTAACCCCAGTAATTTTTCCCTCTTTGACACTAGTTGTGGCAACGGATGATGAGAGGATTGCAGAATGTTGTAGAGGATTTGGAGCTGATGTGATAATGACAGCAGAATCATGCCGGAATGGTAACTTCTTGTTTTCTTTTACTGTTTTTTCAAATAAGTAAAGTTACTCATATATTATCATAAGCTCTATTTTATCTGCAGGAACTGAACGCTGCAATGAAGCACTGTTAAAGCTTGGAAAACATTATGATATTGTTGTCAATATCCAAGGAGACGAGCCTCTTCTTGAACCAGATATAATAGATGGCATTGTTAGAGCTTTGCAGGTGGTTAGATGCACATTTATGGCTGAATTTCTTCTCTTTATTTATGTGTATGTTGTGTTAGATATTTCTGAATTTTTGGGAGCCATTATATTGCAGAAATTTAAGGAGCAGCTACTTCTCCTGTGCTGCCTATGCTAACCATGTCAATGTTAATAGGATTTGTTTATTTTCAGAAAACACACCAGGACAGGAATAAATTGTTCTAAAACCAAGCTTGAAAATAGAATGGAAATAAACAAGTAAACTAAATCTGCATTCTACCTTTAAACCAATACATCAAAGTTACCTGCAACTGCACTTAAGTGATGAATATCAATTTCTTTCTCCCCCACCTCCCCTCCCTTTCGTTAAGCAAACATCCTCTCCATCTTTTGATTTTTCATGCAGTTTGGCGTCAGTAAACTTGACCTATCTCTCTAGAGCAAATATATATATATATAAAGAAAACTATCTTTATAATGTGCGTATTACCATTCCATGAATCAACTTTACTTTTTGTTTGGTTGATAGGATTGGGTTTGCTGTTGCATTTTGTTTATCTGATCTGGGTGTTAACTTTTGCACTTGGGGCTCCCTCTTTTGCTGTTCTTGTTTTATCTTTCTCCCTCTCCTCTCCCTCACGTGTTTATATGAATTACAGCTTGCATCTTGGATCATGTCTTCTTAGTTTAAACAAAGGACATAATATGAAATCACAAATTTGATAGAAACTGACTGAATTCTGGATCATTATTTCTAGCAGCTGCAGCTATGAACAGATATGCATGATCTTTTATTAGATTTGGCTTCTTCCTTGAATACATTTTCCTGTTTCCAGTCAGCTAACTAGTTTAAAACTACATTTGGTTTCTTGTAAACTGAGAAAAGTTTATCTCAAAAGTCATGCAAGCTTCTCTTTTGCCTTCTACACTTTTGATTTTTCTCAATCTTATTATGCATTAACACCACTAAAAGATAGGGCTTGTTATCCTATATTTCCATCTAGGCTTAGATTGTCATCTTTAGTCACTATTTCTCCTCAAAAGGAAAACAAATTTCTGCAAATTTTAAAAAAGGAAAAAACAATGATGGAAGATCGAACAAATGGGAAAGGACTGGTAAATGGCATAATGTGCATATCTTTGGCCAACTAAGAATTATGCAAGATATGACAGTTGTGATGGTAAGCATTATTCTCGTTCTTGGTGTAGAGCAAGATTGTTATTTATGATAATATCTTCATGTTCTAGGTGTCAATTTTCCTTCCTGCATGTTAGTTCCAAAAAAATAATTCTTTTACAGGAGAGCTGCATTTTTGTGAGTAGTCTTCCTGATTGTAAGAAATCTGAGAGTTTGTTGTTTGTCCTCTTGACTAGGTGGTTGATTATCCTCACATTCATGGTAATTAGTTCCTGTTGAACTGTGGTGTATATTAAGCATATACAACCAGCTTTTAGTATTACTATTACTAGATTTTAAACTTTATGGGATCCAGTTTAAGAGAGCATCTCAACTATTCTTGCAGTTAGTTGTGTTTAGCTCAAATCCTGTCAAGCTAACTTAAGTACATGTTCTCAAAGGGTAACAAAAAAGGTATTAGCTCTCAGTTATATGATGATGTTTCCTTTCTAGTGATAAGAGCAACTGATGTTTAATGTCATCCCTTTATTTTTGTTATTGAAGTTCTCTTAGCAGCACCATATGGTCAGAACCTGTAGCTATCATCTTCCAAGTTTCAGTTAAATGATAAAAAGCAAGGATCCATTTACTTGCTGCACCATTAGGCTAGGAACAATATGCATTACTCCGCAATCTTTTGAAAAAGACTGTATAAATTTTTGTTCATTATTTAATTTAGTAAATTTTGAAAGCAGGGTGCCCCTGATGCAGTTTTCAGTACTGCTGTCACATCCTTGAAACCTGAAGATGGACTTGACCCGAACAGGGTAAAGTGTGTTGTGGATAATCATGGTTATGCAATCTACTTCTCAAGGGGTTTGATCCCATATAACAAGTGAGCTATTCATGTATCTCTGTTCTGTCATGAGATATCTTGGTAACCTGATCCATGCTTTTCTATTTTACATTTGTTTGCACATATTTCAGGTCAGGAAAAGTCAATCCAGAGTTTCCCTATCTACTTCATTTGGGCATTCAGGTTTGTATTCTACTCTAGGTTTTTATATGTCATCAAATTTGCATCATGATGCCTTTTTGATGGTGCGTATGGTTAGATTTTTGGGAAAATTATAGGGATACCCCCTCAACTTTGGGTCAATCTGGCCAATCTCATAGACATCCCCACGACTTTAAAATGTTTCAAATGGCTTCCTTAATTTTGCAAACTATTCCAAAATGATCTTTTGACTCCTCGACTAGTGGACGGCATTCGTTTGCTGTTTCAATTGATGAAAATGCCCTCCCCTCTTTTAGCCTATGTGGTTACTTTGAGATCTATGTAGGAGGATGAATATTTAGATTGCTTCAAGATCTGTGTAGGTGTGTGAGTAATCCAATCATCCACTGATCGCTTTGAGATCAATGCAGATAGATGAATATTTGGATCATTCATGTGGTTGCTTGGAGATTTGTGCATGCGAATAAATATCTGGATTCCTTCAAGAGCTGTGCAGGTGGCTAAATAATCCTAATCATCCATTGATTGCTTTGAGACCTATGCATGTTGCTTTGAGATCAACTATGGTTGCTTTGAGATCTGTGCAAGTAGATAGATATTTGGATTATCATGGTTGCTTTGAGATCTGTGCAGGTGAATGAATATCTAAATCATATGTTGTTTCTTTGAGATTGGTGTAGGCATCATCCTTCTGTCTCCATGTTCACATGATTCAGGTCATCCTCTCAGCTTTGAGATATATGCACATGGATAAATAAACTAGGTTTTGAGATCTGTGCGAGTGGATGGATGATCTTGATCATCTACTGGTCATTTTGAGATCTATATAGAATGATGAATAATTTGCATCATCCATGCAGTCTCTTTGAGATTTGTGCAGATAGATGAATAATCTAGATTATCTACTAGTCGCTTTAAGATCTATGCAGGTGGATGGATGATCTTGATCATGCATTGGTCACCTTGAGGTCTGTGCGGATGGATGAGTAAAGGAGTTTGGAGCACTTTGAGATCTGTGTGATGGAGGATCCAACAATGTGCCCTTTTATGATACGAAGGATAGTTTGGTTATAATATAATTTTATGCCACCATGTGATGGTCACGTGACACCACTCTGTTGATAGGGATAAATGGTATGACCAATTTGGAACATTTTGCAAAGTTGAGGGATCTGTTTGAAATATTTTAAAGTCGAGGGGGTACCTATGAGATTGCCTTAAGAGCTTTTTTTTTTCGGGGGGGGGGGGGAGTGTAATTTTCCCTAGATTTTTATAAAAAAGGGTTTATATTATTGCACATCCATATTAGTAAGATGTTGATTTTATGTAGTATTTGCTAATATTAGTGTTCTTGTGTCTGGCCAGAGCTTCGATTCAAAGTTTTTAAGGATCTATCCGGAGCTTCCACCTACTCCACTGCAACTAGAAGAAGACCTTGAACAACTTAAAGTTCTTGAAAATGGATACAAGATGAAGGTAATGCCAAGATATCCAGATTGATATTTCGGTTTACAAATAATGTTGGGCGAAGGGCACTTGTTGTCTTTGATATTGCTAAGTTGAGTTTGTTTTCTGGAACTCCTGTTTATGCATAACACATAAACATGCTGCTGGCTTCGATGTGATGAATGAGTTCCAGATTTTGCCTCTTTGGGCCCCACTATTAGTTTATTGTTATTTAATCGAAACAGTCCTGTAGCAAGTTTTCACAACACTGTTGATGCAAATCTTGGGCCTACTCAAGTTTCATATCTTGTTCCAGTTTGCTGAAAATGATACTACAATCTAGATTGAACTTTTTTGTTTTATGAGATTCTTTTGTTTATTATTATCTCATGCACATGTCATATCAAGGTTTCAGATCTCCATTACCATTGTCTTGTCAACTTGATGCAAAATGTGATGTATCACAGAATCAGCTCAGCACATCAGAGTTGCTTAAAGCTAGGTAGTTAAAAAATAACTAGGAAATAAGCATAGAATAGAATGAATAACTTTTTAAAAAAGCAAGATGAGATTTTTTGTGGAATCTATTTTTTTCTCATCAACAATATTTTATAATGAAATTTTTATCGTTGTTAAGTTTTCGAAAATGAAAAGTATTATATATTTTTTTAATATTTCAATTGAATAATGAATACAACCAAAAATTCATGATGATGATGTGATTTGATTATTATCTTGATGAAATCAAGGACGTTAATAGAGAATACAGAAGGGAGAGCATAAGTGTCATGCAGTTCTTCCAAATTCATATTTTAGGTTGTGTTTCAGGGAGTTTGGCGTAGATGCATGTGGTTGGTGGGTGATTGCATGCTTTTGTGCGTCTTGGAGTTGGGGTAGGGGGTGGGGGAAATGGGAATGGAGAGAGGAATGACAAATGCTCTCAACATCAAGTAGTTCAAAGGAGCAACACAGTCCAGATCTAACGACTAGATTATGCTAATTAATCTAAAGGGAAATAAGATATTTAATACTCCCTCTCAAGAGTTAACTATTATTGTTGTCATCATCATTGTTATTTAGCATATAGTTTCACAACTTCTGGTGCCATTGATTTATGATTTGTTACTTATTCTGGTGGATGATGGACCTGACCCTCTGATTACCCCATTGTATTAAAAGCTGAGTCTTCATCTGAAGTAGCCTGTAGCCTCTTGAAAGTCTATTATAAGTACTCATGACAAGATTTCCCTTATCAGTTGTATGGTGTGCTTCCTAATCCAGTGCAGGAGGCTCCCACCACAACTTGTGTCTCGAATTTGTGACACCAAAGTCATAATAGAGCAACCTTACTATTGCACCAAGTCACTAACTCACCCTCTTGTATGATATGCTTCACCTGTCCCAAAAATATGCCGTAGCATTTATTCTGCCATAAACACCACACCAACTTAGCAATGTAAGAGATCAGATTCCCATACAAGCACGCTAGCAAAAACTGTGAGCTGGGAGCCAAACCAAACACACACACGCACCATTCCTGAAGTTCACTTTTCTCCAAAATTTTGAGTCAGACAATATTTACAACCAAAAGGAAAAAAGTGAGAACAATACTGATTGGAGTCGCCTAAATTAGCTCAAGCTGGCCGCTCCATCAATGGAATGGTTTCTGCAAAATGTTTTGGGATTAAGTAAACTGAAATGTGCATCCAAACTGAAATTTCCATCCGAGGCACTTCTTCTCTGCAATAAAAACACAATCTTTTGCTAGTTCAGTAGCATGTAGTGTGTGAGCCAATTTTGTACGTGTGTTGAACACCATAAACAATTTTTCATCATTTGAAAATCCTTGCTTCACAAATTTTAGTTGTTTATGATGTATGCCATAACATGCGAATCCGCTGGTCATTGGGGGTAGTGCATGAGGATAAAGTCATCTGAAATAAGACCTTTTGTTGTCATTTTGCATATTCCTTTTGTAGAGGTGTTCCATGATGGGTCTTTTCATGTCTCTCATCTTTGCTTTGGTACAGGTAATCAAGGTTGACCACGATGCCCATGGTGTAGACACTCCTGAAGATGTTGAAAAAATAGAAGCACTTATGCGAGAGAGGAACATTTCATAGAAGAGAGCATATGTGAAGAAAGAAATGTGATGCGTACATCAGAAATAAGGCCTTGTTTGGTGCATTCTCCACACTGGGTTGACATCATTTTTGATTTGGTTGTCAGCTATCCTCAGTGCTCTGTGATTTATTCTCTGCTCGTGTTGTTTATTTAGTTTTTAGAGTGTCGCCACATTGATCATGACTTAAACAAGTCCAAATCAATAAAGAACACAGAACCATTGGTGATTTCCCTGTTGGATCATGTGAAATGCTAGTGTTCGAGTTCGTGAAGGAAATGGTGTCAATGGGGATGTTGATATGGTTGCTGATATAAGCAACCTGACCAAATTCCCTGCCTTTCATGTATTATGTAGCTTCAAGTTCATAATCAGGATAATTGCTTCTGCAAACTTTGAGAGCTTCCAGGCTAGCTTTACGACACATCCATAAGCCAGAGCTACTTGCAATGATCTTTGTGATCTTGGTAATGAGACAGAAAACATCCAATCCTCGAGTTGCTTCCGTCTGCCACTGAGGTTCAATGATGGCTTCATTTGGTCAAGCGGTTGCTTCAATTAGTGTGAAAGGCCAAATTGCGAGGAGAATGGGTGGAACAAGCTCTATTCTTTGACATAGAACTTACTGCTTTGCTGGTGTTTATATATATAAATGTATATGCTTTTGAAGTTTTCATTTTCCTGATGTCCTATTTGATATAGCAAATCATATGTATATTATGATTAATCTAACAACATAGCCAAGTTCTGAGTTTCTTGCAGCCTACAAACCCTGCCCTGCGTGCAAGGTTCGCAGTTGGTAATTGGTATGCAACAAAGACATATAAACCCTGCATCAAACCAGGTAAGACGGACACAATTATGAACGAGGATTTGGCTGAGCAAATCAAGGCACTACATCCTTGCTGACATGAGATAATTGACGATATTTGAAGATAATCCATGCGCAAAAGCTTGATGTACTACTTTATTCTACCAAGGCTTGTGCCTGAGTGAAGCTAGCCTGGAAGGGAACTTTCACAACCATAAGCACCCAAGAATCTTTAGTTCATGGCATCTCCAATAATTATCATCCAAAAAGACTTCACCAGCTGCAAAGGAATCTGAATATCCTGAATTTAATTAGCCAGCACTTCGCAGCTGGGATAGGATATTTTTCGAGCTACGTGCATTAATATACAAGCTGAGAAATCTTTAAACTGTCCATGTAGAACTCCAGTATCCAGGAAGCATGTATGGTTAAAGAAAAATACTTATTTATTTCATTGTCGGCAGACTTCAGTCATGACACAGGAGTGCTAACTCCTCGCACCATAGCCACGAAACTAGCTAGAGCAACCTTACTTAATTGCACGATATTTAAAGATGACCCAGTAACCATGCATTTAAGAAACAACCACGCCCACACACTCTCTCGCACACACACATGCATGCATGCAGATACATATCGTTGCTTAAAACACTGGCAGAGTAATGATGGTGTTTAACCGTGGTGCTGAGGGTCTGGTCCTCCTGGCACTGATATCTTCTGCTCGCCACCCTTCAAAGACCTAACCATGTGTTCATGCACCCAAAGCTCGACGATTTGGCCATGGCTGCTTTCAGTACTATAATTACCATTCCAATGATCATAGAGCAACCGGGCTTCGGGCATGGCTACAAGCTCAATGCTCACAACCAAAAGTAGAATCATTGCAATGCGGATTGCCATTGCTAAGCTCTCTACGAATAGCTAGCTCGATTGGCACATGTCGATAGGCCAAATTCCTCGACCTTTATATAGAGAGCCAAGAAGTGGTAGTGGACCTCAGAAAGCTCAGGTGGTTTGTGAAATATATAAGTTTTTTTTTTTCCAACCATCTTCCTCATGTCCACCGGTCCAGCACAGCATACCGTTAGCAACCTGATCACCAAGCCAATAACTTTCTTTGTGCGCCTTCCATGCATATTTTTCAATATCCTTGAGATCTGTCGGACTATTTTTATGTTAAAGATGAACTAATCAATCCATTGCATTTCATTGATGATTTGAAGCTCTATCTAGCTTGGATTTAAATTTACCAGCTCCTTAGATTTTCTTTTCCAGCATTATTCTGGGTCCAATGGCTGGGCAAAAATTGGACTCCATGCATGGCCAAGAGCAGGTAGGGTCATCAAAAGCGCAGATTGCTCACCCTAATTATATGGCCAAGTTCATCTCCATTGCGACTTGGAAAGCAAGTTGATCTGCATTCCGTCTGTAAGCAAGCATGTAGGTCCAATAAATTGTCAATGTCCTGTTTTCCTTTACTCCCATATTATTCAATGCATTTGGTCCATCTCTTGTCTCCAATTTAAGCTAAGAACAGCCATCATTCAGTGTCATTCCAATTATTTGACTCTCTACATAAATCTAATCTTTATCAGAGACTCTGTTAAACGTTAGAAAGCTGGACGTGAGGATAATTCTAAACTAAGGATTCACAAAATTATCCAACAACTTAAAGATCGTCTTCAACTCTTCCTCAAGATCATCTTCTCTCTCCTTTGCTTGTTGGTCGACCTAGGTCGACCAAACCTCTCGATTTTGGCATGTAACCTCTCTTTTTCGAATGAAAACTTTGGATGGATGGTAATTCCTTTCATTTCGATAAAGAAAAAAAAAATACCAATCAATCGTTCCCTAGCTTGTTTTTCCTATCAAGTTTTCTTAATTAATCCCACTGCTGAAAAATTTTCCATGATCTGTTTCTCTACACTTGTTGAAATATTAGAAATCAGCTGAAGTTACTAATGGACGCCACCACAAGCGCCCTTTAATCCACTGGCCCCCTCCGTTCATTTTGATCTGGATGTAAAGTTCATAGGATTCAGCTGCAGGAACGAACAAATTTTACAACGATAATTATATGATGCCTCCAAATGAATTTATTCCACACTATGTTGAACTATCATTTCTTTTCCTCGCATCTTATCTTCTTGAATGACAGCCGTAAATTTTTCTACATAGGAAGAACAAATTCTTTTGACATAAATGAAGAGCAAATTTTAAACTTTCTAATACCTTTCCGTTTTGCCCTTTCGGTCGCAATAAAGTAACGTAGTGATCTCCGAGTAAGCAATGACAGAATTCATAAGATAATGATTAATTAAGATAAATGAAGACAGCATAGCATATAGTGGCAAGAAAGCTGTACCATCATAATTATTTGCTATGATTAAGATATGGATGAAGACTTTTTATTCTGTATGGGTTGTTGGTACGTCCTCCTCTATAGACCGTTGTTGGGAACGTCGAGTCACTATATTTTGTTTGGGCATGTCGCTGAGACCCACCTCCAATCGTACTGCACAATTCACAAAGCCAAGATCTGCCTTTTTTTTTTTTTTTTTTTCTGGGGTCCTTTCGGTGGAAACGTTTCGCCACGCCCACATCTGAGCGAACGCCCGCAGGCATATGCAAAACGCCAATTTGACCTGTTTCATTTTTTTTTTTTTTTTTTTTTTTTTGGGGGGGGGTCTGAGCCAAGAAAGAGCCGACTTTGATTGCTGGTGGATTAAAATATGGTAACCGCTTGTAAGCTTTAAAGGAGTTTGTTTTTAAGAGAATAAAAAAATTAGCAAAAGTTTATATTTAATAATTTATTTAAATATATGGATAAATTTTAGCATGGTGGGTCGGCGCAGCAAGTCTCAAATATTTTAAGGCACCCACACGAAAAAAAGAAGTTCATGGGAAATTTCATAATCAATCAACTCACCGGGTAAGGCAACAAATCTTTGGACACCATAAGACGAGAAAAATATAATAATAATATAGTATAATTCGAAATTTTTATATTTTATATATTTTTTTTTTCTTAAAAGACGAACAAGGATGCACAAATCATTTAACCTAGTAGGCGAGTAGAAGGATTAGTATATCTAACGAATATTATTTTAGTAATTGCTATACAAATTTTAGGAATTAAAGGATTCATATATAGATAATATTATAGGGGTTAATATATAAAAAAAACAAGTAGGTGGAGCCTTTATGATGGAAATGGCCTTCAAGGTTTGAAGCACCTTGGATGTTCAAAGTCCACAACGGGATTGGATAATAGATATAGGACATACCAACGCCACTTTGAGCCACTTATGAAATCCAATGTGAAGCTTGGTTGGGCACAAAGCTCAACCGTCTATGGCTTGAATGGATATTAATATACGAGCACAACCTGCAATCAATAGGGGCACATGTATCACTGTCAAATAAAGCTGGAAATTTTTTAGATCTTTGATGATCTTTTTCCATTATGCTTCATTTCTAGTTTAATGGCAAGACTATCTTCATTTCTACCAACTTTTTCAATTATTATTTTGTTTTAATTTGGTAAGCGAGCCGTAAGACTTATATCATACAATCTGATAAAAGGTCTATAACGACCAACTCCATCATCTTTCTTCGATAATGCTGTATCCACTCATTGGTAGTATTTGAATAGGTACCTCTGTTAGCCAATCCACTCTGGGGAGAAGGGTGTATTGAGCCAAGCTTGATTTTGAAAATAATTTCGGACCTAACTCTAAGATCAAGCTTGATAAGCCTAATTGATCTGCTTGATATTCCTAAATCAAGCTGAAATTAATTCAGGCTGGAATTATAGCTCGATTCAAGCTTGATTTAAGCATGAAGTAACATTTAATTGATTCAAAGAACACCTCAATCTAACTTACATTATCTACATGATATAGATATATTCGATCTTGACTTGTTTAGCTTTGAATCAAGCTTGATTTGAGCTTTTCTCAAACTGAGAGCTCCAACTGCTCAATTTCTTTGCAGCCCTATCTGTGAATATGTGAAATCTTGAAGTCATCCAGCTGGTCCGTCACATTAGGATCATGGTTTCTTTCAGCAATAATGTGTGCCTCCATTTCGACCCATACTCAAGAGCTTATAGATATTATGGAAACTGTCTAAGCCTAATCGTAAAGATTGCCTACATACTGACAGTGCAAAAAAAAACTGCTGGAAATTAGTTCCAGAGCTTAGGTGCAAGTATTTTTGAACCGTTTGCAGGAGAAGGAAAATGGAAATCTGGAAATTTCTTATGAAGTTGGTGGTGTTAATTAGAATCTTGACATATTCTGGAGAATTCTTGCTTGTAAGTAACGAATTGAAATGGACAAATTTATCTAGCGAATTTAAGAGGGATTCCATGGAAGTAAGATGGGCAACTAGCAGCCTGACCAACCGAAAAAGAAATCCTAGCGGTCATACGTAGAGCGCTAAGGAGCCACAGCCACAAAAGTCAAAAATCATTGCCACAAACAAAAAAGGGAGAACAAAACTGTATCCTTGAATTCCTATATGGCAAAATGCAACAAGTTACAATTTTATTATACTTTGATGAATGCCCAACTGTAATTTCTAAAATCAAATCCTATGCCACCATGCTGCCATACCTCTTGCAACCTTGGAGGAAGATGCGCCATATGGCAGCATCTGGCTGAAATGGCATGCCACTGATCACATGCTCGGCTTCCCTTAGATGTCCATGCTTGCACAATAGGTCCACCATACAAATATAGTGATCCATCTCTGGTTCAATTCCATAATCACTCTTCATTCGTGCGAACAATATCATGCCTTCTTCCACAAATCCACCATGTCTGCAGGCCGAAAGGACTGCAAGGAAAGCAACCCGGTCTGGTGCGAACCCTTCCAATTCCATTTGCTTAAATCTTTCCAGTGCCTCAAAGGTGCAACCATGGAATCCCAATGCCGAGATGAGAGCTGTCCAAGAGATGAGATTTTTTCGGTCCATTTCCTCGAAAACTCTTAAACAACTCTCAAGGCTACCACATTTAGCATACATGTCCAGCAACACATTATGGACAAATGTGTCAGAACACCCTGAATTAGTCTTGATGATAAGTCCATGAAGCAATCTACCAAGATTGAGGCTATTGATCTTCGAACAAGCGCTTAATAGGCTTACTGCTGTATAGTTATCAAAAAGAAATCCTGAAATTTGCATTTGTTTGGACGAACGGAAAGCTTTGGAGTAATCCCCACCACGTACACAAGCAGTCAATAAGATGTTCCATGACATGTTATCTGGCTCTTGCAGCTGGGACAGTAACTCTTGTGCCTCTTTGTATCGGCCAACTCGGTTATAAACACCAGCCATGACATTCACGGGGGCAACAAAGGACACTGGATCTAAAGCTGTACCCCAAGCCAAGGCATCACAAACAGTGGCATGAGAAGCATATGATGCAATAAGAGCACTTGAAACATACTCATTACTATCATAACCCATCCTTATTATCAGTGCATGAAGCTGCTGGAGATCCAAAGCAGATGCTTGTTTAAGCCCAGATGAGAATGTGAACTCATTGGGTCTAATCCCTGAGCTTAACATATCTCTCAAAAGAACTAAGGCGGTAGGTAAACCAGCATTAATATATCCTGACATCAAAGCATTCCAACAAGCGACATTCTTCTCTGAAATCTCATCAAACACCCTCTTTGCACCGTCCAAGCTCATGTACTTGGCATAGAAATCAACAAGCGAAGTTCCCACAAAAACACCAGTGTCGAGAGTGTGCTTGATGGCTTTAGCATGGATGAGCTCTCCATACTTCATTGTGTCTAAACTAGCACAAGCATTAAGGATGCTAGCAAATGTGGATTCACCCGGCAAAAGCCCTTCTAAAGACATCATCAAGAAGAAATCCATAGCCCTCTCTGGCGTTGCACTTGTAGCAAAAGCGGCTATCATGGTGTTAAAAGAAACCACATCCCTAATTGCCAACTCATTAAAGAATCTCTCGGCCGCTTGCGTTTGAGACCGACTGGAGTACACACAAAGCAGAGCATTCGCAACCACAAGGAATGAATCCATTGCGATTTTGACTGCAAGCCCGTGAATTTGCTCCATGTAGTGTAAACAATCTGACGAACGGAATGCAGCCAGAACGCTAAGAAAAGAACATTCTGACGGTCCAATTCCTGTCCTTAATAGCTCTCGGAACAAGAACATTGAATCACGGACAAAGCCCAGCTCGGAAAATCCAGAAATGATACAATTCCAAGTGACAACGGTCTTTGCAGGCATTTCCTCGAATAGCTTGACAGCATCGTCCAATCTACCGTTTCTCGCCAAAAATCCCATCAGAGCTGTGCCCGAGTAAGGGTCGGCGTGAAATAACCCAGACTTCAGGATCAATGGATGCAGCTGGATCCCGAGACGGAGGTTGAGCGATGGCGAGGAGAGAATGGGGCCGAAGGTGAAGCGGGTGGGCCGGACGCCAGCGGCCACCATCCTGGTGAGAAGCGCCCAGGCGTCCTCCGCGCAGCCGTGCCGTGCGGTGGTGGCGATGATGGCGTTGTAGGAGACGGAGGTCCGGCGGGGCATTCGTTCGAACACCTGGTGGGCGGTGGAGAGGTCACCGGCGGCGCCGTAAACGGCGATGAGGGCATGGTGGACGGTGACCGGCGGGTTGGGGGCGGAGGTGATGGAGAGGGCGTGGAGGGCTTTCGCATGGTGGACGGCTGAGATGCTTTGAGGGTCGAAATGGATGGCACGATGTGAGGAGAAATGGAAGTGGTGGGAGATTTTTGGCCGGAATCCTGTGATCAGGAGTGGTTTGGACATCCAATAGCATGCTGCGTTTAAAGGGCTTTTGGTTTTAGAATCTACGTCATTTCTATGATCAACATCCTGTTTGGAAGAAATGGAGAGAAGCGAAGAATAAACAAGTAAACAAATTAATTTTCTAAGAAGCGGAGGAAAGTAGAGGCTAAGGCTCTGACACTGTTTATTTAATTAAAACTCGTATCAACTCAATTTCTTTTCCGTCCAAATTCTATGGGAGATTTTTTTAAAAAAATTAAAATAAAAAAATAAAAAAAAAAATCTCCACGGGTCCTTTTCCAATCCTAACAAGTCTATAGATGGGATTGAGTCAAAACCTCGGATGGATCCTTAGATAGGACTGGGCAAATTAATAAACCCGATTTCTATAAGAAATCTAGCTCAATCCTATTGAATTTTTCAGACAAGTTCTAAATATTATTACTTTGCAAAGTTATGATTTTTTTTAAAGAAAAGAATCAGATATTCAAAATATTTTTTTTAATTCCTCTTTTATTTCTAAACTGGATGGTTTATATTTCTTTTTTCTTTTTTTAGTAATGCATCCAACTGAGACAAGAGAAAATTAATTTCCCCCCCTCCATTTTATTTTTTTCTCTCTTCCATCTATTGTGTCCAAAGAGAATGATAATGATGGGGATCAGGAGCTCAGAAGTGACGGCATATTTGTTTTAGCCTTTTAGACAGGATCTAGTTGTCTAAAATAATTATTACAATAATTAATTTAAAATTATCGGAACCCCATCCCAACCATATTTGGACATGGAATATGTTAATCCAGAGTAAATGGATTAATTTTTTATTTTATTTTATTTTAAAATAAAGTACTATACTTTGATTAATTTATTTCAATTTAAAAAATAAAAATCTACTCTAATAATTTTTCTAAAATATAATTTAATTCTTAAATTTTTCTTGCATGTCTAGTTAAAACTAAAACAAAATAGGAGTCAATCCTTGTCAAACGTGCAACTAATAATCATTATCTATTTTTTGGTTTTTTTTTCTAAATAAAATAATATTTTCATAGTTTAAACCTTTGTACAAAATTTTCCCATAAAAATAAAATATTTTTATTGAGTGAAAAAAAAGGAGATCTAAAAGTGTTACCATTATCTTTTTGTGATCATCCATTATTATTCACTACAACATGATTATAATAATCATTAAACTTTAATAAACTGAAATTGTATGCTGCAAGGAAAATACAGTTCTCAAATATCAATAATAAATTTAAGTAACATCCATCATAGTGTAATGCTGTCATTTAAACCCTAGCATAGCTTTATGTTGAACTCTATGCTTGTTTGGCATCATTGAACCTTAGATACCGCTACTCCGTCTGCAATTATGTTTCAAGAGAACGGCTTTAGGGGCTTGCATTTTGTGCTTGCAGTAAAACCACATGTACTCCATTGTGCAGGCCCGTTACAGAGCACGTGCACGGCCACAAAGCCCATAACATCCAAACAAATGATGTGAATGGGCCGCATTCAAAAACTATTGCATGAACACACCCAATTTCATGCACCCTTCAGGCCCTATATATATATATATATATATATATATATATATATACATATATATATAAAATGAAACATGATGAATATGTCAATTTTTTCTTGATCTAGAAAAAAAAAAAGAAAAAGAAAATAATTAATAGAAAAATGTCAAAACCGTTTGTACAAGATGCAAAACAATCGGGTTAAGGCCTTGACCAATTGATTCGCAGTGGAGCTGAGCCATAAGAATTTATCACAAAAGCGTAGAAGAATTGGTTTTTTCCAAAGAGTCCGTTTGATCGGAGTATTTCAGATTACGAGAGAATTTGATGGTTTTGATAAATTACTGTCTAAAAAAATAATTATAAAGAAAAAATAATTAGTGAAAAAATTATTTTGAAAAATGCTATCGAAAAAGGATGACTACATTTGGTTGAAAACAATTCTATATAGGAATATGGCTAAATATATAAATATACCTATCAATATAAAATAATTTTTTAATATTAGAATAGCATTGTCTCAAAATATTTTTTATATAATAACTATAATCATATAGGCCTTTGCATACTACCATTTGCATTTTATTTTTTTTACGGAAGCTTTTTATTGAATAAATTTAGAAAAATATCAAAATAAATTTAATAATTATATAAATACTGTCTTTTTTTAGCTTTATCTTTCTTGATATTTTCATTGGCATTAATGTCTTATTCAACACTCATAATCTATTGGGGTCATTTTTATCAAGTATGGATTGCCACCATTCAAAAATTTACTAAATACCAATCTCCTCATGGTATTTGTTTTATCTTCTTTCTTCGAAAAATAACCATAAAATCCACTAATTTTTTTATCATCTCCCTCTTCTATTTTTTATACCAAATACGATAATTTAATATGAGATTTATTTTTTATACTAGATTAACACCAATCAAATGGATCCTAAATGAAGAGATTAAAGGAATTGGTTGTCGACTTTATCGAAGCATATACGTGCATGATAACTCAGCAATTAAAAAAAATTAAAAATTAAATTAAAACCTCACGTACTGTGTGTGTGAGGTAGGGATGGAAGACTTCCAATTGGAGTCTTCCTTCTCTTCTCTGACTTTGGCTGGGAATACGAGTCTAGGGCTCAACAAAACTCTTAGACTCGACCTATAAAAGGCCCTCAAATCCTCCTCTTAGATTTTCAACCCCATGAAAACCTAATTCTAAACCCTAGATTCCTTCTTAGAAATCCTCAAGCCCTAATTTCAAAATCCTAACTCACCTGTGGCATGTGATTTCAAGCGGAAGAATGGGGATTTTGGCCATCGATTGCTATCGTCGCCAATATTTTCCCTTTCCTTCTCTTCTTTCTCCTTCTCCAGCCCTAGGGTAGAATTCTGGTGGAGCTCTCGACTGACCGCCATCTTCTGCCATCTCTATGCCACGATCGGCCATTGGCTCCCCTTCCTTCTCCGGCTGCCCTTATGATGTTTAAGAGAAGACTATGGTTCGATCTCGAGATGAAATAGAGGGAAGAAAAGAAATAAACGAAGAAAATAAAAAAAAAAAGAGAAAGAGAAAGGAAAAAGGAGAGAGAGAGAAAATGGGTTAAATTAATTTGAGATGTTTTAATTGGTTTGAATCTAATTTAATTAGATCTAGGTCAAACCAGGCCACAAAGATCCAATTTAGGAATCAATCTAAATTGGATCCAGATTGGATTAAAAGATTTTTTAGTTATTTTAATTTTTTTTAAATTAAAAATTAATTAAAATTATTTAATATGTTAGTGCTTTCAACTATGGAAGAATATCAGATTTAGAGATTGATTTGAGACGATTGTAAAAATTTTGGATCTGATTAATAAAAAAAGTTTTCTTTTATCTCTAAATTTATTTATATATATATTTATATATTTAAAAATTAGAATCTAATATATAAAATATTTAATAATTATTAAAATTTAAAATTAAGAATTTATTTATGAAAAGTGTTTAAAAAAATGGATTAAGCATGATGTCATTATTACATGTTATAATTTTAAAAGAGAAGATTTTCTTAAAAATTGCATGGTCTTTTATTAAAATTACATGGTATTTGAAAAAATATATATTTATCCATTGATGCAAAAAAATTTGAATAAAAATTATTTTTATTACTCTTTTGAAATATGTAAAAATTAAATTGATATTGTTATGAAGCAAGTCTTTCATGGAAAAAAGATTTTGACAAAGCATAAGAAAAAAATGATTTTGACAAAGCATAAGAAAAATTTTCTAGTTAGACTATGATTTGAATCTAGTCAATAGGACTAATCGTTGGACATATATTAGAAACATATTTCTCTTGATCTTAGCCAGTCGGGATTAATCGTTAGCAGAGTTAATTCTTATGGGCCTAGTTAGTAGAGCTGATCACTGGTAGCATGTCGATGATTCGGATGTTCTTTATTCAGGATTAATCTCTTTACCTTATCATGGGATGAATCGTAGCCATGTGAACTAGAGCTAATTTTTCTTATGGGCCTAGCCAGTGAAATTGATCACTGGTAGCACACCGACAGTTCGGATGTCCTTCATTCAAGGACTAGTCTCTTTTGGATCTTATCATAGGGCTAATCATAGCTATAGTCAATAAAGACTAAGAAAGAATGTTTGATTTTACTGATGTGTATGGCATATTTTTGAAAAAAAATTTATCTGAATATATATTATTATTATAAAATTATTATACTTTGAAAAGTAATTATGCTTGATCTCTCAGAGATGATTGGTAATTTACTGAGCCCACAAAGCTAACCTCCTCTTTTTCTATTTTATTTTTCAGATCCACTGTGAGGTTGGGAATCGATCAGTGAGGAGGCCTTGCATGTTCTTTAAAATTTTATCCTAAGAAGTGTATGGCATTACGTGCCAATTCGAGTGCTGAAATCGGTGCATGACAGAATGATATCAGAGCTTAGATTTAAGGATATTAGGGACTATAGCTTAACTGATATTAAAACTTAAGATTATGATTGGTCGGAACTATGATTAGTGGTACTTGAACTTAAGGTTACGATCCCTAAAGACTATGAGTTAAGGGATATTTGAGCATAAAGTTATGATCATTAAGGATGTGATAGAGATAATTCATAAGGTTAAGATCTTGATGGATAATTTATATCTCGGATATAACTTAAGGGGTTAATCAAATTATGACCTTATTGGTTTGAAAGTTATTTAGCAAACCCAAGATCTTCAGTGGATTAAATTAAAGTGCATGAAATTATGGTGATTTAAATTATTTAAAATTGGTTAGAAATTTTGATAGAGAATTCAAAATTTTTTTCTTAACTAAGAGGTAGAAGGTCAAGAAAGGGATAGAAATTCGGTTCACCTAAGATCTCGACTTTTCAATATGCTAATTTGGAGGACGAAATTATTTTAAGAAGGAAAGAATGTGATAACCCAGCTATTAAAAAAATTAAAAATTAAAAATTAAATTGAAACCTCACGCGCTGTGCGCGTGAGGTAGGGACGGAAGACTCCCGACTGGAGTCTTTCTTCTCTTCTCCGACTCTGGCTGGAAATAGGAGTCTAGGGCTCGACGAAATTCTTGGACTCGATCTATAAAAAGCTTTCAAATCCTCCTCTTAGGTTTCTAACCCCATGAAAACCTAATTCTAAACCCTAGATTCCTTCTTAAAAATCCTAAAGCCCTAATTTCAAAATCCTAACTCACCTGTGGCATGTGATTTCGGATGAAAGAACGGGGATTTTGGCCACTAGTTGCTACCGTCGCGATCGTCGTTGCCAGTATTTTTTCTTCTCTTCTCTTCTTTCTCCTTTTTCGATCCTAGGATAGAGTTTTGATAGAGCTCTTGGCCGACCGCCGTCTTCTGCCATCTCTGCGCCATGATCGGCTGCCAGCCCCCTTTCCTTCTCCGACTGCCCCCATGATGCTTGAGAGAAGACCGTGCTTCGGTCTTAAGAGGAAACAGAGGAAAGAAAAGAAAGAAAAAAAGAAAGAGAAGGAAAAAGAAAAAATATATATAGAGAGAGAATGTGTTAAATTAATTTGAGGTGTTTTAATTGGTTTGGATCCAATTTAATTAGATCTAGGTCAAACCAGGCCATAGAGATCTAATTTAGGAATCAATCTAGACTGGATCTAGATTGGATTAAAATTTTTTTTTATTATTTTAATTTTTTTAAAAATTAAAAATTAATTAAAATTATTTAATATATTAGAGCTTTCAATGCTAGAAGAATATCGGATCTAGAGATTGATTCAAGATGATTGTAGAAATTTTAGATCTGAATAACAGGTAAATTTTTTTATCTCTAAATTTATTTTTATGTATATTTATATATTTAAAAATTAAAATCTGATACATAAAATATTTAAAAATTATTAAATTTTAAAATTAAAAATTTATTTGTGAAAAGTATTTGAAAAAAAATTGGATCAAGCATGATATCACTATTACATATTATAATTTTGAAAAAAAAGATTTTCTTAAAAATTGTATGATCTTTTCTTAAAATTATATAATATTTAAAAAATATATATATTTATCCATTGATGTAAGAAATTTTGAATGAAATTTATTTTTATAGCTTTTTTGAAATATGTAAAAATTAAATTGATATTATTATGAAGCAAGTTTTTTATAAAAAAATAATTTTGATAAAGCATAAATTTTTTTTTCTTTAGTTGGACTATGATTTGGATCTAGCTAACGGGATTGATCATTGGCCATACGTCAGAAACATATTTCTCTTAGACGTCAGTCGGAGCTGATTGCTGGAAGAGTTAGTCCTTATGGACCTAACCAGTGGGGCTGATCATTAATAGTATGTCGACGATTCGGATGTTTTTCATTCAGGACTAATCTCTTTGCCTTATCACGAGACGAATTATGGTCATGTGAACTAGAGCTATTTTTTTTTGTAGGTCTAGTCAGTGGGGTTGATCATTGGTAGCACGCCGATGGTTCAGATATTTTTCGTTCAGGAACTAGTCTTTCTTGGATCTTGTCATGGGGCTAACCGTGATCGTAGTCAACAAAGACTAAGAGAGAATTTTTTATTTTAATGATGTGCATGACATATTTTTGAAAGAAAATTTATCTGAATATATATTATTATTGCTAAATTATTATACTTTGAAAAATAATTATATTTGATTTCTCAAAGATGATTGATAACTTACTGAGCCCGTTTCTATTTTATTTTTTAGATCCACTGCGGGGCTGGAAATCGATAACTAAGGAGGCCTTATATATTTTTTAGAATTTTATCCTAAAAAGTGTATGGCATCACGTGCCAATCCGAGTGCTGGAATCGGGGCATGACAACGTGCGTGCGCGCGCCTCATCATGTTTACTTTGGGCATAAAGGTGCATATAATTATTAGCTAATCTAATATATTATTATCTGAGTTAGATTTTCTCTAACTCATTTGCATTAAAAAAAAATAATAATAAAAAAAACAAACAACTAACTTGGAGTTTCTAATACCTGGAAAAGAGGGGAAAACTTGGAGTTCAGGGTAGGGCACTTGCATCTCGACCTCATCAGATTTAAGTTTTTCTAATTATATTTCAAGTGAACTCCTTAAGCATACGTCTCAAAGATTGAGAATTATCTCCATTAACCAGACCTTCATCCTAATAACCATCTAGATACGTCGAAGGGATTTAATGACAAATACTTTCGAAATGTGTGGATTCCTGAATGATTCTTTCCTAGAGAAATCCCCATGGGCGAAAAACTTATGAAAGGGTACTACTCTAGAGAAATCAAAGATTTTTATATGGTTGGCTCTTAATGATAAGCTAAGTACAAGAATGAACTTCGTTAAGAAAGGAATCAAAGTAAACGATGCTTTTGTTCTGTGCAATGAGAAGTTTGGAAAAATAGACCTTCTTCTTCTCTTCACCGTCCTTTTACCAAAAAGATTTGGACAACAATTTCACAAGAGCTTCGTATTCCTGGCAGGCCCTATATTTTTCTCCTCTTTGGACTTCATGGAGAAATCAAAGAGTTTCAAGTACACGTTGGTCTATTTGTTAGGAGAGAATTGTCCTCCGATTGGCTATATTAGCTGACCAGAGATTGGTCTTTTATGTGCTGGCAGAAGGCTTCCGCCGGTGTAAACATAGGAATTTCAATTTGTTACTGTTTTAGATTTCTTCTCTTTTCTCAATCTTTACTTTCTCTACGCTTCTTTCAGTAAAAAAAAAAAAAATGAAAAAAATTCTCAGGATCTCGAGAAGAAATGGACAGCATTATGGCCATTGACATTTGATGGATGACCGTGTGTATTGTTGCAGAATCTGATTCTATCCGATTTGATTCAATTAAAAGAAATAATTCACGTTTTGCCAACACTTTTTTCAAAAAAAAAAAAAAAACAAAAACGAAAAAGAAAAGAAGAGACCCCACTATAGAGGGACGTGGAATGAGTGCTCGTCTCCAGAAGTAATAAAGTTCCGTTTGGAATTTCTTTTGATGGTATAGTTTTTATCAGTAGAGTTTATGCTGGTAGAGCTTTTACTAAAAAAATCTTTAACATCTTTTAATTATATTAAGTACCATATTTTATAGGATGTCTCCGAAGAAGACCTACGCTGGAATTTTTTGATTCAAGTGCTTATACAGTATGATTTCCATAATAAATTTATTATTTGAATTCAGATTTGTGTTAATGGATCTCCTTCTGGCTTCTCGTGGTCTTTGTCAAGGGTACTCGTTGTCTTCATATTTGTTCATAATTTATTTTGAGGTATTTTCTTATATTTTGCACGGTGCAGTCTAGCATAATTTGCCGAGGGTTTAAAGACCTCGAGGAGGTCCAGCTTTTTCACATTTACTTTATGTTGATGACTGCTTATTGATAGCCCGTGCCACTTGTAAGGATGCTTTATGTTTGGCTGCAATAATTGATGCTTACCATGGTCAAGCAGTCAATTATGAAAAATCTTTTGCGTCATTTAGTCTCACTATTTCTCCATAGCTCAAATATAATATTCTTACTTCGCTTTGCTGCGTATGAAGGAGAAAAGATGTGTTTGGCAATACCTTGGTCTTCCAATATTTGCCTCTAAGGTTTCTGTATCCGAGTTTCAGCCACTCCTATTAAAAGTTGCTCATAGAATAACTGATTCAAAGTGGAGAAATCTTGCTCTAGCTTGCCGGGCTACATTCCTCCAATCTGTTTGGTCTTCCATTCCTCTCTATTTGCTATTCATGTTCTTATATCTATTTTGGGTAAGTTGGAAAAGGAGTTTAGGGCTTCTCTTTGGGGTCATTCAGCTGAAAAAAAAGGGCATCGAGATTGTCAAGTCTACCGGTGGTCTTGGCATCATCCAAGGAAGCAACACATTTTTTCTAAGATAGCGGCACAACTTCACAACTTGTTTTGGACCCAAATACTTCATGGGGCCAGCCAACTAGTAAGGGCAAAATATAATTTCTTAGGTACGTGGACGAATGCTTCGTCAATTTGGAGACAAATAAGTAGAGCATCGGGCAGCAAGTTCGATTTCATTTTCAATGGATGATTGGCTTGGATACTTTTATAAATATTTATGACGATCCCTGGATTTCTCCCGTACCAATTTCTGCTTGGCCTACTTATGTGAACATGCCCCCACATTTAAAAGTTGATTGGCTTATAACTGATTCTAGGTGTTGGAATCATCATCATATTTTCGGCTGATACGATGAAGCAGATACTATCTTTGCCTATTTCTCAATTTAGATGGTCCGATTAGCTGGTTTGAGCAAATACTTATTCTTCTCATATAATGCTAGAGAACATCACTCAAACTTTTCTACCCATAGAAATAGACATTTCTGCATTTACTCGTGCTTCGATTTGGAAGCTTTCTCTCTCCAACAGAGTCAAAATCTTTTGGTGGAGATTGGGTTGGGATCGGCTACTTTGTAAATCACATCTTGTTCGGAGACATATTCTATCTTCTCAGCAGCAATATCGTGATTTCAATATTCTTTTGCAAAGGATTGTTGGAGGCAATTATGTCATGCGTACGGAGTCGATTTCCTACCTCAGTCTTTATCAAAATTAATCTGCTATTTATCAAATGGTCAAATAGAAAAGGGTAGGAGACTTCTTATGTCCGAATGCAAATTGGTTCTGGAATGTTTAATTTCGTTTGAGATGGTAGGATAATGGGATTGCTTACTTAAGGGCCTAAGAAGGGAATTTCAAATTGTGTGAAGCAAAATGAAAAGTGAGCATGCAGGGAAGATCTTGTTGGTGCAGAATTTGATTATTACCGGATCCAGCTGAAGTAAAGGTGGACGAGGTCGCCGTCGGAGACCTGTAAAATAAAGTCACATCCGAAGCCGGTGGAGGGTGGCTCCGGCAGGACCCTCCGATGATCAAGTCAGCTCTGGCCAATAGAAATGAAGTACTCTGTAATGAGTTTGGCAGAGTTTCGAGAAGAAGAGGAGAGCTTAGAGTTAGCATATATGGAGGATTCTTTTTATAGGCGGTGGGCCGCTCAAGGCTGCACGGGATTTGGTGCGGAGAGGATGGTATCGTCAAGCCGATAGTGAGCCATACCGTCCGATAGTGATGGACTGCTCGAGGTCTGACGGAGTCAGTCACGGAGGGGGGCACCATCTGTAGCATCGTCTGTGGCAGACTGATAGTGACCGTTCGTCCAGATTTAATAGTCATGGCTCTGAGAAAGCAGACATTGATCGGTGGACTTCGGTATGTATCAATTTCAGAGGAGTTCGGACTTCTGGAGGAGTTCGATCGAGAGGAAGCTCGGAAGGAGTTCGACCGGAGGAGTGCGAAGGGAGTTTGACTCTCATAGGCATCAGGCTGGAGGAGTGCGACTAAGGCTTGATCGCTGGAGAGTTTAGAAGGAGCTCGACTGCTAAGAAGTCCAGTCGGTCGAAGGGGATGTCTGGGAGAAGTCTGGCTCCGGCTCCTGAAGAAGTCCAGTCGAAAAAAAAGCTTGGAGGGAGTTCGGCTCTTGCGGGAGTCCGACTGAAGCTCGACCACTGAGGAGTTCGGCCGACTGAAGGAGTTCGGCTAAGGCTCGGTCGTTGGGAGTCCGAAGGAGCTCGACTGGCTGAAGGAGTTCGGCTAAGGTCTGGCCGCTGGGAGTCTAAAGGAGCTCGACCGTTGAGCAGTTCGATCGACTGAAGAAGTTCGGCTAAGATCCGTTCGTTGAAGCTCTTTCGTGGCTACCGGTTGCATTAGGCTGAGCATCAAACTGGACTTCGGTAGGAGCGGAGTTTATCCCCAATAATAGTCCACCCCACTCCCGAGTTCGAAACTTGAAGAAAGGGAGTGCAGAAAAGGTGACTGTCGAAGTCCTCTTCTGGGCTCCGTGCTGGTTCAGATCGAAGTTCGGGAGAGATCTCATTTCTAGCTAAAGTTGATGTTGAAGTTGAAGCCTGAGGGAGATCTCATCTCTAACCGAGGTTGAAGTAGGTCTCGTCTCCTACGGTTGAGGTCGGAGGTTGAGCTCCTCGGAGGCGATATTATCTCCAGCAGCTGAAGCTGACTCAGGGAAGATCTCCTCTACTACAGTCGAGGTTAATATGGACGCTTGAGAGAGATCCGATCTCTGACCGAAGTTGACGCGGTCGCTCGGGAGAGATCTTATCTCTGGGCGAGATTGTCGCGGTCGCTCGGGAGAGATTTTATCTCTAGCCGAGGTTGGCTCGGTTGCTCGGAAGAGATCTTATCTCTAGTCGAGGTTGAATCAGACCCTCAGGGGAGATCTTATCTCCTGTAGCCGAGGTCGACGTGGGCGCTCAGAGGAGATCTCATCTCCTATAGCCGAGGTTACCTCGGGGGAGATCTTATCTCCTACAGTCGAGGTTGCCTCGGAAGAGATCTTATCTCCTACGGTCGAGATTGATGTGGGTGCTCGGGGAGACCTTATCTTCTGCAGTCGAGGTGGCGCTTGGACCCTCAGGGGAGATCTTATTCCTGCGATCAGATTACCCTCGGGAGAGATCTTATCTCCTGCGATCGAGATTATTGCGGTCGCTTGGAGAGATCTTATCTCTGGCCGAGGTTGGCTCGGACGCTCGAGAGAGATCTTATCTCTAGCCGAGGTTGTCGCGGTCGCTCGGGAGAGGTCTTATCTCTAGCCGAGGTTGACTCGGGCACTCGAAGAAATCTTATCTCTAGCCAAGGTTGTCCAGTCGCTCGAAAAAGATCATATCTCTGGCCAAAGTTGGCTCGATCGCTCGAGAGAGATCTTATCTCTGGCCGAGGTTAGCCCAGACCCTCAGGGAGATCTATCTCTGCAGTCAGTTGCCTCGGAAGAGATCTTATCTTCTACTGTCGAGGTTGATGCAGACACTCGGGGAGATCTTATCTCTACTATCGAGGTTGATACGGGCGCTCGGAGGAGAATCTTATCTCCTGCAGCGAGGTTGCCTCGAGGAAGATCTTATCTCCTATGGCCGAGGTTAATGCGGAGCTTGAGGGAGATCTTATCTCCTGCAGTCGAGGTTGCCTGGAGGAGATTTTATCTCCTGTAGCCGAGGTTGGCCCGGATGCTCGGGAGAGATCTTTCTCTACAATCGAGGTTGCCTCGGGGGAGATCTTATCTCCCTGCTGTCGAGGTTGATGCAGGCCGCTCGGGAATGATCTTAACTCCTACAGTCAAGATTGATGCGGGCGCTCGAGGAAGATCTTATCTCCTACGGTCGAGGTTACCTCGGGGGAGATCTTATCTTCTTGCAGCCGAGGTTGCCTCGGAGGAGATCTTATCTCTCTGCGATCGAGGTTGATGCGGGTGCTCGAGGGAGATCTTATCTCCTACAGCCGAAGTTGCCTCGGGGAGATCTTAATCTCCTGCTGTCGAGGTTGATGCTGGCGCTCGGAGGAGTTTATCTCCTAACAATCGAGAATTGTCTCGAGGGAGATTTATGTCTTGCAGTCGAGGTTGGCCCGGACCCTCAAGGAAGATCTTATCTCCTGCAACCGAGGTTGCCTCGAGGAAGATCTTATCTCCTGCTGTCGAGGTTGATGCGGATGCTCGGGGGAGATCTTATCTCTACGTCGAGGTGCCCTCGAGGAGATCTTATCTCTCTACGGTCGAGGTTGATGCAGGTGCTCGGGAGAGATCTTATCTTTACAGTCGAGGTTGCCTCGGAGGAGATCTTATCTCCTGCGATCGAGGTTTGATGCGGATGCTTGGAAGAAGATCTTATCTCCTGCAGCCAGGTTGTCTCGAAGGAGATCTTATCTCTGCAGTCGAGGTTGGCCCGGACCCTCAGGAAAGTCGAGTTGCCTTGGGAGAGATCTTTACTCTCTGTGACCGAGGTTGACGCAGGCGCTCGGAGAAGATCTATCTCCTGCAGCCGGGTGTCAGACACTGGGGGAGTCTTATTCCTGCAGTCGAGGTTGCTTAGGGGAGATCTTATCTTCTACGGTCGAGGTTGACCGCGGGTGCATCGAGGGAGATCTTATCTCGTACAGCTGAGGTTTCCTCAGGGGAGATCTTATCTCCTACAGTCGAGGTGCCTCGGGAAAGATCTTTCTCTACTGTCGAGGTTGATGCGGGCACGGTTGGCTCGAAACCTTAGAGAGATCTTATCTTCTGTAGTCGAGATTGTCCTGAGAGAGATCTTATCTCCTGCAGTCGAGGTTGGCCCAGACCCTTGGAGGAGATCTTATCTCTTGCAACGAGGTTGCTTCGGAGGAGATTCTATTTTTGCTGCTGAGGTTGATGCAGATACTCGAAGGAGATCTATCTACGAGCCGATGGTTGATACAGACGCTCGGGGAGATATTGAATCTCGTAAGATTGAGGTTGGCCTCGGAGGATCTTATTCCTGCTGTCGGGTCGCTGGGTCCGATCTTGGGGAGATCCTATATCTCCTGCAGCCGAGGTTGCGCTCGCAAGGAATCTTATATCTTGCAGCACGAGGTTGACCCGGGCGCTCGGGAGATCTATCTCCTACGGTCGAGGTTCCTCGAAGATTTATCTTCTGCTACCAAGGTTTGCCGAACACTCGAGAGTTCTTATCTACCATGCCGAGGTAGCTGGAGGAATCTTATTCCTACAGTCGAGGTTGCCTCGGAGAGATCTTATCTGTTTGCTATCGAGATTGATATGGAACTCGGGAGATCTTGATTCTCCACTATACCGGAAGTTGCTCAAAAGAGAGATTTGTTTCGTAAGCCGAGGTTGAAGATCTTGACCTGATCTCGTGTTAGAGCAATTCTCTTCTGTTACCTAACACCGCCAACTATGACTGCTTGTTCCCTATCATCACATATTTTTGCACCGAGAAATAATATTATTGAAATGGAAGAATTTTACCGAGGAATGTACACTGCAGTACATCCCATATTAGGATCGTGGAGGCGTTGTTCCTCCGAGTTTCCTCGGACAGTATCTCGGGTCGACACCTCCTCTATCTCAACTGCTGGGCCTTTCAATTTGGAGCAGCTTCTCTTAGCTTTGACACTGGATAATGATAGCCCGCCGAAAGATCAAAGCCCGAAGATGAATGCTCTATATATGTTCCGGAAGGCCGGCCGATCTTCTTGTCGTTCTCCTCATAGTGGTTCTAGATTCTGGGGGGGAGATTTTCGCACCCTTTCGTCCAGAGCTTCTTGATGATGAGCTCAGGAGTATACGCCTTACTTACGTGGGAGTACGTGAGCTGGCGAATTTCATTCCGCCCTCCTGTGAAGCCTATGGGAGAACTCATGCCTTTTGTCGGAAGCTTCCTCGATGATGACCTCGAGGGGAGGTTCGGTGGCCTCGCTTACTGTTGGGAGGTCTCGTGAGCACGCGAACTTTCATTTTTCTTCCTATAAATTTCTGTAGGAGAACTTCATGCCACCTTTGTCGGAGCTCCTCGATGCGAGCTCGAGGGGAGTCGGCTCGCTTGCGCTGGGAGGGTCGTAAGCCCTCCGCGGTCGAACTGTCATTTTTTTTTGTGAATCTTCTGCGGAAGAAACTTCATTCTCCTTGTTTAGGGCTTCACTTGACGATGAGCTCGAGGGGAGTTTCGGCGGTCTCGGCTTATGCGAACTTTCATTCCGCTTTCCTGTGAAATCTTCGATGGAAGAACTTCAATGCCCTTTGTAGGGTTCCTTGACGACGACTTTGAGGGGAGTTCGAGCGGCCTCACCTATTGTGACTTCATTCTAACCTCTTTATAAAAATCTTCTGTGGAGAGAACGTTCTTGGTCACTTGTCGGGGCTTCCTCGATGACGACTCGAGGAAAAGTTTTGGCCTAGCTTATGTTGAGAAACGTATCGCTGAGCGCAAACCAGGCATCGAACTTCTCATTCCCAATCCTGTGAAAGTCGTTTCTAAGGGAGAGAACTTTCAAACTCTCTGTTTCTCCTTTCTCAATGGGCGCATTGATATGCTAGGCAATTAAAATGCCTTCTTCCTTAAGATCGATTCTTAGCAGGTTTGCTTTGGCAAGTCGCTGTCGGAAAGCTATCGCACTGGTCTGTATACATCTCGATGAGCGATGAACTGCTGACAAATAGAAGTTGAACTAGACTCCGATCTACGTGCTTCAGGTGGCCTAGGTTGGCGCAAGGTTGAAAGGAAGCAGATTGATCTGGCACGGAGGCTGCGATCGTGAGTCAAAGCTCTCCTGGAAAGGCATTTTCTCTTGGAAAGAATCTAGAGAGCGAAGGAGGAAAGATACTTCTGGAGAGAGATCATTGCTGAGATCTCCTTTAAGAACAGAGGCTCAAAGAATAGAGGCAAGCCTCCTTTAGCGCCACTCTGTTGTGGAAGTCT